>JARFXV010001563.1:75000-397500 GCA_031761425.1 Cosmopolites sordidus
TCAATTCAATTCAAAGTGGTTCTCCGTAAACATCTAATGTACCATTTTATATATATATATATATATATATATATATATATATATATATATATATATATATATATATATATATATACTCTGGAAGTTGGACTCTTCAGTCGAAGCGAACAGCACTTGAAAATGTCAAATGAAATTTTGGCGAAACGTCGTTACTCTTCACAGAATCAACGGATCGACACCCGGAATGATACACCCGCGTACCGTTGTTTGAAATTGTAACTTATTTTGAGGTGACTCTAGGGGGTACAAACTCGTGCTGAAGATGCATCAGATCTGCCTCTCTTCCAATGGTATTGCCAGAACGAACGCTACACCACCAGTCTCATAACTTTATATGCACACCTCGCATGTGTATAATTGCGGTTTAACTTTGAAATATTAAACCTGAAGCAACTTTGAAATATTAAAGTCTTATTTTATAAGCCTTTTTTTTTCAAATTCTCTTATGCAATACTTTTACTAGAGTATGGGGAACATTGCTTGAATAAAGAGTGCTGGATTTGGGGAATTATTTGTATGATCTATCAGATCAGGCCGAGATAAGTCATTGGTTGCAAAAAACATATGGAGATCTGTCCCCACTAGTAGTTCAACTTGCGTGGCGTTTCATGACATTTGCAATCTGTATTTTCCGATAGGCATTGGTCCCATTTAATTGCAATTTTGGGATACTTCTGGAATCTTTACAACATTGCAAATGTGCTATATTTAACATATTGACAACGGTACAAAGATGGATATGCCATATGCAGAACAAAAAGGTATTTTTCGTTCCTATAACTCAGAATTGTACCTTCTAGAATATTGCCTTCTCGTGGAATCGGTTGGGTTAGTAGACTTAAGTTTTATTTCAAAGTATCTTCCAGAAAGGAACTTATGAGTACGGCTATAACTAGAGGCAAACCTAAGCCAACAATCTTAAAATTAAGTCCCCTGTGCCGTGTTTTGTCGAAAATTTTCGGACAATCAAAAATGGAAACATTTTTCTGGAAAACCGTTCTTATCCGCCGGTCTGACTACTCATGAAGAGATAAATAAGCGAAACGTTAGGAACAAGTACTTAAAATTATAATTTCAATGGCAGTTCGGGATCTGACATGTTTTTTAAACTGAAACATTGACTACCACCCTCAAACAAACGTTATTAATTGTGTTACAAATTTACTATGCCGCAAAACTGTTAAAATTTTACGGACTAGCCTGGTTACTTGATAAAGAAACGAATGTCCAAAACGTGAATAAATACATAAAAATTCTAATTTCAATGACACTTCGAATCTAACATTCTTTTAACTGAAACGTTGTCTACTACCCGAAACAAACGTTATTATTTGTGTTATAGAATAAATAGATTACTATAAATATTGGAAAATTAATATTATTCGGAAGTCATATATTTATATCATAGTAATTGGCCTAAGCAATTTTTTGTTGTATAAAATATATTTCAATTTGCCAACCAATAAATATTTAAATACGTTGCAATTAAATAATGCTAAATTATAATAATTATTATTAAGGCTAATAAAATATTCGTTTTTATTTAATGACAATAACAAAAGTGTTTAATATATAATTGGTTTTCTCCTCCTGTTGATTTATCTGATTCAAAATGAAAATGGAATATTAACTGCACTGTAGCTAATTCTGTTTGAGGTTAAATATCTGCAATTTGTGCGGCTAATTGTGACTCTGTCGTAGTTTATTATAGCGACATATCGGACTATAACTTCAAAACAAAATTAGTATTTGCAAACAAACAACAAGCCTGAATTCACAGCAACAATTCGTCCTAATCCACCGTAAATACGAATGTTATTTTGTGTAGTTTAAGTTTGTTATAACTAATAATTTGTCTAAAATCATATAATGTTATGTTTCTTATGTATGTATATATATATATATATATATATATATATATATATATATATATATATATATATATATATATATATATATATTAGCAGACCCGGTCCCGCGTTGCTGTGGCTAAGTTATACGTAAATTTAATACAGTTGAATCATAATTTACGAAAACGTTGTAGCCGATGTAAAAACACACGGAATTGAGATTTGAACCTTAGGTCATTAGGAAGCGATTGATAAAAATGTTCGTAGAGTTGATATCAAGCCCAACTCAACATAAAATTTTGAATTTTATATTTTATTCATCGTATATTCAAGTATATTTTGTAATAAATGAGTAATTTACAAAGTTCTTAGTGGATAACATATAACAATTAATCTTATAAATGAATTAGGTAGAGTAGATTATTTATTATTCACGTATGGGCCCTGGTGGACCTTGCGAAGTACAATTAGAGGCGTTTGTTGTCGTTAGCCTTCCTTTGCGCCCATATTAATTTCATTCTTTCGCTATGAGCTTTTTTCCTTTCGTCAGACCAAGTTGTTCCAGTCTTCCTACATTTTTCTCTCTGGCCAACCTTCCAAACGTCAACCTTGTGTCTGAAACAGCCTCTATCCTGAATTTCACTTTGTGTAATATTTGCTGATCTTAGGTCCTTTTTAATTGCAGCAATCCATTTAATTATTTCTACTTTAGCTCTACTCCTATTTTCATAAAATTCGACTATTTGTCTAGTTAACCTACTCGGATTCATCCGTTTTATTTAAGTGTCCGTAAAACTCAAGCCTTCTTTTTCTCATATCGCTATCTATATCTGTGTATTGTTTGATTTCTTGTTTTGCTCGAAGTCGGTATGTAGTTGTATTTATATGTTTGAGGCCTCAGATTGTTCTTTCCTTCGATGTCTCTCTTTCTATTCAAAATGAGCGTTTCTGCCCCATATAGACATTCTGGCTTAATAACTGTGTTGTAATGTCTCAGTTTTGTGTTTTTAGATAGGCATTTTTTGTTGTAAATATTTTGTGTAAGTCTCAATGCCGTTTCCATTTTTTGACATCTACCCTTATTGGCCGCTTTTGCCAACTCATTTTCCATGATTATTTCACCCAAATACTTGAATTGAGAGACTCGTCTGATGTTACCATATTTTGTTTTTAGAAATGGTGTTCTTAGTCTGCTGCAGGTCATGTATTCTGTCTTTTCAAAGAAAATTTGGAGTCCTACCTTTTCTGCTGTTTCTTTTAGGATTTCAATTTGTTTCTGTGCCGTTAATACATCTTGAGCCAAAATTGCTAGATCATCAACAAACGCCAGACAATCAATTTTGATGTTGGTTCTCCAATTGTTGGTCAATATTCAGGCCCGACTTTTTTTCACGCCACTCCTGTATTACTTTTTCTAGAACACAGCTAAATAAGAGTGGCGAGAGTCCATCCCCTTGTCTCACTCCAGTTTTAATTTCAAAGGGCTCTGAGATGTCAGCCACGAATTCAACTTTTGACCTTGTGTTAGTTAATGTCGCTTTAATAATTGCCAGCATTTTCAGATCTAGTCCTTGTTCTTTTAAGATTCGGAATAAAGATTCGCGGTCGATAGAATACGTTTTTTTTTGAAATCCACAAATGTACAGACGAGATTTTTATTGTACAGTTTTTGATACCTTAGGATCAACTTTAAATTCAGGATCTGTTTAGGGCAGGATCTGCCCGGTCGAATACCTACTTTATATTCACCAATTTTAGGTTCTAACTGTCCCTGTGCTCTGTCTAGTAGACATTGAGATAGAATCTTGTAACAAACTTGGAGAAGAGATATTCCTCTATAGTTGTTTACATCAGTTCTATCTCCTTTCTTGGCTAGTGGATGGATTAGAGCATCTTTCCAATCTTCCGGAATCCGTTCGGTTCGCCAAACTTCTTGTAGAATTTTGGTTATTTCCTTGATTGTACCTGGACCAGCGGATTTCAAAAGTTCAGCAGTGATTCCATCTTCACCAGAAGCTTTGTTATTTTTAAGTCGCTTGATTTGCCTAATTATTTCATCTTCATTCGGTGGTAATGAATCCGGGTTTGTTTGTTTAGGGTTTAGTGTTGGTAATTTGTTTACGGGCTCAGGACAGTTTAGTATTTGTTCAAAATATTTCGCAAGTTCTTTGCAATTGTCTTGGTTATTTAGAGCTAATTGTCCGTTTTCCTTTTTGAAGCAAAGACTTCATAATTTAGTTTTAAATGTTTTGTAAAAGTTTCGGGAGTTATTTTTTTGGAAATCTTTTTCTATTTCATTAAGTTGATTGTTTTCATTTTTTTTTTTAGTTTGTCTTATTAGCTTCGATGTTTCTTTTCTTACTTCCAAAAAGATGTTATAGTTTATTGCTGTTTTTTGACTGTTCCAATCTTTGAATGCTTTACTTCGGCTTAATACTGCTTGCTCGCAAACTTCATCCCACCACGGATGTTTTCTACGTTTTTGCAAAGTGACCTACTTTAAGGCTGTTTTAATAATTTTTTGTTTTAATTATTGCCAGTTCTGTGCTGGTTGTTTATCAAGCTCTTCCGTTAGGGCTGATTTTATTTTCGTTGGGTCGAACTTTGGTATTAGCAGTCTCTTTTGAATAAGTTTTCGAGGTTTTAAGCTAAGTTTGATTCTAGTCAAGTAGTGATCCGTGTCTATGTTAGCTCCTTTCCTGACTTGAACATTCAAAATCTCTTTATAATTGGGGTACGAAATGGCAACATGGTCAATTTGAAATTCACCCATGTACGTGTTTAGGCACCTCCACGTCTTTTGTTTTGTTATTTTCTTCTTAAAATGTTTTCTTCTTAAATTATTTTAAGAAGAGTAGATTATTAATAATTTTTAATAATTATATTTATCATTTTGAATTATAAAAATGTTCAGTTTTAATTTAATTCAGCGCTAATCGGTGCACAATATTCTTGGTTAACCTGTCTCTTGCTAACACAAATAGATTCGATGGTTTTCCTACACAGCGTGCAACATTAGTTGCCCATGAGAAAAACATGGATTTTGCAAGTCTAAATGTCAAATGGACATTGTTTGGCCTTGAGACTAATTTATGGTCATGGCGAAAGCTAAACAAATTGGAAACTCAAGCTTTTTGAATGGTATCGCAGATTCTGACGGTATCATTGGAATACGTGGCAACAGGACCACTTGTCCTTTAAACTTTCCAGTCAAAATGGTTGCTCCAAGAATATTTCCGCTGATTTTTTTGATGACCAAACATGTACCGTTGCACAATCGAGGTAGATTCAAATTATGCAGAAGAATGTTGGTTCACTTATTAGAACCAACCTTCAACGGAAGATTATGTGGTGGCATTCAGATTATATCCAGAGAATTTAAAAATTCAATTGGAGAATTTACACTTTATTAAATTTTTATTTAAAATTTTATTTTAAAAATTTTTTATTTTTATTATATTTTTAAATATTTTTTAATTTTATTTAAAAGACATCAGGTTACCTGACAACTGTTGTATCTGGAAGTTAATTTCGTCAATATCAACATTTTTGGCTGCCGATTACTGACTGACAAACTGGCCCGATTACTGAGCCAGTTACGATCCAAGTGATTATTTTGTATGCCCGGGGGTATAGAATGGAAAAAATGTATAAACCTATATTTTATTATACACTAAATTTTTATTGCATTATTATTATTTTAAATAAATATTAATATCCTTTACATAAAATAAAATTGAGTATTACTCAAAAAAATTAAAAATTATGTACAAAATTTTGTAAATTATTATTTTTTAGTTAAAAATAATAAAGAACAAAATGATACAGAAAACAATTGAAATAAAATGAAAAAATAATGCATCAAAAATGAAAAAAGCAAGGTGTCGTATGTCGATGTCGTAAATAAATTTTGAACACACGTGTGACGTGAAATGAATTATAGTATAAATGAAACGTATGGACTCTTAACGCAGCGCCATATATCTATATACTTACCCAATCTGGAGACTAAAGAGTTGAAGCGTTATGTCGATAAACTAACTTACACCGCCCTCTGCTATGGAACTCACAGATAATTATAATCTTTATCATATAATAAACAAATAATTTCCAATACAAAAATATTGCGACTATAAATTCAAATAAAACTATCCTATCGCTCAAGTTGGACCAAACTGCACACAGTGTGCAAGATTTCATTAAAATCGGTTCAGTAATTTCGGAATTCATTGCGGACAAACGTGACACGAAATTTTGATTGCGGCCGGAGCCGCTCCAGGCGTTCAGCTTGAGCCCAGCTGATGACGGCTTAAGGCCAGAAACTGGTCCTGGGAGACGCTTGCTGGCCCTTTGGATGGTGGATGGGGAAACGACAGAGCACCAACGTTGCGCGGGTGTATTTTCTTTGTTTTTAATATACATACACACACACACAAAATATATATATATATATATATATATATATATATATATATATATATATATATATATATATATATATATATATATATATATATATAGATATACGTTCCGTACGAGGCGAGATCCATTTTTGTAATACCGCGCTTAAGCCGAGATCCTTTTTTAAAGAAGAAATCCGAAATCGGACCTCATTATTTTTCGCGTGTATATAGTTACCATTCGAATCAGTGCGTCCTAAAACGAATTCTGACGAATTTTATGTTGGCGCTCAAATTTCGCATTTTTTATATCTTTTATACTATTGAGGTTACAGTATATCATTATAAGTGGCGCCAACATCATTTGTAAACAGGTGTCTGATTATTAACAAAGACGAGATCCGACAATCGCGCAACACAGCCAATATAAATTCTTATGTGACTAAGCTTGCCTTGCAGTTTTGGTACTCTGATATTTATCTTTTAAAGTTGGTCTTGAAAAATTGTTTATTTTATTTTTATTATTTCTTTATGTTATTATTGCGTAGTGCTTGTAAATACTATAAATAGTATATGTTATAAAAAGTAACATAATGTGTTTCTCGTCAATTAAAAAAAAAATCAAATTTTTTAAAGATTTTTTTAATAAAACATAATAAAAAAAATTAAGGAAAAATATCTGGTATTATGCAGCACCTAAACTATTTTTGTAAAGCCAATTATTAAATTGAACTCACCATAGTAAAAAAATAACTGGTTATTGGATTTAAATAAATATAAAAATAGAAAAAATCTTTTGTAGTTGATATCTAAAATACAATAACACGTCAATAAATCCCCGGTTTGACACTATTTTTGCAAATTTCGACTATATTCATTAATATATTTTCCTTGAGGAGCAATACTATCATTCCAATGCTTTTCTAACATTTCTACACCTTTTTCAATAGAACTTTGCCTTTCACTTTGCCTTTTAAAATAAACTTCAGTTTCGGGGATTACCTGTTTATTGGAGCGAAATTTCTTCTCAGCGAGCTTTTTTTGACATCTGAAAACAGATAATAATCGCTGGGGCCTGATCTAGAGAACACGCTGGATGAGGAAGCAATTCGAAGTGCAATTCATGCAATATAGACCTCGTTGCCAACGATTTATGACACGGTGCATTGTCTTGTTGTAACAGTACTGTTTTTATTCATTTGGAGCCTTTTTGATCGCATCTCGTTTTTCAAACTCACCAATAACAATATATAATATTCGCTGGTTTTACCATCTCGAGATATTCGGTGAACAATATCCCATGTGCATCCCAAAATACAGAGGCCATAACCTTGCCTACCGACAGTTGTGTTTTTGGTCGCTTTGAATGGCTTTCACTGCCTGATGTCCGCTCAGTTGAATGCCAATTTGACTTCGGAGTGTAATTATGGATCTGTGTTTCATCCATTGTCGCATACCGCATAAAAATATTATTTTTATTTCATTTAAACATCTCCAAACATTTCTCAGAATGATTAATACATTGTTGTTTTTGATCCGTTATGAGTAATCGCGGAAACCATTTCGATTGCAATTTACGCATTCCCAACAGTGCGTGCAAAATGGTGCAAAACACTTCCTTTCAATATCTTCATATCAGCTATCTCTTGCAGTTTTAATTTACGGTTTTGCGAAATAATTTTGTGAATTTTTCTGATAGTGCAACCACGTCATTTGGACGTCCAGAGCGTCATCGGTGATTGTACGGTCACGTTTGATTTCACCATATCAATACATTATGGTTGATTTTCCAGATCAGAGACCGGGTAATGTTTATTAAGCCATTGTTTTGCTTCAACGGTATTTTTCTTCATCAAAAAGGAATGCTTAATCAATACACGAAATTCTTTTTTTCTAATTTTTTTGAAAATAACAAAAGTGGCGTCACTTAAGTCATAAGTCAGAAACTAGTAGACAGATTGTTATGAAATTTTGACACATACGCTTGAAGGTTAGCACAATCGACCAGTGGCCATCTAACATATATGTCAAACCGGGAACTTATTGACTCATATAATACATGAATAGATTATCTTTCTTACAAAGTGATTTAACTGATTTGTAAATGACCAGCTAATTTGGCTTTTGCAACTAGGTCGAGGAAATTGTGGCATATATTGTATAGATTATAAGACATAGGGTTATAAGGCATAAGATCTATAAATAGTTCCCAAATTTTTATCAGTTGGGACGCTTTCTGAGAAAACGGACGATGGATATGGTTCATTTAAGTTGAAACGTACATATGCAAAACATGTTTATACAAATATAAAAAAATATAACATCATCAATATAACAAAATTTATGACTAATGACATAAAAACTGATGATATAGTGTTTGCAAGACGAGATTAGTCAATTTGATAATAATATCAAATCTTATAATCAATACTTACCCTCTGGTAATCAAAGCAAATCTTTGAAATTTAATATTATCGCATAAATAATAAACTGGAGAACATGAAATGGCTTCATTGATGCCGATGTATTATTGTTAGCAATTTTTACATCTCACAGGATATTTTAATTTTTTTAAACGATTCAAAATATTGTTTTTTATATCCTTATGGAATTATTTTAAAATAATTCTAATTTTTGAAAGCTTATGAAGTATTTTTGACACAATTTTTACCTTGACAAGTGATTACAACCTGTCTAGTCTTTTTTGCAAATATATTACCATTATAAATAAGAAATAATAAATGTTGAAATGTTGAAATGTGAATACACAGTACAGCGGAAAAATTACACACGTTTTTAATCAAAAGAACAATTAGTTATTTTGCCAAAATTATTTATTTTTATTCAAAATACATGCCTTCCGCAGCAATACATCGCTGAACATGTTCACCCAATGCTAACATAGAGTTTGTATAACGTTTTACGAAATCGCCCTAATGACCTCATCATGACATTTTGGAGTTGTATAACACTGTCATAAAACGTTCTTTTCACGGCCAGTTTGGGTTTCGGGAAAAGGAAATAATCAGACTGAGATAACTCAGGCGAATACGGAGGATATTGAAGCGAAAAATCACGAACAGCGACGGTCCTGAGGGGTGCATTATCACGCAACAAAAATCAACTTCCCGGCGCTCGATATTTAGTACTCACTCGAGCGATTCTCTTCCACAAACGCTCTATAACACCCAGATAAAATTTGACAGTTATATTTTGGTTCTGTGAAACAAATTGCCGAAGTATTATACCTTCAGAATCGTAAAAACAGATCAACATTGTCTTTTCTCCTGACTTCTGGATACGGAATTTTTTCGATTTCGGAAAGCCTGATTTTGGGGATTTCCTCGTACTTTGAAGCTGTGCTTGAGGATCACACTTGAACCACCAAGTCTCGTCCCCAGTTACAATCGATTTCAAAAATGTGCAGCTCCCTCTGGCTATATCAATAAAATTCTTGTAATATTCAACGCGAGCAATTTCTTGGACTTCATTTAAGGCGTGAGGAAGAAGTCGAGCACAGACTTTCCATTTATTTAAACACTTTGTCAAAATTTTTTGAATCATGTATTTGGTCGTATTTAATTCCTCCATTATCTACTTCACAATCAAATGGGCATAGTAGGCGATCGTTTCGCGCACTTTTTTCACCAACTCTTCGGGATTTTTGTTTGGTGGTCGGTCTGGTTTTGAGTCACTTTTTGAAGCATCACAACCGTTCTGGAATCACTTATATCACTCCAATACACGTGCAGGGGATAAGAAATCATCACAATAAACTTTTTTCGTCGATTCAAATGTTTTTGTAAAAATATTACCGAACTTGAAACAAAATTTCATATTAGCTCTTTGTTCCATCGTATTTTGGTTACGAGATGACAACATCCTGACAACAGATACTGTCGCTTTAAGCGCTATAACTTGACAATCCATTGATCGATTCTAATAACGACAGTCTAATTTTATAGAGATTTATAGCTTTCAGATTATACATATTGTTTCAATAGATGGCGTTAGTAGTTTTCTTTAAATTTAAGTTCTCTTCATACCAACTAAAACAAGGCCGAAGCTTCAAAGTAGTCCTAAGAATAAATGGAGGAAACTGCTGGGTAACATGTCAATAACGACTTTTATCAAATCAATTATTGAATAAGGTTGAGGGAGCATAAATTGTAATAAACTGGGACTTTTTTGGAAATTGGAATTTGGAAATGGATTTGGAACTGGAAATTTTAAGGGACGATATTACAAGTTATTTTTCATGTAACGGACCCCTAAGGTTTTATTGGCAGTTTTACCGTTACAATTCGCTTAGTAATCATCTGGCTTATGGCTCTAGATCATAGCTTCATCTGGATATAAGGTTAAAAGACGTCAAATCCTGCACATAATTAACAAAGTTCGAACTAGAAATCTTCTGTAAATAACAGTTCCTTCTATAAATGAGCTTCGAATTATAACCTATAACTTTAAAAATCACTTGGATACCCCAATAAAGGATATAGCATATAACGCAATAAACTAGCATTTGATTAGAAATTTATTCAAAGTCAAAAAATAGGGCTAGAAATGGCATATATGGATTGCAAAATACGTAGTTAATTCTTTTAGATAAATATAAGGCAAAAAAAGTTAATATAATTAGTATTTCAAAAACATCTATTAAATTAGCTTGATATAGGAGGCTTAGCTTTTATAAGTTGCTTAGTGATTGTGTTTGTATTTAACCCCGTCCAAATAGTTCTTAAAATTATAGATTGACCCCAGTTAAGCTATAATAACTTTCTATATAAGCTATAATAGAAAAAAGTAAGTAACTTAAATGAAAAAATGTTAACAATTAATACATTAAGTAGGATAATTATAGATGAAATCCTTCACCTTTTTAATTTATGCGTTAGTGTAAACTTTACTTTAAAGTTAAAGATAAAATAATGTTTACTTTCACTTCAACAATAACATTTTCAAATAGAGATCTTTCTGAATACTAATAGTGCAAAGGATTTTTTTTTTAATTAAGTGCATATGCGATATTTTGATATATGGTACCCGAGACAACGCAGATCGACAAAAATACTTAAATTACATTAACAACACACTCCGGAAGATTATTTTTCAAGCACAAATAGAAAAAGATGATACCATTAACTTCTTAGGTCTATGTATAATAAGGAATGTTATTGAACTAGAATTTGTTATTTATGAAAATCCACCTTTTTAAATATCATAATTCCAACATTCATAAAAATTCCCTTTTAAACATTACAGAACAGAGAATCGGCCTCGTTAATGCTTGCGTTAACAAAATAGTTTCATTTCAGTCATAATACCTGTAGGTGTTTGGTATCGCATATTCACTCTGGCAATACTAGCGGATTTCGTATTGTGTGTATATTATTTATAAGCTAACGTCTATATTAGATCAGATCTCGTCTTTGTATATTGTTGTAACAGATCTCATCTTAAAAGATAGATTTCTTGTATAAAAAAAATTACTTAAAACTTACCCCTCTATTAACCCCACAAATTGGCAAGTTTAAATTTACTAGGGCAAAAAGAAAAATTTAATATAACCACTCTATCAGCCGGATCTGTGGTTGTCTTTAATTAATTCGGATCGCGCCCTAATAGTATAACAATGTAAAGTAAAGTAAAGTGTTTGGGTTAGAGGCGCATCAGCAACTAGGCTATTTAGCGACTGGACCTACAGCTTAACGTGGGTTCCGAACCACGGTCATCAGCTTCCGACAAACCCAGGCCAGCACCCCCCCTCGGGCTATAAACCCTTGGTTATGCGCCTACCCATAAGTCTATCAGGAAACCTACCGACTGGCGAGTGACCAACGTAGAACACTTCTCAGAAGGCATCCGGCCTTACCCAGCCTTTAACTGGCGTGACTGAGGAGTAATTCGTAGTCGGATTTTACACTCTTGCCTAGAAACAATTACAAATATTTACGAAAGATAAACGGACAGAAGAAAGAAAAATAACCATCCGAGCGCTGGAATTAAACCAGCTACCGCTCCAGCGCGGATTCGGCAAAGCAGACGCTTTTACCACCGCACCAACGCGACCGGCTATAACGATGTATATATATATATATATATATATATATATATATATATATATATATATATATATATATATATATATATATATATATACATAAATAAATAAATCATTCCGGGTGGCGCTCCGTTGATCCTGTGAAAAGTCACGACATTTCGCCAAAATCGCATTTGGCATTTTCTAGTGTTATCCGCTTCGACTGAAGAGTCCAACGGACGTGCACGGGTCTTTGTGTTCGCTTTTATAGCCGGCCGGCCACAAAAGCGACTGCGCAGATTATATCGGGGTAGTTCGGTTAGTAGTATTTGCTGCGGCAAAAAATCTATTTGTTTTAAATTAGCAAACTTCTTTTTTTGTTTTTCCGTTTTGAGATTGTAATCCGATTCGCTGCGCCAAAAAGATGCTTTGTCTATCTTGTTGGATCTTGTTGCTTAACATCGACTGTAATCGATAGGATTCATTTTCTGTTCTGTCCAAATACCTTCTTTACTCTCGGATTTGTTCTCGAAGAAGAGCTCGGCTTGCATTTCTTAAGATAACATTGGTTTTTCTTATTCTTGTATGATAGGTGAGTTTTGTGCATGTCGGTTGAAGGTCGTTATCGCGACATTTCGTTAAGAAGACAATGTCGCTAAATAAAAGAGATGTTTTTGACCTCAGTTTTTCAAAGCGTTTGATGGATTGGATTGTAGTGTCTCCTCCCCGTAGAGGTGCAAAATGTTACATCTAATATTTTCACGGATGGTAGATAATATATATATATTTATAGGAGTAGAACTAAAGCAGAAATAATTAAATGGATCGCTGAAATTAAAGAGGACCTAAGATCAGCCAATATTACAAAAAGTGAAATTCAGGATAGAGGCTGTTTCCGACACAAGGTTGACGTTTGGAAGTTTGGCCAGAGAGAAAAATGTAGGAAGACTGGAACAACTTGGTCTGACGAAAGGAAAAAAGCTCATAGCGAAAGAATGAAATTAGTATGGGCGCAAAGGAAGGCTAACAACAACAAACGCCTCTAAATGTACTTCGCGTGGTCCACCAGGGCCCATACGTGAATATAATATATATATATATATATATATATATATATATATATATATATATATATATATATATATATATATATATATATATACTTCGGTAAAGACGGTTTTTTAAAAACATTTAAAACAATTATTTTGTAAGTGCCTACTGTTAACTGTAATGTGCCATTTTAGTTTCATGGATACATCTGATATTGTCATGTTAGCCGGTATAAGAGCTGCTGTGCTAGTATTGATAATAGCACGGAAAATAAGGAAAAAATACAGTAAATTTATATGGACAAAGAAATATTTAGAATAATTACTACAATTTACTACCGGAAAATATGTACCAAAAAGAATATTCCTTACACATTCAATTTACAATTGTATTACTTTTTATTTTATTTAATCTAAACGTCCATTGCCCTGTTAGGTGTAACACTGGCAGTTTACGTTTGAGCATGATGGTATTTCATCAATTTTTAATGAGGTTAATTTTCTAGCCTCACTCCAATGAATTTCTCGTTTTTCTACCGCTTGTCGAACTTATTCTTCCCATCTCAGTCTTGGACGTCCAACTTTAATTTTTCCTCGTGTTTTCGCTTCATAAATTCGTTTTGCTAATCTATATTAATTTCGTTTCCAGTTGTTCCATTACTGTCGTATTTCTTACCCTATCCCTTGTAATTTCCTCTATTTTGCGTAGGAATCTAATTTCTGCAGTTGTAATTCTACTTTTTTTTTGTTAAGGTCCAAGATTCACTGCCATACATCATTAATAGTGTCTTTACTTTCTGATACACCTGCGCTTTTATCCCTTTCGGTATCTATCTTTTCCCTCATTTATCGTAAATATTTCCATTATCTTCTATTATTGTGCCTAAATACTGATAGTGTTTGACTTGCTCCATTACCTTCCCATCTAGTACAATTTTATGTTATATTGTGCCTGCAATTACCATAGTTTTAAGTAATGTCTGAATGATTGTGGCGCGTTCATATTTTTTTTCCTTTATTTAGGTTTTTCGCCACTATCTAAAACTCAAAAAATATATAAAATACGAGTTCTTATGTAAAGAAAGAATCACTGGGTAAAAATAAAAAAACCAAACGGAGACAAATTGCTCAGTGATTCTTTTTTGTAATAAGTTTGCCTAACAAACACAATTTTAAAGATATAAAAATGTTATAAAAAATTCTACAAACTTTTAACGTTAACGTTTCGGAGGGTCCTCTACCCCCGTTTTCAAAACTAAACTAAAAAATAAATAATATTAATTTGTAATATATAAAGTAACGAGTGAAAGTAAATATATTTTTTGTGTATGTCAACGATACTTACATTGACAACAATTGTTGTATGGCAAATTTATTACAAAAAAAAATCACTGAGAAATTTGTCTGCGTTTGGTTTTTTGTTTTTACCCAGTGATTCTTTCTTTGCATAAGAATAGGTATTTTTGATATTTTTTGAGTTTTAGATAGTGGCGAAAAACCCAAATAAAGGAAAAAAAAATACCATTGCTTTACTTTTGTCGATATTTATTTCCATGTTTACTTTTCTTAGTTCTTCGTTATATATCGCTAAGTTTTGTTCTGGTTTTTCTTCAGAATCTGCCATTAGGACCGTATCATTAGCGAATAGTAATACTTATGTTCTCACAGTTTTCATTTTTCTAAAACCTATTTTTGTATTCTTGCAACTTGCTTTGCTATTTTTTAAAATCCATTAAAGAAGAATTAATGGTTTGGCTCCTAGACTAGTTTTAATGTCTTAAACACCAAATATTCTCAACCACCAAATAACAGTGAACTCAGTAAGCAACCCTATCTTAGGCCTATTTCTGTCTCAAATTTTGTGGATTCAGCTTAATGTATTCTTGTTGTTGTTGTAAAGGCCTTGATAATTTCTATTACTCCCTCTCCTACTCTACTTCTCTTTAGACTTCTCCAGACTCTCTTCTTTTTACTTTATTAAATATATTTTTCAGATTAATGAAACAAATACGAATTGCGGTGTCTTTCCTAACTCTCTTTTCCTTATTTTTATCCAATTATAAATATCAGATCTTGTGTGCTTCTACCCTTTCTAATACCATAATGTGGTGCTTTAAATGTTGCTTCTATTTTTTCTCTCAGACTATGCTATTATTCTGATAAATATTTTTCCAGGTAAACTTTGATAACTCCTTTTTTAAACAAAGGAAATATTGTCCCCACATTCCACGCTGTTGATACTCTCTTTTGTATTATGATATCGTTTAGTAGTGACAAAAATCCTTCTTTTGCTATTTCTCCCATATATTTCAACATTTCTGCTGTGATTTCCGTCTTGCCCTGGAGTTTACCAAAAAAAATTATTACTTTCAGAATTATATATTTATTTTTTGTTCTTAAATAAATAATTTAATACATTTATTTAATTTAATAACATTAAACCACTTTACATTAAATTTAATTTGTAAACTATTGCAAAAACTCGCAACAAAGGAAATATTGTCCCCATACTCCAGTCTGTTGATATTCTCTTTTCTATTATGATATCGTTTAGAAGTGACAAAAATTCTTCCTTTGCTATTTCTCCCATATATTTCAACATTTCTGCTGTGATTTCCGCCTTGCTCTGGAGTTTACCAAAAAAAATATTACTTTCAGAATTATATATTTCTTTTTTGTTCTTAAATATATAATTTAATACATTTATTTAATTTAATAACATTAAACCACTTTACTTTAAATTTAATTTGTAAACTATTGCAAAAACCCGCAACAAAGGAAATATTGTCCCCATATTCCAGTCTGTTGATACTCTCATTTCTATTATGATATCGTTTAGAAGTAACAAAAATTCTTCCTTTGCTATTTCTCCCATATATTTCAACATTTCTGTTGTGATTTCCGTCTTGCCCTGGAGTTTACCAAAATAAATTATTACTTTCAGAATTATATATTTATTTTTTGTTCTTAAATATATAATTTAATACATTTATTTAATTTAATAACATTAAACCACTTTACTTTAAATTTTATTTTTTGTAAACTATTGCAAAAACTCGTAGATTATATCAAGAACACGAAGATACCCAACATCAGCGGAAGTCGTTGCGCTATCTTTGCGTCTCGACGTGCGTCATGCCGGATGTGTCTAATCTTTCCACAGGTGCATGCCTCTTGACGACGAAAAGTTGAACAAGTGTGGACATACCTTAAAACCTAAAAATTCAAAATTTGGCAGGAATGTTTCTCATGCGACGTAGATGTTCGGTGAGGAGAAGGGTTCATAAAAATCAACTCCTAAAAAGGATTGCGGGGGCGTAAAAGATAAATGTTCATCGAACTTTAAAATTTGGGATTGTATCATTTTAAATCCCTCGCGATTTTGTCTTCATAAAAATTTTAGAAAAAAATTGTTAAATAGCAGGTAAAAACTATGGAAATCTAAAAGTAATTTTAATCATAAAAAACCAATTATTACTAAAGTTTAATTTATGCTCAGCGAAGCGGGGGGTAACATCTAGTTATAAATACAAGGTCACACAAAAAAAACATTAATGAAATTTATCATTTTTTTTTAAATTACATTCTTTAGATCGTACAGGAGGATGGCACCTGTACGAATGCATTCTTGAAATCTGCTGTTGAGGTTCCTCATTGACCGCCGCTACATCTGAGCTGGGATACTGTGAATTTAATCATAAATTCTCTGATTTAACTCATCCAAAGTTCTTGGTCGAGTCGTGTACACTTTACTCTTGAGATAGCCCTACAAGAAAAAATCACAAACGGACAAGCGGAAAAAGCTGGCGATCTAAGGGGCCAGGGAACGTTACTGAATCTTGAGATCACACGGTTACCGAACAATTTTCGCACAGCTTTCATTGATTGCCGTACAGTGAGTGGTGTTGCATCATCCTGTTGAAACCAGGTTTCTTAAACGTGTGGAAAAATGTTCAATTTAGGTAAAACGAAAGATTGTAACATCATGTAAAATCTGCGTTAACAGTTATTGTGATCCCCTGTTCATTTTCAAAAAAATAAGGTCCGATAATTCCATGTAATGAAACAGCACACCGTACTGTCACCTTACTAGCGTGTAAAGGGCGCTCATGAACTTTATTAAGATTTGTGTTTGTCCAGTAACGGTAGTTCTGCTTATTCACGTAACCTGCGAGATGAAAATGGGCCTCATCTGACATCCACAACTTGCTTAGAAATGCATCGTCATTGTTTATGTTTGTTATCATTTCTTGATAGAATTCTACTCGCAACTGGTAATCGTTTTCCTTCCGTTGGTACACAATGTGCAGCTTGTATGGATGAAATTTCAAATCTAAATGAAGAATTATGCGAACACTCTCACAGGACATTTCAACCGCAGCTGCTTGTTTACGAATTGAACGCCCTGGACTCCGTAAGACAGATTTGCGTACAACATCAATAATCTGTGAAGAACGAGCAATTCTTGGTCGTCCTGTTGGTGTCCTAAGTGGTAAAAACGTCGGAACTCCCTCTGCGCAGCTTCCAAACTATCACTGTTTTTATAAAAAAATTTGATGGCTAACGCACGCTTTTGTCCGTTCCACTGATCCATGGTTACTAAAATGGCAAAGTGTTTACTTGCTCAAGGTCGCTGTCCCACAGTGCTGCCACCTGCTCATGGCTGTCACTACGCATTTCAAAAATTTCCGTTATCTGTGTACTGTTTATCCAATTGTTGATATTCTCTGCAAACTATTAAAAGAAAAATTATCAGAAAATTTATTTTTTGTTTTGTTTTGTTTAACAGAGTGCAAAAAATATTTAGTTTAACTTTCAAAATTTCACTAAACAAGACTGTTTAACCTGCATTCTATATTGAATACAGTTAGTTAACAGTGCGAAATTAAATAACAGTTAATCTATTCCTAAATAAGAATGAACTACTTTATTTTAAACGGTCCTTGTTTCTTTGGGTCAATGAAAAAGTTTTTATTGATATTTGGTTCGTTAATGGGCGAAGTTAGAAACTAAATCTTTCAAACGAGTTTAGTTGTTCCAATGTAAAAGTTTGTGTTAATGTTGTTTGTTAAAGTAATTCTTAGTTTTGTGATGTGTTTTGGAGACTGAGGTGAACTAGCATATAGGGAGACTCTAGGTATAATTTTTTATGTATATATGACTTGCATGGTATTAAATTGCGATTTGTTTAAGTATATTTCAGTGTATGGCGATTTTAATACATAATTATGGCAATTTGTGGCGAATGGTACAGATAATATCACGACTATTGGCATTTCAAATATGAATTATTATCCCTATCGAAGGATTATTACTATAATGGTGTAACAACAGTGTTTACTTTTTTTTTCTTTGGTTTTAAATAATAGAATATTCTTCATTTCTCAGAAGTTTAATCGGATTTCCCCTTCATTCCTTCTTTAATATTGAAGTGATTCTTCTACGAAATCTCCAGTCGATGGTTTTTAGCAAAAACGTTAAATTGTTTTAAAACATTATTTTAAAATGATTTCAAAACAACTGATGCCGCTCGTGAGATTTGCCAAGTAGAGAGCGAAGGTACCATATCAATTCGCACCGCTCAGCTCTGATTCAAAAAGTTTCAAGAGAGGGACGAGTCTTGAAGTTAGGGAAAGAGCTGAGAAGTTACAGGGAATTTTAAGAGCAGCTGTGGCTGCATATCCTAGACCAAACACTAGGAACATTCCTAGGAAATTATGAGTATTACATATATAGAATGAGAACGAGCTGAACAGTGAAAAACTAGTACCTCAAAAAACCAAATAATCTGGAAACACCTAATTAGAATCCCCCAAAAATGGAAATATTTGGGATGTTTAAAACAATTTTATTTCCAAGCAATGTTCTTTTAAATGATTAAAACATTTAGGTGTATCGACAACGAACGTCTTCGGTGATTCTAGAATAAATCCAATCCGACCCCAGCTAATAATTCATTTAAAACAGCGATGATATTTTCATCTGAAACATTAAGTTCTTAAACATTGTTTCAGCTTAGCTGAAAAATATATCTTTATAAAAAAATCCGATGGGATCAAATGTTGATAATAAGGAGGGCGTTCAAAAATCTAACATTATACTGTTAAATGTAATGGATGTTGGATGTGAGACATGGGTACTAAACAAGAACTGTTAAAATGGTGCCGGCCGCGGTAGTCTGGTAAGTTAGTCGCCTGCCTGGCAATCTAAAGGTAGCTGGTCCGATTCCAGCGCTCGGATGGGTATTTTTCTTTAATTCTTCTGTCCGTCTTAGTTTCTACCCTATACACACACTTATATACACTCACATTACACACACACGCCCACACATATCTACACCTAAATGTCTGTGATTGTTTCTAGGCAAGAGTGTAAAATCCGACAACGAATTACCCCTCAGTCACGCCAGTTAAAGACTGGGTAAGGCCGGATGCCCTCTGAGAAGTGTTTTACGTTGGTCACACGCCAGTCGGTAGGCTTCCTGATAGGCTTATGGGTAGGTACATAACTAAGGGTTTATAGCCTGAGGGGGGTGCTAGCCTGGGTTTATCGGTAGCTGAAGACCGTGGTTCGGAACCCACGTTAAGCTGTAGGTCCAGTCGCTAAATAGCCTGAGATGCTGATGCGCCTCTAACCGTAAACTCTTTCCTTTGTTAAAATGGGAATGTAGAATAATCAGAAGGATAGCAGAAGGAAAGAAGATCGGTGGCTTGTATATAAAACGAACAAATGAGAAAATTTATGATATTTTAAGGATCCAAGAATAAACATGAAGGTAAAATCGAGAAAAATCGGTTGAGCTACATAGAGAGAATGAGAGAAAGTAGAGTGGTGAGAAAGATTGCATAGTGAATACCACCAGGTGAAAGAAGGCAACGAAGACCAAGGAAACCAAGGACCAATATATATATATATATATATATATATATATATATATATATATATATATATATATATATATATATATATATATATATATATATATATATATATATATAGCTATATATATATATATATATATATATATATATATATATATATATATATATATATATATATATATATATATATATATAACTAACTAATAACTTGCTAACTAATAACTTGCTAACTAATAGTTGCTAACTAATAACTACTAATCCCCTATCGACTTGTTTTCGCGGCAATGTGCGTTCCACTGCACTTCTAGGGTGGCGTTTCTGCGATTTTGTAACCAGTGTCCTGATCTTACGTTGCAAATTTTGTACGTCGGTTTCGCTCCAGTTAACTATCCCGAACGATTGGTTTAGCACCGAACATGCATAGGTGTTGATAGCCTTAGACATGTTTCAGTTATTTAAGTCCGTTCTCAAAACTTATCTCACTCTTTTGATAAACTGACAGATAAGCTTTTCTTTCATTAAGCCGTGATCAATTCGGTGCGTCTGCTTCATACCTAGATATTTGTATGTATCTGCAGCACTCATTATCTCGATTTTTTGTCCGTTCCTCTATTGATGTTTAATATGCGGCCCTTCTCTAGTCCAAATTGCATTCCTATATCACTGGAAAATTCTACCACTATTTTTAACATTTGTTGTAGGTGACTGTTCGAGGTGAACAACTGTGTAGGTGACAAAAAAGACAAAAAAAATTCTTCATGTTGGTAGCTTAAATCTACATGCTTAATTATTAATTAATATTAGCTGTATTAATTATATTATTAATTATTATTAATGTATTAATTCTTATTATTAATTATATATTATATTATTATAAATTTTCTTATTATAATTATAATTCATTATTAAGTAATTAATTATCATGCAGGAAATAACTTAAGCGCGTAGACTTAAGCATGAAGCATGAACATGAAGAAAAATTCATTCAACTTTTCTCTTTTTTAAAAAAATTCGGTGTTTATAAAAATATGCCATTTAAAAAATATTGTTTTAGTAAAAAAGAAATAAAACAATTTTATACATTATTTTAGTAGCTAATGAAGAAATCTGGCAACACTGGAAGGTATTGTTTGTAAATTTTTCTTAGCCAAGTTATTTCCTACAACTTTGCATTTGGAACTACTAATCTATCACTTCAAATAAACAAGTTAGTCTAAGTCAGGTTTTAAAAACATTACACTATATATGTACATGTATTCTGTTGAATATGTATCCTGTTGAAACCGAATGTCTAGGTTAGATTTTGAACTTTCCCACAGAGCGAACTATATCACAGAGCTCTTTCGAAGACAAACTGTAGTCTTGAACTGAAAGAGATTTACAACTAAACACCAAATCACTTTTTTTAAAGCTGCGACGAAGGTTTCGTTAAGTATGTTAGCACCAAGAAGAGATGATTCAACATAATTCTAAAATTAAACCATGTTCTATATATATATCGCAACAGTACTTAATGAAGCGTATAAAAATCATGAACTCAGAAGTTACCAAAGCGCTACATTACTAAAAAAAAGGAATAAAACAATTTTTTACTTGGTTATCTATCACTTTTATTAAGTGTAGTAATAGTGTAATAAATAATAAAAGTGATAGATAACAAAGTAAAAAATTGTTTTATTCCTTTTTTAAAAAATGAACTATCACAAAGCAACGGAGAAATTAATTAATAAATTGTTACATTATTAATTCAAAAAATTGATAGAATGGAATATGTTGTTTATCCCGATTCATGATTTTCTTACATTTCGCTATTTCAGTGCTTTCATGTAGATCCAAAGCCCTATCATTATTTACTTTCTTAACAAGTTTATTCGATTAAATTTTACACAAGAAATAGGCAACATACGATCTCTCGTTTTTCCCATATCTAAAGTAGTCAAAATGTTCTATATATCTGGTTAATATGTACCTTTTGCTTTGTCCAACACATCATTAATATTGGTTTACCTTATACTTTGTATTACTTAGGAGTATTAACTTATTATATGGTTTGTAGACTACCCTAATGTCTACTTTTTCAATTAATTGGACATCATGTTGTTTCATTGAATGTTATAAATATTTCCAAAAACTGGTAAATTAGTTATTGTAACAGTTAATTATTGGTAAATGTATATCAGCGATCAACGATTATGTAAGTCAAATTCAACAATTCTCCGATTATTCTGATCTTCAACCGACGATCAGAACGCACAAGATCCAGTATTCTATGGATATTTCCATCAATATTTATTATTGAAAACTTTCCTCCGTTTGCTTCGTCTTCAATCGAGTTTGGGCGTTCTAAAAATAGCTTAAACTGGAAAGCACTAGAAGAATTCCTACAGATCACCAAGCGACTATAGAGAATTATGACCCCCCACTGAAGACACATCAGATGTTGGTCTCCCTCCCTTCCAAAGGGAAGGCCAACAGTGTTGCCAGGTTAAACGCTATACTACCATCTCATTACTTTATTTGCACACCTTTAAAGTTTTTAGAACAATTAAACAGCCTTTTAATTGAAGCAATATAACATCTTTTTCGATAAAAAAAGACCTTTTGTAATCGAATTCACTTTAATTCTTTAGATATTTAAGTATGCCATCCGGTCAAAATCAGAGCTACAATGAAAATAATCTGTTTAACAACTCTACACCTTCCCACTTTTTATTAAACGGAAATAAAAATTCTTGGCCTGAGTTGTCAGGAATTTCAAACACGCAAGGATGTCGGCCGTGGCAGTCACACGAAAGCACAGGCCGAAACGCTGGAAGCTAAAGCTTTCGTTTAATTTTCTTTTTTCAATAAAGAGGAGTGGTCTGTTGGAAGTGTATTCGGAACTCGGCTAACTGCGCTCCTTAGAATATCCAGAATTTTTTGCTCGTGTTTCAAACTTTTAATCAAATTGATCTGGAAAAAAAGTACCTTGTAGTTTTCAGTTATCCTTTCTTCTTGTTTTTTACCTTTAGGTTTCGTTTATCTTATGTAAAAAATGGAATGACAGTTATGTACTACTATGATCAAAAAGTAAAGTGACTAAATAAAACATAAAGTATTTTGTTATTCGTCGAAATATATTTTGTCTCGCTCAAAGCAATACTGTCTTACTGCAATGCACATATTTCAATGTTTTTCCAGTCGAAACACTTTGCCACCAGCAAACTCTCTTGATTGGCTTGGATGGAGACACAACTCAAAATGGCTTGGATGGACTTACTGCGGTGTGCGACGGTGCGTTATTGTGACGCTAAAACCATGAATTGTTTTGCAACAAATTTAAACTTTCTTTCGAATGGATTCACGCAAATGACGGATAACACGCTAATAATATTCTTTATTAACTGTTTGCCCAGTTGGAAGGAACTTTTTATGGACAATACCAAAGTAATCGAAGAAAATAGTTAACATGACATTGCACACGTGATCTTTAGCATCATTTGCCTGATATTTGTGAGTCATATGCATAAATCCATGTCTTATCATGAGTAATTATACATATCTGCAACTCTGCAACAAATTGAATACAACGATGTTTACAAAAAAAATATATAATATTTTCGGAACATGACGAGAAGACACAGGAGACTAGCCTAAATTCTTTTAACCCTCAACTGGTATGATGGGTTAGTGTGACCCAGACCCATTTACATTCGTCCGTCAATCAGCCGGATATATAACATAATCACGGCTGTTCTATAATTTTTTCTAATTTGACCGTTACATTTATATTAGTCACTAGTTGTACTTTGCGTAAAGGACTTCTCTATACGTAGTTTTAAATATTTTTACATGGCAGACAAAAACAAGCCCTTAACTAAAGCAGAACTTTTGCGGGAGTGAAAGTGAATTCAGTAGTCATGAGAGTGATTCTGAAATAGAAGAGTCGGATACTGAGGAAGATGACGATCAAAATATTAAAGAGGACCATAAGGAAACTGAAATCGATACAGGTGAAGGGAATATAGGTAAAAATAAGCCATACTTTTTTAAAGAAAAATAAATACAAGTGGTCCAAAATACCCCCGCTAATCATATCAATTTACGAAGTACATTGAAAAAACTGAGCTGAAAGTTTTTGTAGTTTTTTTCTCTGGCACATTCAAATCCAATAACGAAGATGTAAGCTCGCTGTGGGCTACGAATTTAACGGGGCGTAATATATTTCGTGTTACTATGACTTGCCTATGACTTTTTTTTTGTGTTTAGCATTGAGATTTGATAACAGTAGCACAAGAAAAGAAAGAATAATAAATTGTGATAAACTTGCTCCTATATTAGAATTGTTCAACCCCATGATTATCAATTCCCAGTCAAATTATGCTTGTGGTGAGTACATGACCGTTGATTAGATTGTTGGATTTAAGGGAAAATGTAAATACAAGATATATATGCCTAGTAAACCCAACAAATATGGATTAAAAATAATGTGTCACAGTCATCCAAAGACTATTTACTAAATGCATTCATATATTCCGGTAAAGACACATTTCCTAGTCCAAGAAAATTGACTGTTTCAACTTTGAATGTCTTACAACTTGTTCAACCTTGTACAATTATAAACAGTAACCGTTATCGGCGATAACTGGTTTTCGTCAATAGAACTTACAACAGAACGAAAAAAAATTGGTAAGACATATACAGGAATGATGCGTAAAAATAAAAGCGAAATACCAGGTGAATTTTTACCTAATAAAGATCGCCCAGATTAATCACGAATATTTGGCTTCACAAAATATTTCACCATTTTATCTTACGTGCCCCCGTTTTTTAGATAAAATGCAACAATATTTTCGTTTAAATTCACGGTTGGTTCTTGATGAAGTTTTATGTTATTTTTCTTAGTTTTGTGTTGTATAATTTTATTAATAATGTTGGGCTGAGATTTATTATTCTTTGTAATACTTTTGATTATGTTAAGTTTCTTTTTCATACCTCTCTTTTAATCTTGCGTGAATAGTTGTATCGGTATATGTGGGTTTTCTGAGTATATCGAATTCTAATTTGTTACGTGTCCTTATTTTTTTTAAATCTAAGAAATTTAATGAATTAACCATCACTGTTTTAATTATGAACTGGATTTTTGTGTTTAAACTATTTAAATATACAAGAAATTGAGAAAATAGTCTTTCCAAATATGCAAATATCTGCATCGACATATCTGGCATAAAAATGTACGTATCTTGTAAAATTACTATTATTAAATTGTTTATAAAATTAACCATAAAAATGTCGACTAGAATGGTACTTAATGGGCTTCCCATTGACAGTCCCTTCGTTTGTTAGTAACATTTTAAGTTGAACAGAACATAATTTTATTATCATAAAACATAATTTTATTCGGTACATGCATTAATAGCTTCATATGAGTGCATTATTTGAGTACCGGAATGGAAGAAAAAACTAACGATATTAACTTTGATATTAACTCATACAATGATACTAAGTCATACCAACTTTAAAAATAAATGGTTGTTTGACAAAAAAAGGAGTCACTTTACATTTTAATAATCGTAGTATATAAGGGTTGCTATTTATGTATTCGGAATTGGTAACAACAGTGTTGCTAGGCGCCATCTGACATACACATCGTAAAGTTTGACACTGTTGACTGTATACGTACTCAGAACATTTTGTCTTAAAGTTTAAAAGGTCTAGGCTTAAAAATTTAATTTCAGTCAAAAAATTGTATTAATTCTAACGAATTGATTTGCTGTGACTCTCGACGTGGATTATCTCAACAACAGTGTATGGATCAACTCACTTCGACTTTTGGCGATGAAGCATCATCTAAAACCACTGTATATCACTGGTTTATTGAACTCTACCGTGGTCGTCGTTCGCTCACTGACGAATTTAAAGAAGCTCGTCTAAAATCGTTTGTTGTGCCAGAAAATATCAAT
The DNA here is from genome assembly GCA_031761425.1 of Cosmopolites sordidus. Lineage (NCBI taxonomy): Eukaryota > Metazoa > Arthropoda > Insecta > Coleoptera > Curculionidae > Cosmopolites > Cosmopolites sordidus. The sequence goes on from JARFXV010001563.1 coordinate 101,205, forward strand.
ACTGTGCGCGAACTGATAAAGCAAGATCGTTCATGTGACATACTGTGAAATTGAGGCATCCCTGGACATTAGTATGACAGGCAAACACAAGATTTTACATGAATACTTAGCCGTGAAAAAGATTTGTGTGCGTTGGGTTCCGCATAATTTGACAATCACTCAAAAAATAGCTCGCGTCGATTGATGCAAAGAAATTCGCAAAAAATTCAATCGTGCTGCGTCAAAAGCTGTGATACAACATCTACACAGATGTGATACAAACCCATCAAAAGTTATTCGCGCAAAAAGCACCTCGAAGCAAGTGCTCGCGTGTTTTTTTTATAAATGGGCATGTGGCTACTGTGCCACTAGAGAATCGTAGAATGGTTAATCCCAAATGGTACACAACCATTTGAAGTATTTGATGAAATAAGAAAAAATTTGATGAAACAAGCGACGCAGGATCATTCATCACCATGACAATGCGAGCTCCCATACATCGGAGGGACAATTCAATATTTGACCGGACAAAACTTCGAAATGATGAGTTATCCACCGTACATTCATAATTTGGCACCCAATGATATATTTTTGTTCCCGTTCGTGAAAAATAAACTACGTGGTCAGCGATTTTCGACTTCAGAAGAAGCGGTTGATGCGTTTAAAATGCATATTTCGGAGACACCTCAATCGGAATGAAAAAAGTGCAATGAAAAGTGGTTCAAACGTATGCAAGAATGTATCGATCATCGCGGAGAATATTTTGAAAAACAATAAGACCATCTTCAATAATAATTATTTGTTTTTATGTATTATTCAAGGTACATAAATAGCAACCGTCGTACGCATACTGTATGACAAAAAAAGTTGGATTACTTACTAAAATTATATATATTAAACCAAATTGTGTATGTGTACAAATTGTGTATGAACACCCGTGGAACAATGATACAGAATGTTATTGATCAATTTAATGTATCCCTTCTCAACTCATTATCCTACACTCATTTCAGTTCTGCCAATAGGACATTCTTCTGTATTGACTTGTCTCTCTGCTCTCCCTCCATTGTTCTTTCGCTGCTCTGGAACCCTCTTGAGGACCTTCATGGTAGTGACCACTTCCCTATTATCATCTCCGAAAGCAATTCTAATATCCCAGTTCCACCCCGCAAAATATATAAAATATCTCAGGCAGGCTGGGAGATTCATCGATCCTCGTTTCAATGTCCCATATTTGTTGAAGGAGACTGTGATAATAACATTGAACGCTTCACTCATGCAATTCACCAGTCGGCAGTACTAGCCATCTCTGTCAATAACCTTCATTCTTCCCGCCCTCCTGTTCCTTGGTGGAACTCAGAATGCCGTTCTGTTATTAAAGCCCGTAAAACAGCTCTCAATACGTTCAAACGATACCCTTCAATGGAGAACCTCATAGCCTTCACGAGGCTCCGAGCTCTGGCCAAACGTACAATTACTCGTGCTAAGCGAAACTCGTGGTCGCTTTTTGTAAACTCTTTTAATCAATGGTCTTCTATCCAGGACTTCTGGAATAGAGTCAATCGTCTTCGTGCTAATTCTTGTGGCCACATCAAATGGTCTTATGGTTGACGGAAATTGGATCACTGATCGCACCCTTGTAGCTAATTCTCTGGCAACCCATTACTCTTTTGTCTCCAGTGATCGCAACATCGGTCCTTCTTTTCGTCTCAGAAAAGCTCAGGTAGAATTTCTTCTCAATTTTCATGAGCCTTCTGCCTCTCCCCTAAACTCCCAGTTTTCTCTTACAGAGTTGTCTCGTGCCATTCGTCGTTGCAAACATTCCTCTCCTGGTCCAGATAGCATTCTTGTGCCCATGATCTCCAACCTTCCAGATCGGGCTTTATCCCTTCTTCTCCTAATCTTTAATGATCTGTGGTCAACTGGATCATTTCCTTCTTTCTGGCGTAAATCTATCCTTATTCCTATCCACAAACCCAATAAATATAGGACCTCTCCTCTAAGTTATCGTCCTATCGCTCTTACTGGTCATCTGGGAAAGCTGCAGGAGCGGATGGTACACTTCCGACTTTCCTGGTTTCTTCTCTCACTCACTCATCCATCATAACCAGCTGGGATTTAGACCTCACAGATCTACCCCTGACCATCTTGTGGGTTTAGAAAATGATATTTTGTTATCCTTCGCTAAGGGACATCATCTTATAGCAGTATCTCTAGAGCTTAGCAATGTTTTTGACACAGTCTAGCGTTATAATATTGCTGCCACTCTTCATTGTTGGGGTGTGAGAGGTAATTTCCTGAAATACATCCACAACTTCATGTCTTTCAAGTCCTTTCAAGTTCGTGTCAATGACACCTTATCTGATTCCTTCCCCCTTGAAAATGGACTTCCACAAGGGTCTGTGCTTAGTCCTTCCCTGTTTAACATTACTATAAATAGCATCTGCTCCTTCCTCCCTAACTCTATTTCCTTTAAAATCTATGCAGATTATATTCTACTCTATTACTCTTCCCCTACCCCAGAACCTGTGAGAGAGTTCTTCAATGCCCTCTAAACTCCCTCACTAATTGGTCATCTAAGTTTGGCTTTTCCCTCTCGCCAAATAAATCATCTTCTATCCACTTCTGTCGAAAGCGAAATTGCCCTCGTCTCCATTTGTTTTCTCTTTGCAATTCTCCTGTTCCTTCTGTCAACTTAATAAAATTCCTTGGGCTCACTTTTGACAGCAGACTAAATTGGAAAGAACATCTTTCGCTTCTTAAATCTCATACAGCTCGGGACCTTGCTATATTAAATTGGCTCCCTTATCAAAAATGGGGCTGTGACCACCTCATCCTTCTCCACCTTTACAAATCCCTCATCAGGCCAAAAGTTGACTATGGTTGCATCGCCTACATGTCTGCCCCTGCAAGTTATCTCCGTCGGATAGATGTGATGCAAAACTCGGCCCTTAGATTAGCGCTAGGAACGTTCAGAACCAGTCTCATCCCTGTCACCCAATAACTTTCCTCCACAAGCCGCTATGGTTAATTCGCTGTGGCCCTAATTTCAGCCCTCTTCTATATATATATAAACCTTTTTCTGGTCTCCCTTCTCCTGCTACCATCTTCCCTAAAATCATTCAAGACCTCCGACCTGATATCATCATTTACACTGTCAATCGATGGAGTGAGTTCAGCCTTCGTTCACGATAATTTTACTTGTGTTTTTCGTCTTCACACCTGGAATAGTATCCTTTCTGCCGAACTTTTAGCCATTAGAGAGGCCATTTCTTATATACTCTCCCATCCAAATTCCAATTAGCTTATCTGCTCTGATTCCTTAAGTTCTCTACAATCTCTTGTTTCTCCCCTACCTTCGCCTCTAGTTGTTAACATTCTTTCCCTCATCCAGGAATCCCAATCTAAAAGGTCAGATCCCTGGTCACGCAGGCATATTGAATAATGAACGAGCAGACTACTACGCCAAAATGGCTCTAAAAGAAAATCTTCCTATCTTGCCCCTTTTCCATCACCGGGATGCTTTCTCCTGCATCTCACTAATTGTTCAAGATATTGTTCACTTCGACTGGGATACTTTGGGTTACGCCTCTAAGTTATATACAGTGAAACCTAAATTCTTCGAATGTAGTCCCCCTCCAGCTCTCGACCGTCATCTTTTTGTAAATTGGAATAGGCTTAGAATCGGGCACTGTCGCTTCTCACATGGTCATCTAATAAGTGGCGACCCTCCGTCAGTATGTACCTAATGTGGTGCTCCTCTTTCTGTTCATCACGTCTTACTAGAATGCTTTTCGCTATCTGCTCTTGCACAAAGACATAGACTTTCCAGAGACCTTCCGTCTATTTTGTCCACTCTTTACTCCGTTCTCGTTTTGAATTCCTCCGATCCTCTTCCTACTTTCCTTTGATATAATCCATCTCTATTATCTTTAAACTCCTCTTTCCCTTAAAATGTTCACCTACTCTCTTCTCTTAATTAAGCTATTCCATGCATTACATCTGGCTGTTCCTTTATTTACGGTCTACTGCCTTTTAACATTTGAGATCCATTGGAATATGGAATACACTCTATATTTCATATTACTTTCATTATACACTTTATATACAATATTTACTATATTCAATTTTCATTAGTTCTTATATATATACTCTTTATTATACATACACTCTTTATGGGTTGCCAAATGGTCTCAGTTGCTGAAGAAGGCCCTAAACTGAAAATTCAAATTGAAATTTCCTGAAATTACTATAACTGTACTACAGAATATAACTAAGAACATGCATAATTGGAAGGGCGCTAGAACTGAAAACATTCATAATTACTGGTATAAAACGTTCACATATCTTCATCCTTTCATAGTAAGATATTTCAATGAGTTTATAGAGAACCAAAAGAAATTCTCCGATTTCTTACCCAAGGTAAAACATATTTATTCCAGCAAAGGAACCGTCTCTAATAACCCAGCAAAATACCGGCCAATTACCTGTCTTCAAACAATATATAAACTACAAACATCATGTTTCATAGTACTACTCACAGGACATATAGACAAACATGATATACTAAATGAAGAGCAAAAGGGTTGTCAAAAGGGAATGCAGGGATGTAAAGAACAACTTATTATAGATTCAGTTATATTAAAACAAGCTCGAAAAAAGAATCGAAATTTATCATGCTGTTATATTGATTATCAGAAGACCTTCGACTCGATTCCACACTCTTGGCTAATTAAGATACTAGTACTATACAAAGTTCACCCAGCTTTAATAAACACACTTCAAGAAGTGATGGAGCACCACCATTCATTTATCGCAAAATGACACTATCACCAAGACTGAGGAACTGAGGAAATCAGGGTGACAAGCGGCATATTTCAGGGAGACTCATTGAGCCCTCTGTGGTTTTGCCTGGCACTGAATCCATTCTCTAATCTGATTAAAATGGCATAAATCGGAAATAAACTCCAAAATCAAAATGTGTCGCACCTACTGTACATGGATGACTTAAAATTGTATGCATCATCGCCACCGAAATTGCAACAACTCATTCAGGTTGTAGAGAAATTTACAACTGATATAAACTGCACTTTGGATTAGATGAATGCAGAACTATTAACATAAAGAGAGGATCTAAGTTAGAGATGACAAGGTTTGTCACCGCAGAACAAGAATAGATAGAGCCAATGCAGGAGGGTGAGGTATATAAATATTTTGGAATACAACAGTCCAAGAGAGTTGAGCATAAACTCATTAAGGAAACGCTAACCAAGGAATTCAAGTCCAGACTTGAAAGCATATGCAGGTCTGACCTAGACAGTAGAAATATAGTAAAAGTTATAAACACTTTTGCTATACCAGCCTTGGCATATTCGTTTAGAATTATATCAGATATTGGAAGGCTACAACGAATAATTAGAACTACACTAACGAAATATAGAAAACACCACCCGCACAGTAGCAAAAAATACTTATATTACCAATAACTGAAGGAGGGAGAGGAATTATAAATATATGTAACCTACACGAAAAACAAATATCAAGTTTAAGAACATATTTATATCAAAGAATGATTGAATGCCCGCTATATGCCAGCATGTGTTTAGCTGATGATAAGTATTCGCCTCTGAATCTTAAACAAATGGAACGACAAAATGAGAGCATTCAGACAACTGGAACAATTATACAAGACTGGAAAAATATGTGTCTACATGGTAGACAGTCCCATGATCTTGACCGTCACGAAGTCGACAAGAGTGCATCGAACGCCTGTCTGACATGGGGGGGGGGGGGTCTTTTTCCGAAGACTGAAGGCTTTATGTGTGTAATTCAGGATCATGTCATGCACACAACAAACTACCAAAAATATATTATTAAGGATACACGAGTATCAAATGACACATGTAGGAAATGCCACGAAAAGCCAGAGACTATTCAAAATATTGTAGGAGCATAAAGACGGCTGAAAAAAGTTCATAAATATACAGACCTTAAGTCAGAAATAAAACGGAAATCGAAGTTGAATCAGGTCCATATAGTGCAATTGATAATTTAACAACTGTCATTATACCAAAGAGCCTGAAAAATAACATCAAATTTCTGGAGCTAGAAGAAAATCTGTTTAGAATAATGCAGAGGGAATTTCTATTATTTATCCTTAATATCACTCGCATCGCCCAAGAATTTTTGGAGGATTGAAGATGTTTTGGCTACGGCCGCACTTCATTTAAAATCCAGCTTAGCTGAGAAAAAAGGTAGAAGGAAAAATAATAATAAAACGCCTTTATTGAATCACATTAATGGCAAAAAACGAAACAAAATAAATGAAATTTCTCAATTGGTTGATCTGCAAGCTGTCGAAATCTAGCATAAATTGCTATTCCACTCAACCAATCTACCCATACTAATCCCTAAACAGAAAAAAAACAGAAACACCTACACATATACTCTAATATACATTATTATTACATATCCATCCGATCACCGGCAAAACATCTAATGCCCATTAAACGATAATCTTAAAAATTATTAGCCAATATTGTTAAAGCTGTTGAAATAATAGAAATTCCTTGACTTTGTATTTGAACTTGTTGACATTAAAAATTTTAAATATATTGGGAAGTCTATTTAATATTTTAATATATATATATATATATATATATATATATATATATATATATATATATATATATATATATATATATCCACTCCACTTCAGTGGATACCACTTGACCGCAAACGTCCGCGAAGAAGACTGAAAGCACGATGGATTGATGACATTGTTAAATATATTGGACCAGAGTGGCAGAGGAAAGCCCAGGACCGTGAAAGTTGGAAACCTGCGGAAGAGGACTTCATCCTGCAGTGGATCGACACCGGCTGATGATGATGATATATATATATATATATATATATATATATATATATATATATATATATATATATATATATATATATATATATATATATATATATATATATATATATATATATATATATATATATATATATATATATATATATATATATATATATATATATATATATATATATATATATATATATATATATATATATATATATATATATATATATATATATATATATATATATATATATATATATATATATATATATAATCTCATTGAAAATATTGATGTTTTATAATGTGGTATTGTAAATTTGCTTTTATATCTCATATTGACAGAATGACTGGCTAACCGAGCTACAATCATACATTTAAAGGCTTCAGAATTACTGTCAACATTGATAACCTTATACGTGAAGTTAGCCATATAAAGCTGCCATCTGTGATCCATACTAAGCCACTTAAGCTCGTTAATCTTTTGGGAGATATGATCCCGTTTTCGAAGTTCAAAGATAAGATGACAGCGAGCATTCTGCCCCAGTCCACAGAAAGGAGACATGGAAAATAAATGAAGTCACCGTAAGTAAACTGATAGACTACCAATGATTCTCATAATAGCTTTCTTAAATTCTGGTTTAAAATGTGACTATTAGCATAAAGTAATTTAAGGTGCATAAATGATTTACGATTTAACTAAGAAACATAATCTTTAAAACGTAACTTCGAATCCAAAATAACACCCAAGTTTTGCGCACAATCTACAAAACCAAGCTTCTCTCTGTCAACAAGTATTGAAAGATTCGTCTTTAAAAAAAATAGATTTAGAACAAAATACCATAACTTTAGATTTAGAATAATTTAATTTCAGATTATGTGCTAATGGGAGTCTTTTAAACTTGTTTAACTGGTTATTAATTATGTTATTGGCTCTAGAGTATTCACGTGGAGGAAAACTAAAATATAATTCTGCGTCATCAGCATAAGCCTACACTTCCATATTCTGAACACAACGCAGAATATCGGATGTATATACAATAAACAACAATAGGCCCAACAGTGATCCCTGAGGCACACCAAAAGGAACATTCACTTTAGACGAGCTTGCATGATTAATGTTAATATATTGTGTTCTACAATTTAGAAACGATTTCACTAGATTAACGGATGATTCGTCAAACCCATAGTATGACAATTTTGCGCATAAGAGGCTGTGGTTTAATGTATCGAATGCCTTAGAAAAGTCCAGTAATATAAGCACGCTAGTTAAACCCCTATCATAGCTGTTAAATAAATATCTAGTCACAGAAGCCAAAGTTGTAGAAGTTGAAAAACCAGTTCTAAAACACATTGCGAATCGGAGATTATTTTACTGGAGGCGAAAACCTGGTACATCTGTTTAAACAAAATTTTCTCAAAAAGAAAAATCTCTATAGCCTGCCTCCTTCCTAGAGGAAAGTAGTTTTGCTCAATGCAACTATTAATTATATTACACAAATGAGAAAATAAGCGAATGAGTAAATCAACGGTAAACCAGCATTTTTATTGAGATTTCCACAGCGATTTCCATTAATGAGTTTTGACAAGTAAAACTATCACTGTAGTTTCGCAGCCCCCTTGTTCACCAAACTTAAATCCTTGTGAATTTTTCCTTTTCACAAGAATGAAAATGTACCTTGAAGAACACCATTTTGTAATACTAGAGGATAGTAACAAGATTCTAACCGATCAGCTAAAAGGGATTCCAGTATATGTGTTCCAATACTGCTAGGAAGAATTTGTAAAACCGTCTTCAGCATTGTGTGGCTTCCCAAAGCAAATACTTTGAAAAAAAAATGTAGAATTGTAATTTTAATTGAATAAAAACAGTATAAAATAACCTCATCACTGTATTAATCAATCTAGATTAACGACAACTAAGGGTAGAGAACTGCTGGAAGCAATCAAAGAAGTGATCATCAAGAAAGTGAATCTTTGTCAACAGGGAAACCTACATAGTGACCAACAGATTAGCAAAAAGCTTCCATATCTAATTGGTTTCTTTTTCACTAAATTACTTGCATACTTGAATAGTATGAAAGATAAGAATCCAGTATTAATAAAAAAATTAACAGAATAGCAAAGCTTCAAGCTAGACCTAGAAAAAATGATCAATCTATTAGTACCTTTACAAAATACGCACGAGCTGGATGAAGAAGTTGACCTATATGTAAAACAAGTACTTGAGACAATACACCTGCAATCAAACATAAAACTAAATAAAATAATTACCCACAAGAGATCAGACACCTAATAGCCGAAAAAATTTAAATAAGGAGGAAATGGCATTAATTGCAAAGTGCCAATAGACAAGACTAATCTAAAATAATACTACTCAGCAACTAAAAAAAGAGATCCAACGTATTAAAAACGAATCAATTGGTTCATACGTAAGTGAACTGACAAGTGAGGGAACTCACTATTCACTATGGAAAGCTACCAAAATATTTAAAAGAATGCAAATTCCACCAATCAGAATGCAAAATAATAAGTGGATGAGAAATAATCAAGAAAAAACTAACAGATTTGAAATTATTTCAGAAAATATATTTCAACCAAATGATGGTGATGACATCTTGGATCAAGAAATTAACCAGGAAGGTATGGAGATCAAACCAACCATCCCCTAAGAAATCATTAAAGAGATTAGTGAAAATGTAGATCCCAAGAAAGCTCCTGGATGTGATCTCATTACTGGAGAAATTATGAAACAGTTCCTCAGAAAAGCAATAGTTAAACTAACACATTTAGTAAATGCAGCTTTTAGACTAATGTATGTACCATTGATGTGGAAAGTAGCAGAGGTCATAATGGTCCCCAAACCTGGCAAACCACCTGTATTATCGAAAGTATTCAAAAAGATTCTATTAAAACGATTAAAATCAATCATAGAGGAATGTAATCTGATTTCGTCACATCAATTTGGGTTCAGAGAAAGTCATTCCACTATAGATCAAATTCCCAGAATTACAAATATAATAGAAAAGTCACTAGAGGAAAAGAAAGTCTGTTCTATAATCTTCTTTCATGTGGCACAGGCTTTCGCTAAAGTTTGGCAAAAAGGTCTTAAACATAAAATGAAGATTTACATAAACGGTTCTCTGATGTTCTGAAATCCTTAATCTCAAAAAGACATTCTAGAATTAGGCAAGAAGGAAACTATTCTGAGCTAAGACAATTAATGCAGGAGTACCGTAAAAAAGTGTACTAGGACCTGTCCTATACCTTTTATACACAGGTGATATTGCTAGACTGGAAAATAACAACATAACAACATTTGCAGAAGACTCTGCTGTATTACCAGTACGTAATGACCAGGAAGAAGCAGCAGAAAAATTGCAGATATCAGCCAACAAAATTATCAATTGGGCAAAAAAGTGAAGAATCAAAGGCTGTATTAGTTAACTTTACAAAAAGATCTGATCAACATATACGTATAGGTATAAAGGATCAAGGAATTCCATTTTCAAATACAATGTTGGAAAGCCTCTATCAAAATAAAAATATAAGAAATTACAATTAAATATAGAATATTGTACTGATTTATTGGAAAAAACTCCACTCTAATTCTTCATAATAAGCTTATGTTATATAAACAGATACTTAAATCGGTATGGACCTATGTAATTCAGCTGTGGGGCTGTACCAGTCAGAGCAACGTACAAATCAGTCAAAGGTTTCACAATAAAGTGCTAAAGAACTACACAGATGCACCTTAGTGCATACGTAACAGTAAACTCCATCAGGACCTGGATATGGATACTGTTGAATAAGCCAAATCATGAACAACGATTCCAACATATCAACATGGAGGCGATCCAGCGCCTTGGCAACCCAGGATTAACAAAAAGACTCAAGAGAATTTTGAGTTTGTTCAGTAATATGACAAAGCAGAGCATTGTGCGTCTTAATGTATACGTTAGTTTTAGTGTACCTAGTTTCTTAAAAATCTACTGGATTGTTCTACTGGAAAAGGATACTGTTGAGGAAGACCTTAGTTCAAGGCTTTCAAAGCAGTATTGTAAGTTAGGTAAAATTTAGTTAATGATCTTTGTGATCAGATTGTAATGTCCGTAAATGCCCTAAAAAGTATTCATAATATAAAAATAAAAAAAGGTAGGCAGTCATGGGGACTGCGGACAGAAATGAAAACTTGAAACTTTGGAATAACTGTGTTTTTTTTTTAATTTTTAGATTATTATTCTTTAAATGCATAATTTAAAAATATATAATTTTTTTCACGTAGGATCGAGGATCTAAACAAATATCGAAAATGGACGTTTAGAAAAACTAATTATATTACAATAGTTTTATGTAAAGTTCTAATGGTAAAATTGAATGATATAAGTTTATAAATAATCATTTTGCAAAAAATAACAAAACGTATTTTATTTTTGAAAATTTAAACCTATAAACAAAAATTTTGGGAAATGAAATTTATTATAAAATTTTATAGAATTTTTAATTTTAAAATCCGCGACAAAAATACTATCGAACAACTAGAAATCTGTTTTACGACGCTAGTAAGATAACTCCAAAGCCACTATGAAATATTCATTGCACGATGTATTGCAGAGATTAAATATAAGAAAAATACATAATTTTAAATTTTTCTTCGAATATTTTAAATATTCGAAAATAAATGCTTTGTTTTTGTTACTCATTTTTCTACATAAAAATATTAGCATATTAAGTACTCACTCTTGTACTGCACAGTGATTCTACAATTAAACAATTAAAATAATGATTATCTAAAACACAATTTAATTTAAAACCATCATCAGTCTGGCGCGACACGTAACTAGAATGTCGATGACGCGAACCCATAAGTTTTGCCGCTACCGAAAATCGCTCAACGGCTAAAGAAGTTTACACTTAAAAAAATGACTTTATTTATACACCTCGTATAGTTTCTCATCTTTGGTTGTCTTTGCTATAAAAAGATCAGCTAAGAAAGACACTTTATTAAACTGAAATAAAAGTTCTCGCTTGGCTCCAGTTTCAAACACGCAAGAAGGGCAGTCGTGGCAGTCACACGAAAGTACAGTGCAGATCCTTGCCGATGAACGCGTTTGTTTGATTTTCGTTTTTCAATGTATATATAAGTAATTTTCAAGTGACATCTAAGAGACTTGCGACTTTGCCTGTCTGTACCTCTGGTAATATTCGGAATTTTTTGCTCGTTTGTGTTTCAAACTTTTTCTGAGATTGATCTGCCAAGCTTCCAAATTCAATTATTAATATTAGTATAGCATGTATTTTTATACAAAAAATACTTCAGTTAATAGGGTTATAAGCGACTAGGTCTAAAGTTTGAAGTAGGCTCCGAACCACAGTCAGAACCATTTGGTATTTGAAAAACATATCGATTGGCAAGGTTTTTTTTTATTACAATAATTGTAACAGAAACACTATATAACTCAATAGAGTAATTGAATAATAGATGACTTAAATATATTCAAGATCCATTTGTGGTATAATCAGAATCCTTTTAACGAAGAGTTTATCTATATTTCATTTGAGATTGGCTGGCTAACGTCCTTTTAACATTTTATTGCTTTTTTTATTACATAAGTGAGTGGATAAGAGAGTTATTGATTACTTATGTCGTGGTGCTTAACGTATTGTTCGTACATAACATCTTTGATAAGTAGTTTCTACTAGTTAATATCAATAGTACATCTATAATAGAAACACTTGGTTACATTTGGATGTAAAGTTAAAGCGGAATGGAAACAGAAACAAACTGACCTATATTGTAAAGATTTCCATTGGCTTCTTAGAAAGAAGTTACAACTGCCACTTGAAAACAAAATTCTTATATACAAAATAGTCATTAAACTCATATGGATATATTATATATAAATAGGGATATGCCAGCAAATATAGTATTACCATGCTAGAAAAAAACTCAATCAAAAATTCTTTGTGCGATGAAAACACTGATATATTTCCAATCTTCCTACGATGATCTTATAATAATGTTAAGCTTAAGAAGTAATGGTATAATATAAGATGGTATAGTATGACTCTAGTGACGGCAGGACTTGAATTATAATATAGTTATATAATATATAGTTATATAATAATATAGTTATATAATAATATAGTTAATATAGTTATAAGAGTTTTTCGTCAAAATATCCATTGTTTCAGTAGCTATATGCGTGATGAGCTATATGGCATAATCAAGGAAGACTTTTTTAGAAAATTACAGTCATGATGATTTTGTAAAGACGCACTCGAATGAGTTCGAATTTTAATTGTATCATCAAACAATAGCTTATTCTAAGAATAGAACCTTACACCCAGCATAGTGGATGTAAGGCAAAGTACTTTCGGAAATTTAACCAAGAATTCTTTCCTTACAATCTCTATATCTAATAAAGTGTCTCTATATCTAAATTTCTTTATCTAAGAGACTCTACAAACTATCAAACGCTTTGAAAAACTAAGGTACTTTTAATTACTGACATTACATTTCTAATGAAATGTCGAGATAACGACCACCAATCACCATACACAAAACTCGCTTATCATAAAAGGAGACTAATGCTATATTAAACAATGCAATCTGAGCTCGTCCCCGGAGAAAAAAATCCGAGAAAGAAGAAGGCATTTAGATAGAACAGAAAAAGAATCTTACCAAATAGAGTCGATGCTAAGCAACAAGATTTATCCTATCTTGTGGAATGAAATTGGCAAAGTCTCTTTCAAACGCAATGAATCGAAAAAACATCAAAAAATAGAAGTAATGCTAATGTTCACCACCCTAAAACAAAAAGAAACTGAATCATCATTTACCCGCAGATGAAGAATTCATCCATAGCAAGGGCTTCAACTTTGTCATTACTCTGAAGCATATACCAATAAAAGAAATCATTTCCAACGTTGATTAACCCTAGATGACAAGCCAGATTAAGAAGCGAAAATAATCAGACAATATGTAGTCTGATCGAATACTACGATCCAACAAAATTCCAAAAAAAATGTTAATAAAGCTGAAATCAGAGCGCTTGTAAGCCTAAAAAGAAACAAATATATGGAACATAGGAAACGTAACAGTCATAATAAACACCGAGGACTATATGAAAAAGATGATAAACATTATATTTGTCAAAATAAACCAGTGGATATAGATGCAATAAACCTTTCTAGCAAAAACAACTAAAAGCAAAATCAAAGTTTTGATACATAATAATTCCAAGGCACAAATTAAGCAGATTATCCTAAACCGTACGGTCTATCCAAGATCTATAAATCAGAAATCCCATTAAAGCCCATAGTAAGTGCCTTCGGTTCTCCAATACAAAATTTGGAAAAGTATCATGCAACCAACCGTTAAACTTGTCGAGTCCTATGTTCAAAACTCATTTGACTCAGAGCATTTGACAAAGATAATAAGGATTTCCAACTAGAGGATACAGATATACTAGAAAGCCTGGACATTGTCCCATTATACCCAAGTGTCGTTATAGACGCAGTTCTGGACTGAATTTCGACGAACAAAGATTTTTCACCATATGTAAACGAAACTCCGAACACTGTCGGAAGAACACATATTTGTCCTTCAAACAACAGATCTACAGACAGACCGACGGTGCTCCAATGGGATCATCACTATCACCCGTTATAGCCAACCTGTTTATGGCAGACTTTGAAACAAAAGCATTAGCCAACCCTCTCTTAAAATGTAAATTTTGGAAACGTTATGTAGATGATATTTTTAACAATTTCCTAACCCAATTTAATGAAACTCAGGCCAGAATGCCGGCCGCGTTAGCCGCGGGGGTAGAGCGGAGACCTGTCGCCACTGTATCAGCACTGTAGTTGGCTCGGTAGCGGATTCGATTCCCGTGTTCGGCATGTAGGTTTTGTAACTTTGTTTAAAGGGTTGAGAATGTTTTCAGACAAGAGCGTAAAATCTGAGAAGGAATTACCCCTAAGGCATGCCAATTCGAGGCTGGGTAAGGTTAGATTCTGTAACACGTGCAAAGTAGACTTAAGTTTGGAATAGCATTTTATTATTTTAAACGTCTAGCAGCACCCTCATAGCGTCAGATCATGGTGCTTTTCCTCTTCCGTTTGCGTGCGCCATTTCTTTTTCTTCAATAGAGTGTTTCTGAGCAGAAAATGGTTGTCATTCAGAGTACGTTAGAACGACATAGGTATCGATTTAGTTCCAACTATTGAATGCATATGATTAATTCAATTTTTCTCCGATCTCTCTTGGGTCCACTCCTCAACCATCTTTTGTCGCAGTTTTCGCAGATTACCGGGGTTTGGTTGTACTCTTGGTGGAAATGAAGGGTCACTTTTCCTGTTGAGCTCTGTTTTTATCGTATTTTTATGGATTTGTACCTAGAGATCCTATCCATAAGACCGAGTGCCTTTAGTTTTGTGTTCATTTGATTAGCGATCTTATGGGAACTCCTTTTGGGAGGATTTGAAACACCCAACTTAAAGGAAGGTCACTATCACCCCATCATGGTGCCCACTATTTGAGACTGCATTGCAACCTTTTTACAGGTAATTTTTTGTGTCCGTTTCTTTTTTTTTTGTTGTTTGATAACTCAGTGCCAGAAATATAAACGTTCTTCTTTTTCTTGCTGGTTACTTGAGGTTTAAATATAGTACACCCCGTGCGTGGTCTTCGACCAATTTGTGCCGTCTTTTCTTGGCTACGGAGGCAAGCCGCACACTTGTTTTTTTTTTTCGTTTTTTTGACTATAATTTTTTTATTTAGTGGTTTTAGATGGAGTTCTTGGACGGAGCAGAATTTAGGTGAGCCGTACCGCTCCATTTTCCATATCACACTTATGGGAAGCCTGATTCTCGTACTATCCACGTTTTTTTTATTTCTCTTCCTTATTATAATATATTATCTTATATTACCTTATATTACCTTATATTACCTTATATTTTCTTATATTACCTTATATTAGCTTATATTAGCTTATATTACCTTATCTTTACTAATTATCTTAGAGAGTAAAAATACCTTATATTACTATATATTGCCTTAGTTTTATCTTTATCTCTTAGAGAATGAAAAGGCCGATCTTTCCGCTGTGATTGTGTGTGAGCCTTTGAATTTTACTTTTACTTTTATTTAATTTTGTGGCGCCCAATGTGTAGATTTTATATCTTTTTCTTTACTTTTTATATTGGGGACCGTTATGACGACGTAACTGAACACCACTATTACTGATACTATTGATGATGATATATATATATATATATATATATATATATATATATATATATATATATGAATTGTTCTCATAACTTATGTAGTACTCTAGTTAGTAGACTTATGATAAATTTCGCCGCTGTTGCCTGTAAGCGGGATCACCTCGAGCAAACTCCTAGAACATCTTGGGGGTTTCTTAGCCCATTCCGTAGCAAGGCCAGTGGTGCTCATAACCCAGCCCTACTCTCCGGTTGATCTGAGCTAAAAGGCCATAATTTGCATGCACGCTTAACAGTTCGCTCTGGCTAGCACCCGGTCATCAGGTGTGTATATTTGTAAATTACATTTTAATTTACAGCCTCTTTTAAATTATAATAAATTTATTTTCTCTTTCTTTATTTTTCTTTCTACACAGTAAGAAAGTGCGTCGCAATCTGAAAAGGTTTTCTACGTTGGTCACTCGCCTTCTCGAGAGACATAAGTAGTTCGGAACCCACATTAAGCTGTCCTTTCGCTAAATAGCTTTTCAGTTGCTAATGTGCCTCTAACCCTAAAAATTTTCCTTTTACCACACTTTTTAATCACACTGGAATAATACTTCACACTTCACACTGGAAGTTGAACAGTATCAGAAACTACCGTTTTTGGATTCCTTCATCAGAAAAAAATCTTCTGAAACAATCGAACACACAATGTATAGAAAGCCGACTTACACCGATAAATATCTCAAGCCAAGTCCCATCATCACCCTTTTCAAGTCCAAGCAGTAGCGAAGACCCCAATTTCCAGATCCTTCCGACTTACACTACTGAACGGATTGATATCGGGAATGAATTAGGGCATTTTTAATTTTTTTTATGACGAGTGTAATAAAGTATATTTTTTTATAAAGCGGTTCTCTCTATTAAATTAGGTTCACTATGAAAAGAATGCCTTTATCAGTTAACTTGACACTTTCCCTAGTCAAATACGAAAAAAAACAAAAAAATCAACCAAGGGAAACTCTTTATCAAACTGAAATAAAAGATCTTGTTTGGCCCGAGCTGTCAGGAATTTCAAACACGCAAAGACGCCAGCCCTAGCAGTCACACGAAAGCACAACCCGGATAGCTGCCGGCGAAAGCCTTTGTTTGATTTTGTTTTTTTCAATAAAAAGCAATAGGATTCCGGAAGCTTGTTCGGGACTTCACTACACTACGGATATATAGATTGTTTTTTCGAGTTTTAAAATTTAATCGTATTGATAGCGAAAATGAAATTCTGAGTTAATTACATATCCCTTTTTCTAGTTTACGTTTATTTCATTTAATCCGAGAACAGATTTATACCGGATACATTTCAATACATCTCGGTCAAACACAGAGTTGGGGCCGGAACTTTTTGGGGTTGGGTTGGGGCCGGAACCGTTTATGTAGCCGGAATTGGCAACAATGGTGTTGCTAGGCACCATCTGACATCGTACATCGTTTGACAATGTTTTGACAAAGTTTGACAATGTTGACTGTAAACATACTCAAAATATTTTGTCATATGGACGCTATGACTTACTACGACTTTCAACGTGGATTATCTCAAAAACAGTGCATCTATCAACTCAGGTCGACTTTTAGCGATGAAGCACCATCTAAAACCACTGTATATCACTGGTTTAGTGAACTCAGTCGTGGCCGTCGTTCGCTCACAGACGAATTTAACGAAGATCCTCCAAAGTCGACTGTTGTGTCAGAAAACATTGATACTGTGCACAAACTGATAAAGCAACATCGGCATAGGACATACAGTGTGATTGGGGTATCCCTGAGCATTAATATGACAAGCATACACAAGGTTTTACATACAAATTCAGCCGTGAAAAAGGTTTGTGCGCGTTGGATTCGGCATAATTTGACAATCGGTCAAAAAAAGGCTCGTGCCCATTAGTGCAAAGAAATGCTCAAAAATATAATCGTGGTGCATCAAAAGCCATGTATAACATCAACACAGGTGACGAATCTTCTATGTGTCGACTGCATGTGTCTTTCAAAATGAGTCAAACCTAACAAAAGTTATTCACGCAAGAAGCACTTCGAAGCAAATGGTCGTGTGTTTTTTTTTGGGATAAATAGGCATGTAGCTACAGTGCCACTAGAAAACCATAAAACGGTCAATTCTGACTAGTACACAACCATTTGTTCACCAGAAGTCATTGCAAATAAGAAAAAAACAAGAGACGGAGAATCATTCTTCACCATGACAACATGAACACTCACATATCAGACCGAACAACTCAATATTTGACCGGTCAAAACATCGAATTGATGGGGCATCCGGCCGTACAGTCCTGATTTGGCACCTAATCATTTTTTTATTCCCGTTCGTAAAGAATAAACTACATGGTCAACGATTTTCGACGCCAGAAGAACTGGTTGATGCGTTCAAAATGCATGTTTTGGAAATACCTCAATCGGCATGGGACAAATGTTATGAAAATTGGTTCAAACGTATGCAAAAGTGTATCAGCCATCGAGGAGAATATTTTGAAAAACAACAATCTTCTCAATTATAAATATTTGTTTTAATTATTCCGAATACATAAATAGCAACCTTCGGAGTATATCCGTGGTAGTACATCCATTAAACATTATGAACGCTTGGAACATCCAAAACTAGCTATAATCAAAAAAAATCGTCATAAAAATCCACAATGTCGTATTAAACGATATCCAACTGAAGATATCTTCTATTTTATACGATGTTTGGGGTATGAAAAAGCTACCCGCTCGATGGGCACCGCGTTTGTTAACAGTTAATATAGCACTGTCTGCTCTTATTTAAACACGATTCTGCGGAGTGTTTTCGATGTGTTATAGCTATAGGTAAAAAGTAGGTATTCATCTCCTAATGATGCTAGCATGGTTACCGAAACTGGAATCGGGAAGTTGAAGAAAAGTGATGTGGTATTTAATGATAAATATCTTTGACTTTAGTGTTTCACATCAAAGCTTCCAATAGAAGATTTGATATCTGAATAGGATGGCAATACTAAGTCATGTTCTGAGATATAATTCCAAAAGGACATAGGTTAAACTATCAAATCTTTTAATTGCTAGATGTTGACAATTGCACTAATAGAGTATGAAATTGTTTTCACAGTTCACATTTACAAGCGAACTAACGGCCATCTATTTGTTTCCTTGTTGGATGAATAGAAAGTACAGTTCATGTTTAGGAGATCAACACCACTTTAGGTAGTGACAGATAATTTCTGGTTTATGTTCCTGAGCATCCATTTCAAAGCTGGGGCGTATTGATGATATGAGTAAAATTGTTCTGTTTATCAGTATATCATTTTCCAAAATTATGTGCAAAAAACTCTGGAAGAAAATAGGGGAATTAACAAAGCTAAGCAGAAACTAAGAAAGAAAAGGACACGAATGTTTTCTTTAATGCGTGAGAATGGTACAATATGCAGGGAACGGACGGAAATGTCAGGACCAGAGGACCAGAATCAAGCAAGAACAGCAATGCCCACTGAAGAACAAGTGCCGGATATCCTGGTAGAGGAAGTGAGAAAGGCTATAAATTGATGAAAAATAGCAAGGCTCCGGGAAAGGATAGTATAACTGTGGAGATGTTAAAAGTTGGTGATCGGACTTTACATAAAACACTAGCAAAATTATACTCAAAATGTCTCAAACAACAAGAAGTGCCCAGCTTATCGAAAAATTCAGAAGTGATTCTTTTACATAAGAAAGGAGCACGGGAAGATTTGAAGAACAACCGTCCAATAAGCCTCCTATCAGTGGTGTACAAAGTTTTCACCAAGATAATATCTAAAAGAATACTAAGAAAACTTAATGACGCACAACCAAGGCAGCAAACAGGATTCAGTACAATGGATCATATCCAGATCCTACAGCAGGTCATAGAAAGACACAACCAATACACTATGCCACTGTACTTGGCTTTTATCGATTATGAAAAGGTATTTGGTTCAATCTCAAAGCGGGTCATAATGGATACAGTACTTAATCAAGGTGTAGAGAAAGCCTATATAAATCTACTAGGATCGATATATGATGAAGCTACAGTGACAATCCACCTTGACTATCTTGAGGTTGGAATAAATGTACGGCAGGGTACGGCAAGTACGGCAGGGTGACGCAATATCATCTCTTCTTTTCTTAGCCTGCCTGGAAGAAGTGTTCCGTAATCTGGATTGAAACAGTATGGAATAAGAATTAATGGTGCATACTAAAATCATCTTAGATTCGTAGATGATATCGTTCTTCTTTCACAAGACCCAGAGGAGCTACAAAGACACGTACAAGAGCTGCAAAGGGCTGGGGAACCATTGGGCTAAAAAATAAACCAGAAGAAGAGTCAGGTCATGTTCAATAAATTTGCTGAGGACAAAAGCTTCAATGGAAGGGGATACCGTCTGGGAGGTGCAACGACGCGTTAAATGTGACTGGCAGGCATTTGGCAAGCTCAACATAGTGTTTAAGAGCAAACTACCACTTTGCCGGAAAAGAAAAGTCTTTAATCAGTGTGCCCTGCCCGGTAAGATATACGGAAGTGACACCTGGACACTGACATCACAGTCAGTCGAAAAACTTTGAGTAGCACAGAGGGGAATGGAAAGATATATGCTTGGTATTACTAGACGAGATAGAAAGACCTGCACATGGATCAGAGAACAAACGAAAGTGAGTGACATCGTTGGAAGAATAAAGTAATTGAAATGGAAGTGGGCAGGCCATGTAGCGAGGCGATGGAACGAAAGATGGACCAGGGCGGTCCTGGACTGGATACCGCTTGATCGCAGACGTCCACGAAGAAGACCGAAAACAAGATGGATTGATGACATTATTAAGTATATTGGACCCGAATGGCAGAGGAGAGCTGAGGACCGCGAGAGTTGGAAGCATGCTGAAGAGGCCTTCATCCTGCAGTGGATTGATGATATATAATATATATATATATATATATATATATATATATATATATATATATATATATATATATATATATATATATATATATATATACGTCAGTTTGTCCGAACTGCAGATAGGGGTCGCTGTCAAACAAATTGTGAGTTTGCGCGCCTATTTTGTCAAAATTATTGAGTATAGTCTGGTAAATCATATTGGACCATTTAACATCGAGCAAAGCTTGGAAATTGTCGAAATTTATTATCAAAATCAGTGTTAGGTGCGACAAAGTTATAGAGCACTTCGCGAATTTTATGGTGCCCATAATTGCCCAACCAAGCGATGTATTTGACGAATTATCGACAAATTCAAAACGCATTTCACGCTGTTCTATATATTAAAACAAAAAGACAAAAAACTGCGTTCCGAAGAAAATCGTCGCTGTTGCTGGCAGCGTTGATGAAGATCCAAAATTATTAATTCGTCGCCGTTCGCGGTAAGTTCAGCTACGTGCAAAATTTTCCGTAAGAATATAGGATTGCTATCTTAGAAGATCCACCTTCTCCAAGACCTCAAGCCGCAAGACCATCATTTGCGTTGTACTTTCGGCGAATGGGCTCAAAATCAATAGCAACTTGGCCCATAATTTAACTGCAAAATTTTGTTGAGTGACGAAGATCAATTTTGGTTACATGGTTGCGCCAATAAACAAAATTGCCACATTTGGGGGCCAACATTTACCATGGCCAACATTTACCATGGTATCTAGAAAAATATTCTGTAAGATGCGGATTATACGTCTTATTATCACTGTGTCCTATTTCATTAATAATACAGCTGAAAAGCTCGTTACCGTTAACGGGATCATTACAGAGTGATAACACAGGCCAACAAGATTTGTTTTTTTTTGTGTCTAGGATTTTATAACTGATTTTAACTATAATTGCGGCACTAAATCTAAATATGAAATCAATTTTTCTCTATCTGATCTACTTTTTTAGATACATCCGCTTATCTATGAATGTTTTTTTTCAATTCAATACACACCCACACAGTACACACCCACCAAAAGCTCACCAAATATCCTTGTTTCTTGTGCCTCTGTGATAGCAGAGACAAAACATACGACTGGGTGAGAAAAGAGTGGCCTAAGGGATAAAACATGGACGTTGGGAAAAAGAACGACTCCTTAGTTGGACGGAAAAAAACCACTTTCCTCCACTGCATATCACGCTGGGCCTAATGAAGCTGTTTGTAAAGGTTCTTAATAAGAATGGATCATGCTTTGCATATATGGGCAAAATATCCTCAGTTGAGTACGGAAAAAAATAAAGAAGGCATATTTGCCGGTCCACAAATAAGATAACTCATTAAGGATCCTGCCTTCGTAAATTCGATGAATGGGGCTGCGAAAAAAGCCTGGACTTCATTGGTTGCAGTTGTTGGAAATTTTCTGTGCAAATGCAAATAAAAATCCCCTGGTTGTAATAAGAGCATTAAGGTGAGCTTAAGCTATTTACACAGGAACTTTCCGTCAAAGACCGTTTTCGTCAAAATTTAGGAGAACCTAGTGAGGAACATGGTGAAAGATTTCACCAGAATATTAAAACTATGGATAACTGCTGCCAAGGAAGATGGGATACGCACATGGGACACACGCATTCACTGCGTGGCAGATTACTGCTGGAGTTTAAAAGAAACTGTTCCAAAATACATTAAAAAATATCACGAAAAAGAAGCTTCTGTAGTATTCAGTCACTAGTTGGTTTCATCAATGACTTTTTCCTCTATCTTTGTATATAATAATATTTGTATAATATAGTAGCAAAAATTATGTGTTTAGTTTTTTTATTTGATCCATGGGTATAACTTAAAATAGTGTAACATATATTTTACTAAAATATTATATTTTAGAAATTTGAGCTCCTAGGCAAAAGTTAATGCCCTATTTGAATTCAGGGCATCAATTTCGTATAAAATCAGCTCCAAATACCCCGGCACCAATACACCAATCGGTTTATTGAGGAAACAATTCGGTGAGAACATTATTTCGAGAAACAGACCTTTTAATTGGCCACCAAGTGTGATTTAATGCCTTTAGATTATTTTCTTTGGGGTTATATTAAGTATTTGGTGTATATCGATAAACCAGCAACTCTTAACGTCTTGGAAACCAACATAACTCGCATAATTGCGGACATAAAATCCCAAATGCTTGAAAAAAGGGTAGGAAATTGTATTGACGAAATGCACTATCCCCGAAGTAGCCGCGGCAGACATTTGTCCAAAATTGTTCTCAAGCATTAATGCCATTGAATGTTATTTCATATAAAATAAATAGTTTCAAAGCATCTAATTTGGTTGGTTTGAATTTAAAAATCGGAGGAACTAGAAAAATCACCTTATATATCACCCTATATATATATATATATATATATATATATATATATATATATATATATATATATATATATATATATATATCATCAATCCACTGCAGAATGAAGGCCTCTTCAGCATGCTTCCAACTCTCGCGGTCCTCAGCTCTCCTCTGCCATTCGGGTCCAATATACTTAATAATGTCATCAATCCATCTTGTTTTCGGTCTTCTTCGTTCTTCGTCTTCTTCGTATATATATATATATATATATATATATATATATATATATATATATATATATATATATATATATATACATATATATATATATATATATATATATATATATATATATATATATATATATATATATATATATATATATATATATATATATATATATATATATATATATCTATCTATCTATCTATCTATCTATCTATCTATCTATCTATCTATCTATCTATATATAACACTTAATAAACGAACAAGATTTTTTTGAACATCACTTTTACATACTTTGAAGAACATCACTTTTAAATTTTATAAATCTTGCTAACCTCCCAAATATAAATCACGTGCCGTTAAATCGGGCGATTTTGTTGTCTAGATTGTCCCCATATCTGGATGAAGATCATATCTGGATCTGAATCCCCAAAACAGAGAAATTTTTTGGTCGACTCTGGATTTTTTTAACCCTGGTCAGGTTGGAGTGTGACATTCCTGCTGCTCTGGCGCTACGTTTCCGGATTATATTCAAAAATCCAAGACTCGTCACCCAGTAATGAAAATGATGGTCATTTGCTATCAGTTCCCAAAAACAAAACATCTTTCTTGTTGTCGTTTTGATCCTGCATTCTGCGAAAGGTTATTTGGAACCATTTCATTGGTCAAAATTAAATATATGGTTGTGTAAGTCAAACTCAACTCTTTCTGAATTAATCGACGATCAGATACCACAAGATCTCAGATTCTGTGGAAATTTTCATCACTTCTTGCAGTTGAACGTCTCCCTCGTCCCTCGTCCTTCTGTCAATGCCTTAACCTAGGATAAAAGACTGGGCCTTTGACAAAACATTGTTTCCATAGGCCCGTTTAAATTTTGCAAAAGTTTCCATCACACTGTGGTTAAGTCCGCAATGAGACTTGAGTGACTATTGTCACTCATTTTTAAAACTCACTAGAAAAATCTGGATTGCGAAAAGAACGCCACCGTTCTTGAACCTGCGATGCGGAGCCCATCCCCAACTGTTTCGAATTCTTGAAATTGCTTGAATAAAGGAAAAACTATGAGAAGTCGTACAATTTGGATATTTTCGCCTTAATTCACGTGAAAATAATTGATTTTTTTAATGTATATTATAACTTCAATGGTTTCTTTTAGCATGCATTTGCCTATAATAGAACTTGCACTACACGATAGCCAATCCGACACAATCAGAAATATCACGAAAAAAATGGCGTCAGAATAAAATAGTAGAGCAACTGAAGAGTGTCGTATATTTTTACAAGCCTACACCATTCATTTTCCTTTCTTGAAATAATATGGCAAATATGACTGTAAACTTTATTTAAAACTGTATCGTACTGTAATCCTTTTTTATCAATGTAATCCCAAATAAATTGGAAAAAGAGAACTAAATTCGAAATATCAGTTACAAAGCCGTGCTTGCATGGATAAACTTTAATACAAAGTTACAGAAATATTTGATTATATGGAGCTGCGTCAAATATTTTAGCAAAGTTTGGCTTAAACTAACATGAGTCGACGGTTTCTAATTTAATCTCAGGCGTAACTACCTGATGTTAGTTGAGGATATATTGTTACTCCTTCTTTTTTTACCTATCCGGAAATATATTGGTTGTTTATAGGTGAATTATAAAATATATTATGAAAGATAACAAAAAGCCTATATACGAAGTGTGTAAATAAAGTAATGAAACTGGTGGTCTAGCGTTGGATCTGGCAACACTGTTGGCTTCTCCGTTGCAGGAAAGGTAGGTAGACATCAGTATGAAGTCTCTAGCGTCACTTGGTGGTTCGTGGTAGTTCTTTTCGTAATCCAGATTTTTCTAGTGCGTTTTAAAAATGAGTGACAATAGTCACTCAAGTCTCATTGCGGACTTAACCACAGTGTGATGGAAACTTTTGCAAAATTTAAACGGGCCTATGGAAACAATGTTTTGTCAAAGGCCCAGTCTTTCAGCCTAGGTTAAGGCATTGACAGAAGGACGAGACTCGATTGAAGATGAAAGTTCCAGTGGAAGACGTTCAACTGCAAGAAGTGATGAAAATTTCTACAGAATCTGAGATCTTGTGGTATCTGATCGTCGATTAATTCGAAAAGAGTTGAGTTTGACTTACACAACCATTTATCTAATTTTGACCAATGAAATGGTTCCAAATAACCTTTCGCAGAATGCAGGATCAAAACGACAACAAGAAAGAAAAATGTTTTGTTTTTGGGAACTGATAGAAAATGACCATCATTTTCATTACTGGGTGACGAGTCTTGGATTTTTGAATATAATCCGGAAATGTAGCACCAGAGCAGCAGGAATGTCACACTCCAAGCTCACCAGGGCCAAAAAAATTTCTCTGTTTTGACTCTCCAAGTTGGCCTGCGTCCCCTCCAAATGAGAAGCCAACAGTGTTGCCAGATCAAACGCTATTATACGACTCTCATCATTATATTATTATTAAATCTTGTATGTTTAAAAATCAGTAAACATTAAACATTTTTCTGAACGGGTAGTTTCCAATTTTTGTTACGTTTCGGAAGAAGCGTTTTGGAAGAAGCGACAAGCGTTTCGTCATCGGTAAGACTGGGGAAGTAGATTTTATAGCTTTTTTGTGACTCATACGAATAATATAGTCTATAATACAATAATATACTCATACCAATAATATAATAATGACGCATATGCAGTATGAATTGAGTGAATCTGTGTACACCTGCGTTTTTCTTTAAAACCTTTAGGTATTATTCTTTAAATTGATAAATACGTAAGTTTGGGGATTTGATTTAAACATAACTATTTGATATAATATCGAAAATGTTATAAAAGTGATTCATTTTGGTTTAGACAATTTAACTTAATTCAGAAAGCATCAAAGAAATGGACGAATTTCAACATGCAATTTCACGTGCATCTATCAGATACGTGCAACACTACTGCGTATTTAGACTATATTTGCAGCATCATAGCTTTAGTAACAATGAACGACTGCAATGTTCCACAAGGAAAATGTGGTCAAAACTGTGTTACAAAATGTAAAGACACTGTTTCTGTAATGAAAAATGAACCTACTCATAGAGACAGAATTGTACTTGTGGCTGCAAACATAGAAAAACCCAAAGTCGCTGTTCGACGTTGCCTATGTCCTGCTTTTTTTAGCCAACTCATAATTAAACAGTTGTTCCTCAATCATGTCATCTTCATCCAGATATGGGGACAATCTAGACAACAAAATCGCCCGATTTAACGGCACGTGATTTATATTTGGGAGGTTAGCAAGATTTACAATGATAATTTCTTATTTTCGAGATTATACATTATTTCTTGATTTTTTCAGATAACGTACTATGTTCATACCATTTTTCATTCATAACCAAATTTCTGTGCGAAAATGTCTTCTACAGTTAAACCGCTGAAAGATTATCCGTGCGTAATCAATTGGGCTTTTGAACACATTTTTTTGTCATCAATGGAAAGATCATATATAAGTTTTTTAACAAAACTATTTTTATTTAATTTTTTTTCCTTATAATTAAAAAGTTATATGAAACAAAGTTATATAAAAACAGCCCGAAAAAACTCAGAACGTATGTGACCTCACAATAGTAACGGAGGCCATTATCGCCAATATCGGGTCGGCTCCGAACAATTCGGAAGTTACACGGAAATTTTCTTTCGCGCTCTTTCCTAGAATCGTAGTCTAGGGCAAATAAAACAATGTATCAATCTTAGTCATTGTTCTATAGGTTTAACCTATATCTTTGACTTCATTTGTTGATTTGCTAGCGATTTAAAAATATACTTGCTTTTAATTGTTATTTAGGCTTTCGGTGCTGTTGTTGACGTTATATTCATATATCTTTACATAAGATATGGGGGCTCAAAGGTAAGTTCAGAATAAATTATTGAAATTAGATTAGGATTCATTTTGCTTTTTGTATTCGTTTTTATAACTTTTATTTATATTATTTAGTTCATGCAGGGAAAACAAACTAACGTGCCAAATTTATAAGAAGGAACATTCCTGCGTGTCCACAAATAATCTACATGTAGCAACACAACCGATGGTAGTAAGAATGAGAAAGCCCTGAGAAAAATATTAAAAGGAGCAAATATGTTAAAAATACTAAAATTAAGAAATCTAAAATCAAAGAAAATGTTGAAAACTACATATGCTATTTTTGTGGAGAAGATTACATAGAAATCAATAAGCAACCAGTTGATGATTGGATTCAGTGTAATTCCTATAAATAGTGGACTCACGAAAAATGGCACGAAGGGGAAGATATATTTCTTTGTGACAGCTGCACAGATAACTGAGTAATTATATTCATCATTAATTTCTTTCTTCTTATGTTGATTTCGGTAATTAATCTTCAATTAACCGTGTGTTCACTTTGCCCTATCATTCTATACACTTTACCCCGTAAGTTGGACAAAGCGGATAGCGGTACCAATTGCAATACTATTAATAATTTTGAGTAAAATGTTAATGTTACTTAATTTTTGTTGATTATATTAAAAACTTTAATAAACACTTAGTCATACTCAGCTATTATTTTACTTTCTTGTCAATTCATTTTCTTGTCATAAGTCGTAAAAGCTTAAGGTGTCCGGTTTGCCCGGACTTTCCATATATATTTCTTCTATGTATAATTATATCATAATTATAGTATAATACATATATAATATAATTATAGTATTTAAAGTATAATCTTTAACACATCAAATTAATATAAAAATCTAAGAATTTTTACAATATCACGTACATCATACTTATTATATCATAATAGTATATCAAATAATTACGTTAAGGTTAAATCAAATCCGCATACTTTTTAAGTGTTTATTAGTTTACAGAATAAGACTTAAAGTTTTCAATGAAAAACGCAAGTGTCCACATAAACATCCAGTACATACTGCGTATATATTATCAGAATACTAGTGAATTTACTACATTATCAGTATGAGCCCTAAAACAAATTTAAAATCTACTTCTCCAGTCTTATAGATAAAACATTTGCTTCTGTCAAAACATAAAAAAACTACTTAAAATAAAAATTCGAATCTCACTGATTTTTTAAACATAATAGTATGTTTGATCTGGCTGTTGGCTATTGGCGGTTGACTTCCCCTTTATAGGGCATACGTTAGTTAACGTCTGATGTGAATTCAGTACGAGTTTAATCTCTTTAACGTCACTTAGTGGTTTGTATCAATACTTTTCGTGAACCAGACTTTTCTAGGGCGTTCTTAAAATGAAACAACTTCGAGCAATGGTGTGCTGTCAAGTTTTGCTTCAGATCGAACGCTACGGCACAAGTTTCATTACTTTATTTATAGACCTCGTATATAAACTTTTTTACTGCCGTTCAAAATATTTTTTTAATTTGCCAATAAACAATCAATATATGTTCGGGCACGTGAAAATAAGACTACTAACAATATATCGTAAACAACATCAGGTAGTTTCGCCTGACATTAGATTAGAAACTGCCAACTTATATTAGTTCTGTCAAACTTTGCTAAAATATCTGAGGCAGTTCTATATAATCAAATATTTCTGCAAGTTCGTATTACAGTTTATCCATGCAAGCACGGTTTTGCAACTGGTATTTCGAATTTAGACAGGCTTCGCTCTGGTCAGCCTTCAAGCCTTGATGTTTAGAAAATAAAGGCAATAACATCCGAAGATTCACGATAAATATTGATAAATCGACAGTGTTTAACCATCTGAAAAAAAAAGAGGATGTTGGCCCCTCTCAAACTTAGTGAACGAAATATTAGAATTAGTAAACAGTAATGGTATGGTAAAAGTAAATGGTAATGGTATGGTAAAATTGATGAGCTTATATATAGAAAAAATGTTCAGCAAAAATAATGATTTAAGTAGTGAGGTATCAGAGAAAACCGAAGGCCACATTTATTGCATTGTGCGTGTGTGTGATAGAAGACACTTCTTCTAGATGAGATGACGCGACCACATTCAGGACATTGCAACCTAGGAGGCCAAGAGGTGGGATGTATGTGTTTCTATGCATCGGGCTTTGATACTGATGAACTAGTTGCCTCCATTGGGCTCTGTTTGAGACAGTCACTTTCCAATAATGACCAGCATTAACACTCCTTAATCTTTTATATAGAGCATCCTTGCATCCTGCTGGATTAGCTTGTTTACTTTCATCTGAGGTCAGTTCACTAAATAATATACTCTTTTCCATATTATGGTTATCCAGCCTGACAAAATGCCCTTCCTAACATAGTACCGTAACATTTCTTCCCTTCGAGAACGTCCACCGACAAGCAGTTGGCCCCACTGGAAACTTCCTTATTTAATTTTCTATGGTACCCTCTGATCCCCATTATCTGTTTCAAATGAAGTGTATATGTGCTCTCGAGAATCCTCAGGGTTTAGTGTAGGAAACCCACGATTCACAATCGAAAACATATCTAGTAGGCGTTAAATAGAAATTAATTCTACCTGGAATTAATGGATTAATTCTTCAACCGTAAACATTTCAAAATATTCCAGGACTGGTTATAAATCCTGAAAACTCTGGAAATGGGACTGATATTTTTAGTTTACTATGTTATGGAAACTTTTTGTATATAATTGATTGGTTTTTCCGTTACTTTGTAAAAGTTCATTTTTAAAATTGAATAAAATAAATTTTTACTTTATTATCTATCACTTACTTTATTTGTAACTTTGTGTAATTATTATTTCGTAAACAATGACATGTACAATGATATGGATAATGACTTGTACAATGACAATGACAGTGACATGTGCAATGACTAACAATATCCATTATCAAACACGACTTTAAAACTTTAACGTTTAAAAAGTTTTAAAGTCGTGTTTGATTATGTAATATTGTTTACGAAATTATAGTCACACAAAGCTAAAAATTAAATTTTAGGTAATTATAATACTTTATATATGTATAGGTAACTGCAGGAAGCGACTATCTCGCAAACGACTGCTTCTACTGTAGATCCATCCTACATATTTTTCACCGTATACCATATCTCTAAAATAGATGGTCTCATAGAAAAGTTGAGCAACAGATTAGCGCTCGGTATTGTGTTAACATCAGTTTTAAGGCTTGGACAATAAAAAAGGTCTTGTGAAAATAAGGAAACAATATTTCTAAATACAGAACAATTTTCATTCGGCAAAGTAAATTTAGCAAATCAACTATAAGCTTAAGTTTTTTTTTCATGTTACTCAAAATTCATAAATAGCGATTTGATATTTTATATAACGAAATTTACAAGAATCACTAAAGATAATGCCCCAAAAGGCTTCAATTAATATTGAAAGTAAAGTAAAGTTTTGGGGTTAGAGGCGCATCAGCAACTGAGAAGGCTATTTAACAACTGGACCTACAAGTTAACGTGGATTCCGAACCACGGTCATCAGCTACCGAAAACCCCGGTCAGCACTCCCCTCGGGCTATCAACCCTTGGTTTTGTGAAAGTATCTCGAGAAGCCTACCGACTGGCGAGTGACCAACGTAGAAAACCTCTCAGAAGGCATCCGGCCTTACCCAGCCTCGAATTGGCGTGACTGAGGGGCAATTTCCTTGTCAGATTTTACACTCTTACTTAAAAACATTCACAATAATTTTAGAAAAATGTTTTTGCGTAGTACGGGATTCGAACCCGCTCCACCATCTTTCAGTAATTCTATTTCTCAATTCGGAAATGTTCTGGGCCGGGTTTTATAAACTGGGGTCTTCAAATATCCTCAAAGAAAAAAATCAAGAGGTGTGAGATCTGGAGACCTCGCCGGCCATTCCACAGAACCTCTCCTACCTATCCATTTCCGGTAAATCTTTCATAATGAGGCGGGGCTCCATCGTGCTGGAAATACAAATTTTGTTCATCAAGTTCCATATCCCCTTGTTGATTAACTTAATTTTCCTAAGATTGTGTAATAAGGGGTCTATGAGATTTTTTAATATATTCAAGTATATTTCACTTGTCAAGTTTTCCTCGATGAAAATTGGCCCAATGATCTCATCTCCAAGATTACCGGCCCATATATTGATCTTCTTAGGATATTGGGTATTATATTCTCTAATACATATTGACTTTTATTGTCCCAATATCTGACATTTTGTTTATTCACAAATCCATTTAAGAAGAAAGTTGATTTGTTACTGGACCATATACTTTTAACAAAATTTCGGTAGGCTTGAATCAACTGAGACATTTTTTCGCAAAATTCAGTTCTATCATAGTCGTCTTCGTCAAGTTGTTGAAGGGTTTGGATTTTATAAGGAAAAATGTATTCAGTTTCAAAGTTTTTCGAATGGAACCTACTGAAACATGTGTCAATTGAGATACTTTTGGAATTGACTTAGAGCGATCCATAGCGAAATGACCTAATTTCAATTTGCGTAATTGCATCTAGAACCCTTGCTTGCTATTTACTCTGTTGTATACAGAGTAGTCTGTTGTATACAGAGAGTTGTATACTTCTTCAAACTTCTTTACGAGCTCTATCACTTACCTATTGCCTATGTTTCTATTATTAGTGTATATTTGAGCTGTTCTGCGTGCACAAATTTGATTTTCAGCACCATATATAAAGATTATTTCTGTCCTTTCTGGAAGAGTATAGATCATTTTAAATTGAATATTAAGGTACTTTTTTGTCAAACAGTAAATAAACTACTTGTAACTGTTAGGTGAAAAGTCAACTTAATAGATAAACTTGACTGATTCGTTTCTATGACGGTTTAGTCTGCATAGGATTGTCAAAGATGTTACATTTTTAAATAAAA
Source organism: Cosmopolites sordidus (assembly GCA_031761425.1). Classification (NCBI taxonomy): domain Eukaryota; kingdom Metazoa; phylum Arthropoda; class Insecta; order Coleoptera; family Curculionidae; genus Cosmopolites; species Cosmopolites sordidus. The sequence goes on from JARFXV010001563.1 coordinate 133,612, forward strand.
AAATAACAAAAGTGAGGCGATACCTTCAGCACATTCTTCGGTTGATTCTACGGTGATTCTGTAGGCAAATTAACCTGCAAAATTTTAGAAATGTTCACGAAGAGTTCTAAAATTGGATTTATTTTTGTCTAGTCAATAACGGAGCACATTTTGAAAACTTAATAAAGTAAATGTTGAACGTGAAGTCGTATTTATTAATTTATCTAGCAAAATGTTAAAATGTGTCGATATTTTGGAAACCGTTAGATTTAGCCATAGAATATGTGCCAAGAGAAAAAGTGTTTATTATTTCAAGAGGAATCCAGAAATATATATATATATATATATATATATATATATATATATATATATATATATATATATATATATATATATATAAAAAATAGGGGTTTCCATTGAAAAACTGTAATATAAAATATGTTCAGCTTTTCTGAGGCCCCTGTATAACTAAAAATATAATTAAAATGTTTCTCCTTTAAAACAAAAAATATATTAACAACAACAAGATGTTTTTAAAACTAGAATAAAAGTTCTCCCTCAGCCTGAGTTATCAAGAATTTCTAGCACGCAAATGTGTATACGTCAGTCGTGGCAGTCATACGAAACGTTACCCCGGATAGCTGCTTTGGGATACTTTTATTTGCTTTTTTTTCAACGAAGTTGAAGTCTATATTGAAAGTTTGTTTAGGATGTAACCTGAGTACCTTGAAATCCAGAATAGTTTATATTTATATGCTGAACGACTGATCATTATGATTTGAAAACAGAAATAGTTTTCGGAGTTTTTTAAAAGTTGACAATAAGTTAATTAAGGAATCAGTAATAAAGCCTTAAGCCAATGAATTTATAATAAACTGTATTTAGCTTTTTCATACGATTATTACTTCCAATTATAATTATAATTGAAATAATATTTTTCTTTAATGGAAATACGTGCATCTAACATTTTTAAGAAAGGAATTTTTATTTATGGGCTTTATAGGCCATGTAGGCCATTAAAGGTCATGTAGGCCATTATAGGCCATGTAAGCTTTATAGGCCATTCTTTATAGGCCAGGGCATAAAGCAAATATTGCAATGTTACAATCAGAACACAAAACTGTTACAATCTATTACAATCAGAACAAAAAATTGTAAATATTGCAATTTGTTGTTCTGATCCTCCGGTTTCCAATTCCAATTGCTTTCGAATCCTCTTATACTAGCTCCATCCTTTTTCATGCTCTTCCTTTTCCTCTTATGCCTAGTAGTCTTCTGTACAGAACTATATTTATCATTCTCTCCACTTGTACTCTTTCTACGTGTCTTAACCACCTAATAGTTTGTCGTTTACTGTATATGGATAATTTAGGTTATTTATAAAATTTGTTTATTTTTTTGTTTCTCTTCCTTTTCTAACTTTATTCTGTTCTTGTCGTCCCATAAATAGATGTCAGTATCTTTCTCCCATCTCTTCAATAGGTCTCATTCAGTTCGTTTTTGCTCTGAAAAATTGTTTACTGTGGTAAATGCCGGAGGGTCGGCGCCTCAACACCTCATGAGCCACCACTGTCCACAGGTGTCAAATCACAATATCTTGGCGACCAACTGACATCACCGTTTCTTACAAAAACTCGTCAAAAAAAATTGGTTTTTGAAAATTTGGTATTGAAAATTGTAGTGGTAAATTTCTTCGAGTTTAATATTTTACACTGAAGATTCTAATAGAAGAATTGAGCGTCAAGGTTCTAATAATAATGACTGGAAAAAAATAAAAAAGGCTATCTTTGAACACATTCGGAAATTTTAACTTCTAAAAGAAATCACATGATAATTTAAAGCTTAATTTTTCTGCAGTACATTATGCAATGAAAGCACATAATAGCGGCCACGCTTTTATTTTGTGCTTTGACACAATAGAAGATTCTGTAAAAAACAAAATGTAAAATTCCGTTAGAAAAAATGGCCTCATTTCAAGCCAAGAAGTAGTCTAGTAATATTGGTCTGCAGTAAAAGTCTCGTCTAGGACTATAACAAAATGATTTACATAGCTTCTCTGTTTCCTAAGAAATCCTTTATCAGTCAGAAAGACAAAGGAAAAAATCCTTAATATAATCCTAAATACTTAGAAGTATGTGGATATACTGCGAGAAAATTTGGTACAAGAGCGTAAATTAGGTACCAACGATGTCTTTAGGCACGGCGAGGATTATGGAAGAATAGCTATCCTACAATGTCAGATAAATATTGAATACACCTTCCCACTCACCGGATATTAATCCTAATAAGAACTGATGGCATGTAATGGATCAAAAAGTGAGAAAGAAATGAAAAAAATCGGTTTGTTCAAATTTTTTTTTTCTTTGCTGTATATATTGCCCTTTGAGTTTTGACTAGTGGCCGGTTATGTAGCTACCATGACAAACAAACTTTTTAAATGACAAAATCATTAAATTTAATTTCACCCGCCATATTACACCTCTCATCTACCACCTTGTGATTTTATTTAATTTAATTTCAACAGTTGTTATATATGTTTTGAAAACATTGAAATGATGGCCTGTTGCAACATCACACATGATCTATCACGATTTTGTTACAATTATTTGTCTGTAATATCCTTGCTAAACATATCTTCTAGAAGTACGCACCAATGATTGGGGTAGAACCGGGTAATTATCCGCTGCTCAGGATGTAACACCGGTCATTACTATTTCTGCCATATTACTGCCTTCTCGTGCAGACGCACTTATAAAACGAGTGGCATAACCTCGCCCCGCACCGACGCACCGGCCTCCAGCTCATTACCCAGTCGACATCTAGGATGAACACATGTTAATTGTTTTCGTGCCTACTTGAAGTAAATTTTCGAGGTCAACCAATAAGAGGTGAGTGTTTTTTATTTCACATTTCTTACATTGTTACTTATAATTGCTGTAGCATAATTATCAAGCATCTCAAGTGATAATAGATTTTGAATTTATCTCGACAATTTTTTAACCTAAAAATGTTTTTAAGGGAAATGTTTCTAGGGAGGCAATGCCGGCCACGCTGACCGGTATTAACCGCAAGTAAAATTAGTACATGGTCAGTTTTTTTAGTTTATTTTAACGATTGTATATTATTTCAGAATGTTCAATACCCACGCTCAAATACAATAACCACGCTCAAAGGCATCATGGTGCCAAGATTAAGTACACAGAGCTTTTAAACTAGTGGATGAAGAGAAACCTATTAGAGAAGCAGCTCGATCTACTGACGTGACATTTTCAATGATTTAAGAAAGATTGAAGAAAATAATTTTGATAGGAGATTTCCAGTCTTCAAAAAGGAACAAGAAGATGAAATGGCTTTCCAAGTTAAGTTCTTCGGTAAAATATTTTATGGGTGCTTTAAATTAGACAGATGAATATGCTGTAAAAAATAACATTAAGCATAATTTGAATTAAATTCTTGAATTAGCTGGCAAGGACTGGTTCATAGGATTCATCAAAAGAAATTATTTGTCCATCAGGAAAGCTCAAGGCATTAGCCTGAATAGAACCACTGCCTTTAACAAGAACGAAGGTGCTATATTGTTCAAACTTCTTACAGAGCTAAAGGATAAATATAAGTTTTTGCCAAGAAATATATGGAATGTAGACGAGACTGGAATTTCCTCAGTGCAAGACCCTGGTAAAATTGTGACTGACAAAGGACAACAGCATGTGGGGTCTACAATTAGCGGAGAAAGAGGAAAGACAGTCCCAGCTGTATGTACTGTGAATGCTACCAGAGTCTACGTCCCACCAATGCTAATGTATCCACGACAAAATCATTCATCTGCTTTAGAAGCAGATGGCTCTCGTGGAACAGTCTATCGGTGCTCAAAAAATGAGTGGATCAATGAAGATCTCTTTGTAGATTGGCTGAAACATTTTGTGGATTTCACCAAACCTTCAGAAAATGAGCCCATGTTGCTTGTTCTCGATAATCATACCACCCACATCTCTTTGAGAGCTTACGAATTTTGCAAAAGCAACAACATAGTGATGTTATCATTGTCACCACATGGCTCGCATAGGATACAGCCTCTGGATGTTTCTATCTATGATCCGCTTAAAGCAGCTTATAAACAAGAATGCAACCTTTTCACGAAGAATCAATTCGGAAAAAAGATCACGCAAAATGATCTCGTTTCACTGTTCAGGAAAGCTTTTCAAAAAGTAGCGACCATCCCAAACGTTGAAACAGGTTAAGCTGCTACAGGAATATATCCTTTAAACCCGGACGTGTTTACAGACGAAGATTTTGTGATTGCTAATATTTTAAACAGCAACAGTGGTAGTGTGGTAGTTTCGGTAGAAGAAATACGAGACCGGGATAATAAGACTCCAGATGCCCAAATAATATTAGATGAACCTAGTGGTCCACCAACTCATTTCCAGACAAACTCACCTCAATCGCCATTACTTCTTGAGTTCATAAAACTACCATTGGTGAGGATCTTCTGCCGCTGCTAAATAAGTCAAGAAAAAATGTGTACTATCTCGTAAACAGCGTGCAACCGTCCAAACAGGAAATCCTAACAAAGAAGTTCAGGTCGAGAAAGAAAATAGAAAAATGACAAAAGAGAAGAAAAAAGTAACTCTCAAAACCAAAACTGAAAAAAACACAGAGAAAAGAAAAAGAAAATCGATTGATGTGAAAAAAGCTAAATAGAGAGTACTTAAAGACAAAAACCAAGAAAGATGAAATGACAGACCTGTGTGAAGATGAAGATAATGACGCTGATGAGGACTTCAATGTATAATCTGCGAAGATTATGGGTAAAACAACGAGATGTAGTATATGTGTGTGCTGTGTGGTCTCTGAGCTCAAGCTGACTACTCAGGGTATGACTCTTCTGAGGATTACATCTGCGACTTATGCCTCGACAAAGCTTGGCCGGTATTACCGACCTTGTGACTGGCATTACCTGCCATGGTGCTTAATACCGGTCAAAGTCGTTTATTTTTTGAATATTGATTATGCCAAATTTGTTTTACTTATTGATCTCAATGATTGTGATTTTGTTAGAAGAATAGTTAAAGTTTAAATAGCAAAAAGATTAATAAAGAAGTATTGATTATCATCTGATTTCTGATTATTTATCCTTGTAGTAACCGGTAATTCCCTGTCTTACCGTACTCCGGACCACAAATTACAGATTACAAATTACTTTCTGAAGTTGTAATGTTGGATCTTGTTGGATTGTCTCAGTTCATTATATCATAATTCGATATACACACAGTTACACGCCAATTTTGTGAATAGTATTAGTGATAAGTGTCCCACCCAAGTAAAACTCGATTTGTTTCCGACGAATGCTTCGGTATAATTTTTTTTTTATGAAAAATTAATGTAGGTTTTAAAGTTTGTTTAAGAGTTCTTTAACTACGAACCTAAAAATATCCAAGGCCTCTTTTTGCTAATGTATCAATATTAATCTCAAAATTAACAACCGCTATACTTGGATTTTATCTCATCTTTTTTTAAAAAGCCTGTATACTAAAATAGGATTCTTATTTAAAATTAAAACTTCGCTAATTTTTAAAGTAGATGGATGAGACGAGATATTGTCTGCAGTTAGTAATGTTATTAAAAAAGATAATACATAATCGAATTTATCAATGGTTGGGATCAAGAGGAGTTGGGAAACACACAGTTTGGATTTAGAAATGAGCTTGATTCTCGGAAGGCCCTCTTTAGTTTTAATGTAGTGGATCAACGGTGTCTTGATGCCAATAAAGAAATTCACGCGTACTTTATAGATCATAAAAAGCCCTTCGATAAAGAAAGGCATGAGAAGCTGATGGGGCTTCGAAGAAAAAAGAAAATAATTATGATAGATTTAATAAACAGATATCTTATACAATAACCAAAGAGCTAGAATCAGTGTAGAAGGAACATATACTATACATACATACAAGGAGTAGGGCAGAAGTGTATTGACCCTTTTCACTATCGACTTTATTAATTCAGAGGTTATCATTCGGTAATCACTTCGAGGAACAACATCCGGCATAGTAATAAATAGAGTTCCTATTAATAATATAAGGTATGCCGATAACAGAGTCGTATTGGCGAGTGACTAATAGAGAGTGAGAGATGACTAATAGAGAGTGACGGAAAGAATAAGAGAAATCAGCAAATTCTGCGGATTGAAGATGAACCTAAATAACAGCACATTCTACAAGATGAAATCTTTCTTCTACTATAGAAAAATAGAAAATTAATTGGAAATCCGAATGATTTGCTGCTACATATACTCCATTATTCTATACAGTATAGAAGCTTCCACCATTAATAAATATATGAACAAAAAATAATAAGTACTAAAAAATCCCTAGAAATTTACCCGATAACGATTTTGAAATTAAGAAAATCTTACCAACAACTTGCAGATAGCCTTGTCGTGATCTCATTGGGTCAGTATTGACTTGACACATGTACCAGCCTCTGTCTACTTCTTGAACATTCTTGATATGTAGATACCATGATCGGTGATCATTGTACGAGAGTGATATGCGTGGATTCTGAGTTATGACATTGTGGTGAATTGACAGTATTGTCTGCGTATCTACTCGAACCCATGCAACCTGCAAATATTAAATTAATATTTATACCTTAAATCAAAATTTTTAGTGTATTTAAGAGTTAATACAGTTTTAATCTATAATATAATTTTCATCGATATTGACAATTTTCGCCCATCTTTCTGGTTTCATTTCTATTCGGTCTTTCTAAAATTAGAGTGATTTTGAAATAAAACAATCTTCGAGTGCAGTTTTGATAGTTGTGGCAGTTGGACATTTTTGCACGAAAAAAATGTTTAATAGATCTAAAAAGATAGTAATCGGACCTAAATCTTTGATTTAAGTGATACTTGCACTATGAAGTCTTGCATTGTCATGCTGTTGAACAACATCTTCTCGATTAAGCAGTCTTTGAAGTTTTTAAATTAAAGCCGTGTTTAGTGAATCATGGTGAGCAAAATACACTTAGAGTTTTATTGGTGTTAATAATTATTTTTCTTAAGTTGATAGGTATATATAATTATTTTTTATCGCCATTAACAATTTTTTAAAGAAAATCTCGTCTACCTGGACAGAATAATTTGTGTTCACTAATTTTTAATATTAACGTTGATTTTTTGTTTTCAACTGAAAGTTGATATGACTTCTGACTTCTGACTCCTGACTTTTGACTTCCGACCAACATTCTTTATCTTAGCACTTCGTTTAGTTATTTTAAAACCCGCAGTATTGTAGACTATGAAGATTTAAGCTATGAGACTAATTCCTGATGGTTTGTTAGGATCAGCTGTAATTTCAGCCAACAACAGATCCTTATCAAATTAAATAAGTTCCCAGATCTTATTCGGTCGAAAAAATTCAAATTATCGTTCTTAAATTTACTGAACCAATACTGATACAGCACGATAAACAGCATTAATGGTATTTGTGCCATTAGTGATATGAATATCGACCGTTACTCTACACAATTAGATTTCTGAAGGCAACAATCGAAGAAAACAGGCCTGAATTAGCAAACAAGAAATGCGGCGTGTTTCATCATGAGAATGTGCAACCATACGTTTCAATCAACATCCAACAAAAATTATTGAGCTTTAATTGGGATGTTTCACCCCATTCACCTACGTTCGACTCCCTCCAAAATTGTTTAAATGAGAAATCTTTTAAAATGGAAAAAGAGGTGAAAACTTGTTGACATTTTTTAACAATAAAGATGTTAATTATTTCGAAAAAAGTACTATGGACCTACCACTATATTGGCAAAAAGATGTAAATAATGGTAATTACATTTTTTCAAGCCATAATTAAGCCGATTCAGACTTGTTCATTATTTAACGCAGTCTTTTCCCCATAGTTTTCCAACTCATACATCAAACAAAGCTACATTACAAACTACCACATTGAGCACTCAAGCTCAACCCGCCAGCGCGACAACGATTTCAATAAGCGTGTGGTAAAATCTGACAAAAAATCGCCCCATAATCAGGCCACTAGAAAGGCCGTATACCTTCGAGTCGTATTTTACGTTGATCACTCGCTAGTCGGTAGGTTTTTCGAGAGACTTAAAGTTAAGCATAAACCACGGGTTGATAAACAGAGAGGGCTACTGGCCGGGGTTAATCTGTAGGTGATGACCGTGGTTAGAAGCATACGTAAAGCTGTAAGTCCAGTCGCTAAATAGCCATAGTTACTCATGCGCCTCTAATCCTAAGTCTCTCCCTTTATGTAAAAGATGTATTGAAATATTTATCAACTAATTGGGAAAATAATATACAGGGTGGCACAAAGCAAACGCTTGTTTTTTACCTAAGCATAACATTGTTTATTTTCATGGTCATTTTTGTAATTACAACTTAATGAAATAATAATAATGCACTTTTAAATTAATGGTAGAAAATCACTGTTACTGTTCTTTCCTCCTCTTCAAAAAGTAAGGACCCATGATCCCTAATTTGGAAATTCCGCACCACACTTTCACTTTTTCGCTGTGAAGAGGTCTTTGGTGCAGCTCTTGTTGATTATCTGCCGTAGAGAACCGACAGTTCTGCTAATTTGCATAACTAATTAAAGGAAAATCTGCTTCGTCACTCATCATTATTACCGCATCGGGGTCATCTACAAAAATGGCGCGCATTCTTTCACAAAACTCAGTGTGCTATGAACATTATGTTGTAGGAATTAAATTTTAAGTCGTTATGCAGAATGCCTGTAGCGATCGACGGGGCATATCCAGAGCTGAATCTTGGCGCCTAGTGGAACGCTGAGGACGAGCAAAAACCGCCCTTCTCACTATTTCAACATTATTTGGTGTCCGAAAGACGTCCAAAAAGACGTTGTACGGTAACCGCAGAATCACTGTTTCTAAAAAACTGCTCGGCGACAAACACACGATGTTTCAAGGTCCACGGCACCATGTCTAAAACTGCATTACTTGAGCTGTCCGTTGGCGGCGCGGTGAGTCGTCACCCCTCTCTTGGCAAAATGCTAGCTGTTCAAAAAACATGCGTTTCCTCTGCGCCACCCTGTATAAACGTTGAGGAAATTAAAAATAAATCACCTTATATCTAAACAAAAAAATCTTTAATCCTAAAACTGCAATAAATATATTTTTTTAAATCAACATTTTTTAAAATATTTTGTTTTTTGTAAAAATAAAAGAAAATATCTATACACTTAATTGAACTGTTCAGATCTATATAAAGAACATATAAAATTGTGGGCTACATTTTCCCATATATGTTCTTTAATTTTTGTAAAATCTCTCTAATGGATTAAACTAAATATGTAATAACTTTCCAGAAAAAAACATTCCCTAAATTCTATTTTGTATTTATTTTAATGTAATTTTTAGCATAGATTTATACTCCCATTATAAATTCTAGATTTTGTTTGTGTTATTAAACGAACGTTCCCGTTATTTGCATATTTTGGAAAAATGTGTAAAACTGCTTGCTATTGTTTTCAATCGATTATATTTGTTGAATAACTTTCTTATCATGTGGAATCCCTTCTACATAAGTTGTTGTCTGTCTCCCAATGATACTTCTTTCATTGCGGTTCATATATTTTAATCTTTCAATTTTTAACTTTAAATTTAAACTTTAGACTTTTACACACAATTACACAATTTTCTTTATTTATATTCTATCCTCTAGTACTGTACTCTAATATCAAGCCGATATACATAGAAGCCTTAACTAAAACTAAAACCCAACTATAAGTTTTTTTACCAAAATATACTAATATTTTTACTATACTGAATTATTTCATGAATAATCACTGTTAAAACACTAACGTCCCAATAAAAAATAAAAAGGAAAATATTAATGTTGCGATACAGTTGATTAGAGCTCGAAGAGATTTACCATGAAACAGCAAATCACTTTTCTAAACTTCTTAAAGCGCGTTTCGCTAACCATGTTGTAAATTATCTCCTTATGATGCTAACATGGTTAGTGAAACGCGGGATTTGGTGTTTAGTGGCAAATATCTTCGAGTTTAGTGCTTCACACCGAAGGTTCCAGTAAGAGAATTAATAATTCTAAAGAAATCAATTTTTCGCATTCGTAAAAGTACTCTAGTCAAATAAAAGGCTTCATCTGATTGACGAAGTAAATTGAAGGAGTATTTATACATGGTGCTTTTTTAGTGTTTCCGAGCTTTAAATTCAAATAAAACAACAACCAAATTAGATAATGTCTGAATGATTGTGGCATATTCATATTTTGTGGGTTTGTCGCCACGATCTAAAACTCTGTAAAATATATCTGTTCTTATGTAAATAAAGTAATAATGTAAAACATACAAACTTTTGAACGTTAACGTTTCGGGAGGTCTTCTCCTCCATATATGTATATATACATATACATATATATATATATATATATATATATATATATATATATATATATATATATATATATATATATATATATATATATATATATATATACATATATAATGAAAAGATATGAAGCTAATATATTTTATACAATAATAGTTTTTAATGACAGTGACATACTACCAAAAAAATATATAGGTGAGGTTTACTGTGTGATTATTGTGTATTGAAATACTTAAACGTTTTTAATTGTATTCTTTAGAATCGAGAACGATATTGAATTTAAATCTACCGAAGGCATAGCAATACAGTTTTTTTACTCCGATTTGTTTTTAACCCAGTGAATTTTTATTTTCATAAGAACAGATCATTAAAACATATCACTTTGATGGCCAATTAACAGGTTCGTTATTGTTCCCTCAATAAATCGATTGTTGCGTTGGCTATATGACATGTGGAGCCGTCTTGTTGGAACTACATCTTCTCCAGATCAATAACAAATCAAATTCGGAATTAAATAATCAATGATAATCGCTCTGTAACGATCCCATTAACAAATTGATAAATTTTGTCAAGTTTCAAGTCAATTGAACAATTTTTTAAAATTTTTTCGTATATCTCCGAAAAGGCGGGAGCTAACTTTGTGAAACTAGTGGCAGTCAATTGAACAGGGTCTGTTACATTAGAAAAGATGTCTCTTACAACAATAACATACTACCAGCAACAGCGGCGATATTTTTTTCGGAACGCAGTTTTTTTGACTTGTTTTTGTTTTAATATCGAGTAGCATGAAATGCGTTCGGAATGTGTCGATAATTCAGCGAATACATCGTTCGATTGGGCAATTATGTGCCAGAATGCGAATACACCAAAAAATTCACGAAGTGCTTTATAAGTTTGGTGCACAAAATATTGTTTTGACAATTTGCAAGCATTGCTCTAATGTTAAACGTTCGAAGATCATTTGCTAGACTAGACTGAAATATTTTGAGTATATACTGAGGTATTTACTGAGTATATACTGTATATAGTCAAAAACAGGCATCAGGAAATAATATGGAAATTCTGGAGATGATGAAAATAACCAGTAGGGCACCCACAAGCAGTATGGATAAAAATTGCTCCGTTTCAGTTTCAACAGTTTCTTCCACGGGCGACTCGACTATCCAAGTTGGCAAAAATTCCGAAACTCTCTTAAAAAAACAGGTATTAAATGAAATTAATTTGATATTTAATTTGATATTTAATTTGATATATAATTACTGCAGCCCTCTGAAATATGACAGGTGACGATGGAGTAACTAAAACAACAGTATGAAACAGCACTACATAACTCTAATACGTGTAAGATCTCTTAGTGCTGTAAAATAACTATTCGTCCATCATTCGGATTTGGTAGATCATACTATTGAAAGAAGGTGTCTTGTACCCTGCGTTGTTTAGCTAGAGAATTCATGAATAATATATTAAATATTAAATTTCGTTATGCGAACGTATGTATATATACTTATTTTAATCCATTGTAAATCGAAAATTTACTAAGTAAGAAACATAAAACGGAATGACTCCAATTTGTCATAATTTATATTTATATTTTTCCTCAAATCTGTCCATTTTGCGAAAGGATATTTCAACTGGCACTAACCTATCAATTAATGATTAGCTTCCCGGATGCCAAATCTTAATCACAATTTTCTCGGATGCACTGACTTTATTGACAACTTTGATTGAACGGTGCTTAAGCTCCCTGTTGCTGGTGAGCTCTAATAATGAGTGATGTAAAGCTTGTCGTCTATTTTGAACCAAATTGGACGTCTATCTGAAAATCTGATGGAATTTTAAATTCCCCATAAAAACACTCTAAATGAAAAACTTTTCTGATTTTCAAATAGGGTACAAAATATTTTTTTTTTTCCAAAAGGTTAACTTATGTTATAAGTTTGTTATAAGATTTGATAATTTGTCGCAAGAAAACCTTCATAAAAATTTCAAATGGGTCCCGCGTTTCTTCACTGCAGGTCTAATTTCGAAAAGGCAAATACGATCACTATTATGCTGCTTGATTGGTCAAATTTCACAAAGAGTTGATAAAAGCGCCTCATTTGGCAAATAAGAAAGCACTGTATCACCAGAGTAATGCACTGGCCCATTCGTCCGTTGTTGCAACAGGGAGATTGGTCAGTTGGAACTATGAATTGATTCCACTTCCACTGTATTCTAATGACTCCAAACTCCAGTATCAAATGTAAATGTCACTCAAAGTCTCTTGTGATTAGTACATTATGTCAATTCACCATAGAAAGATATTAGTTACATCCGAGGTTCCCAGTCTTTTCTGGACCACCGCCCGTTTTACAAAAAAAAAATCCAACGCACCCTCTTCCATAATAATTACTTTCACCAAATGTTAAAATATTGTTTTGCCCATTATCTATACCTATTTTCAAATAGAATTTTCAAATAATATTATTAAATAGATAAATTTGATTTGATATAAAAATTTGTTAATATCGGGTTCCAATTTCGTTAACATCAGTCCAAAATCGCCACGTTCAGAGATGTGTAGCCTGTTCCTTTTCTTAGACAGCAAATTAGGTACTGCACTGAATCCACGCTCAGTGAAATACGATAAAGGAAATGCAATTAAACATTTCTGTACTATTACCCACAATCCAGAGTAGAGACGTCGAATTAATTTTTGAACCCAGAACTTTTAGTTCTTCGTTAATAGTGAGTTCTACGAATTCCTCTTCTAAATTTGACGATTCTGCTGCATCTGCATTTGCGAAAGAATCCAAAACCCAAGTCTGTACATTCATCTACGTACTAAAATCAGCATAAAGAACGCCCAAGTATTGGCAGTAAGCAAGTGAATCTTCCTATTTTGCAGAGATTGATGATAATGTGGGAAAGTGGTTGTATTCACCTCTATCTAGATTTCGTTTGAACATATATACGAAGTTATTTTTGGATATAATCATGTTTTCGCGCAGTTTTTCATCTCTGTTTTCAAGGAAGTCCAGTACTGAGTCAAATAGATTGAAAAACGATTCAGACAAATACCTTTCGAGAGCCAACGAACGTCCGTGTGTAGCAGTAAGCGATTCTAATCTTAGTTTTGATTGATTGCGCGGTTGGCTCTTGGTGAAACATAGTAACAATGATAATAATTAAAACACTTGGTATTTGTTTCACAATATATTCAAAATATTCTCTAACATGTTTCGGCCTCGCGACCATTCTCAAAGAGAGTTATGTATAAACTAAACTAAAGTTTCAAAGTGCTGTCTAATGGAAGTCGGTTTTTTCATCTCGTTAAATTTATTACACTATCAATAATTGGAGTATTTCCGAAGTCTAGCTGGGTGTTTGTTGGAAATTTTCGAAATTAAAAAAGCCATATACGACGGCAAAAACCTAACAAACACCCAGCTAGACTTCGGAAATACTCCAATTATTGATAGTGTAATAAATTTAACGAGATGAAAAAACCGACTTCCATTAGACAGCACTTTGAAACTTTAGTTTAGTTTATACATGACTCTCTTTGAGAATGGTTGCGAGGCCGAAACATGTTAGAGAATATCTTGAATATATTGTGAAACAAATACTAAGTGTTTTAATTATTATGATTCTAATCTTTATCATTTTCACTACAAAATTGGCCAAATAATCTGTCGTTCAATGAATTGCTTTTAATCTTATTGACTACTCTAATAAAGTAATGAAGTGACGTCTGCAAGCGTTCATTCTGATTTTTTGCAAACAAATGCTGACGATGAATAACGCAACTTAACAGCTGATAAAATATTCCGACTAGGAATTTTTTTCTTTTTGCACTGGTTTTCAAATTTTTAGCAAATAACTATTGACATTTTTTTATGAATTGAACGTATGATATAAGTAGTCCTTCGTTATGTAGTAGAGTTGATTCATTAAGTTCAATTCAAAATTTGGTAATTTTTAAGTAATCGCATAATGATATCTCAACGTCTTTAACTCTTTCATCTATTCTTTTTTGCACTGAATTATTACTCAGAGGAATTTCCCTGATGATATCTGACATGTCTAATGATATGAAGAAGAGTTTTTCTTATCTCTTTGAGTGTCGGTAAAATTAATTCCTTGCCAATTGTATGTGGTTTTCCCGCTTTTGCGATTAACGATAAAATATTATGTAAAGCTCATAGTCCATCATCTTGTTGTTTAGAAGAGAACGAAGGTTCGATATAGTGGGCTGTTTTAAATATTTCTTTTCCAGTCCTTGAAAATAGGATAAATCTTTGTTTTTTTATTAGAATGCATTTTATTCATATGCTCTTGCAGCCTAAATGAAACAACCTTCATTTGAAACAAACAACTTTTTGGTAAATTAAATACATAGGTAACGATTGGTTTGTGGAAGAGTGCGTAAACCCATGTTTTAAATACTCAATACTGTACTGCCGGCATTTCTTTTGGGATTCAGACATTTTAAAGTACAAAATTTGCCACGGTTTCAATAAATTAACCTTTAAACAGATTTATAGATAGTTATAAAAATAATGGCACTAATCACTAATTACTCACGAATATGGATTATTGACTAAGCACACAAAAATAATAAGACATTCCTAGAGCTAAGTAATGTCTGAATGATTGTGGAGTGTTCATATATTTTTTTTAAGGTATTTTTTGATATTTTTTGAGTTTTAGATAGTATCGAAAAACCCAAATAAAGGAAAACAAAATCCTAGAGCTATCCATACTTTTTATAAATTTGATTTTGCGCACGCATCAATTTGTATGCTTCGCTTGTTAGCTATGCCAATATACTGGCTCCGTAAACAAGTCATTACAAGGTCCCATATTTTTGTCGAAACATGCTTGATTGCGAGAATTGCGTATTTGCTTACCAACTTGCAAAGACTTGCCACCGACAAAACTAAAGCGAATTAGGTATACGAGCTATTGCGTAAATAAGCATTAAAAATTTAAAATCAGCATAAGGCAATTTTAAATTTTTAATGCTTATTTACGCGACAGCAATAAGATCAAAATTTTAGATAGCTAAATAACATATTTATTCATAAAAATAGTAGGTATTTTCAAAGTATTTTATTAATAATAAAAAATCTTAATAGGTACGTCACGGCCCCCTACTCTATTTTAACGACCCCCATTTGCCTCTGGACCTGCTACCGCGACCATGGAAAACTTCAGCACCCACTCGGGGGAGGGGGCGGTATCGGCGCCCTTGGGTACTCATGGATTACACAAATTCGGCTCTATATTAAAAGGCTACCTCCACTTTATCAAAAAATTAATCTTTTTCGAGAAGCGCATCTCTGGCTTAATGGGTTTGTAAACAAACATAACGGCAAGATTTGGGCCGATAAAAATCCACAACTCATTCGGGAGTTTACCTCTTAGTCCCAGAAACTCACGATTTGGTGCGGTTTTTGAGCTGAAAGAGTTATAGGACCTTATGATTTTGAAGACGATGAGGAAAATCGTGTTACTGTTAATGGTGAACGCATTAGGAAAATGCTGACAGAGTGTCTTTGCCCTGAACTTATAAATATGGATATAATTAAACATTTGCTTTCAACAAGACGTCAACGTGTTTACACATCTTTCCAGATAATTGAATTATTGCAAGAAAAATTTTCGGAACTTATTTCGCGAAATGGTAATGTCAACTGGCCACCAAGATCATCTGATTTCACGTCCTTGGAATATTTTTTAAAGGTTTATGTTTAAATATTTGGTTTACAGAAATAAACCACGAACAATTATTGGCTTTAAATTATTCACTCCATTCAAAATATGCCATGCGATGGGTAAAAGGGCAATCGAAAACTGGGTTTCGAATACACTTTACCAGACGAAGCCAAGGGGGACATTTGAACGACATTAATATCAGAATATAATAATATTATTTGTTAGTCGAGATAAAATAAAAAATGTCGCATTATTTCTTTGCAATTATCATAATGCCTGATTTTAAATTTCTGACGCTCTTTTACATTACTGCTTTATCCCAATTTTCATTTATCGATCTTATATCAATCTTTCAACAGTTAAAAATGATAAGTAACACAATATCTCAAACATTCGTATTATCTTATTACAAAACAATCTAAAACTACCTTAAGCCACGCTTTTAATATTAATTAAACCAATAAATCCAAATATCGAAAATAGAAAAGTGTTTAAAGAATGATCACGTACTAAAATGGAATGATATAGTACAGTTGAAAACTATCGATAAATCATTTAAAGAAAGTATAAATTTGATATATTGTGCTCTATCACGCAACCATATAAAATATTTAGCTTATATTTCTATACCCTTTTGAATTAAAATAATTGAAAATCCATTGTGCCGACCGCGATTTTATTAAAGTTTTTATAATGATTTATCAACTGTAACAACTGCAAATGTTTTAATCTAAATTGTAACGCTCTTTTTTGCTAACATGATCACAATAAAGATTAATAAAAGTAAATTAACCCTTTCGAGCGGGATATATTAAGCTTTATTGTTCGGTGGTTCTCTGATTTCGTGCGTTTTTATTTACAATACTAAAGGTATAATTTTCAAAATAAAGAGAATTTAGTTCTGTTTGTTTTTTGCCGGTCATCTATCGGCAAGTTGTTTGAACTCGGGGTAATATTAGTAATTGTTTCTAAAGACAAAATATGTACCACACGTCATTTCGATTTTTTTCTTTGCTAAAGTTTCATCCATGCAACAAAAATGGTAATAAACGGTCGATGAAAGCCATATGATGTAATACCTAAATTTTTTGTGGTAAGTTATGGATACGACTACTCTGTATTTTGAAGAAAATAGTACTATGAGCCACAAAAGTAGTTAAAAAGCCAGTCAGACAATGACACAGAAGGAGGAAAGTAAGCTGGAAGTCTGAGAACGGAAAATATAAAGGAGGATTTTTGGAGGAATTAAAGTTAACGAATTTAAAAGAACAAAAAATAAATAGAAGGACTGTATAAAAACCAAATATTGTTCAAGTGATGAGGACGCAGAGCTAGATGGTTGGAAAACTTTTCGATGATGCCTGACGAGAGATGGGTTGGAGGAATACTGATGAGAGGAGAAGGGAGGAAAGAGAAGAAGCGGGAGGCCTAGGAACAAATGACTAGATGAAGTGATGAAAGATTTGAGGAAAGTAGGGATCAGGACTGGAAGAATGAGGCTTTTCAAATGCATAAGGATGAAAGATCTCGAAATCAAGCGTCACTATGCCTGTAGAGCTGAACATTATTATAATGTAATTTCGAGACACAAAATGACTGCACGGATTGTGGGATTTGTAAAATAGTACCTAAGAGGATACATTAACGGGATTATTTATATCAATTATATAAATAATTTAATTTTTATTTTATCTTAAATGACCAGTTACTCAGATCTTCCATCACCAATACATACTTCCTTTTGAAGCAAAATAATGAATTGTCTAATATCCATTCCATCAAGTCAGACCTACACCAAGGGAGCGTTTTAAGACTTTTACTATATCTGTTATATACCCACATCATGGAAATACCCATTCCCAGCTTGGCCTCACATGTAAATCCAACTCCTGCGTCGAAGAACTTGTAATAACAAATCCACATCCACGCAGGTCACAATTACATTGCGAAAAGAATCATGTCCACCAATTCAAATAAATCAGTATCAACTTCCCTAAGCCAATGAAGTATCTTGGTATGCGGCTTGCCAGACGGCTTACGTAAAAGAATCATATATTTAACAGACAAAAGCAGTTAGGTCTTAAGTGGATTTTTCAGTAGCGGCTCGTGGATTTTTAAAGCGGGAGGGCGTAGAAGAAAATAGTGCTGCTAAAGATTTTTTTTTGCTTTCCCCTTCCTCCTTTTTACTTTTCGTGCTATTGAAACTCTATACTATTGGAGGTGAACCAGGAAAACATTAAAATTTTGTATTTTTACTTTTTACAAGGACATCGGACGATGAGTTGTTGCTTGTTGCGCAGATAAAGGAATGAATAAGTAGATACGTACCGTTTCCCGAAGAGTAAATCATTCAAACAGTTTATTGTAACTTAATTTTTGTTATTGTTAAACCCTATTTTTACATTTTTTTTGAACTTAACACGAGCGTGGGACGACCGTCCCCCGTCCTCCGCACTTAAATTAGTAATTATTAACTGTTCTACCTTCATGTTTGCCATTAAATACCTTCATGTTTGCAATTAAAATTTTATTATTTTTATTTAAAAAGTACTACTCAGTGTGAACTCAATCCCAAATTAAAACAGGTATTGTTTACGAGGTGAACGAAATACGCGACGCGAGGCATATCAAACACTCCGTACGGCGTTTAAAACTAATTACCGATACGCTCGGTCGCAGGGAAAGTCTAAATCGCATGATTTAGAAAGTAGTTAAACCCCCAAATTCTGGCACCAACAAAACACGTAACGCCAACGACGAGAAAAGAGGTAGCGTACGGTCGCTGGTAAACGTCCGAGCAACAATGTAAAAATTGTGGCGAGGATGAAATTTTTATCCGCATTATTTGGTGTGATAAACCGACAGACGTTCTTCTACATGTGTAGATTTTAATTTTTAATAATATCTTAAAATGAGTTAAAGGTACGAAACTGAACGGAAACAAAATATGGTGTTTTGCTCAGAAAAATTGTTTACTGTGATAAATGCTGGAGGGGCGGCATCCCAACGCCCTCCGTTATGAGCCGCCACTAGATGTAGGTCTGAACAATCACTTGAAAATAAGATTCTTCTGTATAAGGCAATTCTGAAGCCAATATGGTGTTATGGATTCCAACTCTGAGACAGCGCCAACAATAGCAATATAGGATACTCCAGCGTTTCCAGAATAAGGTTATGCGTGCCCAATAAAGTCATCCAACAAGATATTCCAATAAGATATTCCATCAAGGATGTAATTTCTGTAGTATGTGATAAATAGCATGATAGAATGTTAGCACACCCTAATGTGCTGGCTAATCAAGTGTTTGAACAAGACGACGTTGAAACAAGAAGACTCAAGAGATGTGTAGCCTCGGATATACTAAATAAATTTATTTAGAGAATTAAATTTTGTAATTAATATTAGTTTACATATAAAAGTTTAACAACGTATGTCATATTAAATAGGGGAATAGAGTAATATAAAAAAAGTATTGAGTACGCTGCAGATCAGATAATGAAAAAAATCCATAGAAGGAAGGAAGGAATGATTTGACGAAGAATGCAGAGGAATAATGCAGAAGAAGAGGGCTGATTGAAGTGGTTAAGAACAGGGAGTGATGTAGACCACAGGGCATATCAGGAAATTAGAAAATATCAGCACTAAACTAGTAAAAGCAAAGAAAACTAGATGGATAGAGAAAATGATGGAGACGATAGAAAAAGATAATAAGAAGAACATAAAATTATACAGATCTATCAAAAAACAATATGCAAAAAGGAACAAAACAAACATAAGTAGCACCGAATAAGCAAATTATTTTAAGAAAATATTAACAGATAACAGAACGAAAACGGGAAAACGATGGGAACCTGAAAGGCGATATGGAAGAAGGAGAACTGGATATACCCACAGAAGAATTTAATGATGTAATAACTCAACTTAAATTAAATAAAACAGGAGGATTGAATAGTATAGTCAATGAGATGACAAGATACGGAAAAGAAGCCTTAGAAAGAAGGATATATAAGCTGATAATTTATATCTGAAAAAAAGAAAAAACGGCCATATAAGGAATAATAATAAATAGCAAAAGCGACAGAAGGGTCATCCTCGGCGACCTCGTCGACGTCTGCATCGCCACCACCTTCAGGTGGAAATAAGGTGATATCGATAGATTCTACATTGGCGACTTCGGATATCAGATTCTTCCAAATAAGCTAACAATGCTTCTGTTGTAAAAGCCCTAAAAATAATAAAAAATAACATTTTTCAAGCATTATTTTAGGCATCCACTACACTTATATTTTTATTTTCATAGAAGCTTAACGTATGAATTTTCACACGGTCGACTTTGCTACCCTATAAAACATACGTCTAAAATTATGTAAATATTTAGCTTCTCAAATGTCATTGTTCAAGTTCATTATAATATATTTAAATATAAAATTAAATAAAATAATAATATTTAATATATCTGTTGGTATAAAAACCCACGTCATGTCTCATTTTGAAAGGGTTTTTTCATTCAATTCAATTTTACCTGAGGTGGACGCCATGTTTGCAAATAAAACACTACCAGCGTTTGACAGCATAAAGAAAATATTTTTGTTGTCGATAATTTGTACGTAACAATATGTACTAACGCCACCTTTTATTCCTACATCTAATAAACTTGAAAACGCGTATGAATATTTAGACGGTAGATTCTAGTGGGTTTATATAATATTGAGGATGCTTGTTTTTAATAACTAGTTGTGAGAATAGTTACCTATATAAAATATTGTTGAATATTTAAAAGTTAAAATATACGTTTCACAAAAAAGGTTTAAAATTTATTTCAATCGACGACAGTAAATTATCGTCCACTTCTCAACTACACCCAAACCGCGTTGTTTTAACATGTTGCTTTAGTGCCACTTTAATTCTATATTAACTACCCAACGCTACAACTGTATCCTCCATTATGAACCCATTTAATCAGGAAGGGTTTATATTCCCTTTCTGTTTGCCGTTGTTCCAGTGTGTAAACAGAGGTTTATCGTATCGCCGGTCGTCCATTTTGGACCTGCTAAGCGAAATATAATTTCTAACTGACCTAAGAGGCGTCAGAACAGTTTAATATTAAATCAAATTATACCGATGAATGCATTGAATGGTGGAAATAATGTAGACGGTAGACTAGGTCAATAGAAACTTTAATGATGCGAAAAAGATAATGGGTCAAATGTAGTCGAGATAGAAAATATAATTTAATAAGTGTGTCTAAAATTATTAAGTAATGTCTTTTTCTGGTACTGATCAAAATTTTATTTTATTTAAAAATTAATATAATTTTAATCTACAATATAATCTATCTGGTAATGACAATCTGACAATCTTCCCCCATCTTCCACAAAGTTTCTATTGCTGGTTTTAAAATAAGGATGACTTCGATGGAAAATATTCTACGATAGTAGTTCTTATAGCTGTAACAATAGGACTTTTTTCCACGAAGAAAATGTTCCATAGACCTGAAAAGATCATAGTCTGACGGTACAGCATCAGGTGAAAAGAGTGAGTGGGTGGGGAAGTACTTCCCATTCTAGCTGTATTATTTTTTCTTGGGTGATTCGGGCACTTGAGGTCTTGCATTGTGATATTGCGGAATAACACCTTTTCGATTAATCGGTCTTGGACATTTTTGAATCAAAACCATGTTTAATTTATCACGCTGAGCACAATATTCAGCACTTTAGACCTCATTCACAGCATTCACCTCATAGTGAATATTAAATCGTAAGCGTAAAATCTCACCATATTGACAGTAAGACTAGGCTAGGTTAGGTTTGGTTAGGTTAGGTTAGGGTAGGTTTGGTTAGGAAAAGTTCGCGGAGTGGAAAAGCTAAAACAAGTTTATAATTGAAAAAAATGACTTTATTCTTCCGTATATTCTCCCTTAAGCTCAATACATTTTTCCAGCGGTTCTCCAATACATTTATTCCATCTCTGAAGTGATTTTCTGGAAGTCCTTCAAAATACTCATCTACAGCTTCATTTGATCCCACGCTTGCCATGTAGGAATTTTTTGAGGTTTGGGAACAAATATGGTGAATATGGTAAATGTTTCAACAATTTGTAGTGTAACTCCTTCAATTTGGTCAGTGCAAAAATACCTCTTTAGTTTTTTTTTCGTCGCTAAATCAGGTTTTTTTCTCACGAATTTTTGCATCCAATTCATCCAAAAGGTTTGAGTAATACTGTCCTGTTATTGTTTTACCGATGTAAAGGTAATCAATTAACAAAATGCCTTCTGCATACCAAAAAATTAATATCATAACCTTTTTGGTTGATTTTGACCACTTTGGCTACTTCGGAGCTGAACAACCGGGCTCAGTCCATCTGCGGTTTATTGTTCAGGATCATAGTGGTAAACCCAAGTCTGATCCATAGTTACAGAACGACGAAAATCTGCGAAAAAGTCCAAATATTGGTTAGAAAGTTTTACTCGGAGTCGTTTTTGATAAGAATTTAAAAAATGCGGCACCCATCTTTCACATAGCTTTCTCAAGCCCAATTCCTTTTTGAAAATATGAAACACCCATTCAATTGAGATGTACATGGCCTTAGCAATTTCACTTAAACTCAATTGTCTGTCATCCATAACCATAGGGTAAAGGAACCAAATATTGACCAGGCTCCAAATATTGACCCGGCAATATAACAACTTAATTTTAAAAAAATCTAGTGATTTTATAAAAAAAAAAATATAAAATTATAATTTTATATTCAGCACTAAATTATTAATTTTTAATTATACTATAATTAAGCGCAGAAATATAAGCAATTGTAATAATAAAAAAAAGTTTGTGTACAAATGTCAAAAAGTTGTGAAAACTGTTCATTCGAACTTAAGCTCACCATGTTTGGTAAGTACATTTATGATCAATTTATATAAAATTTATTATTTTTATAATCAATAAATAAGTATTTGTCAAAATAATAAAATATCTAAGATTAATAATAAAAAATCAAAGATTAAAGATGAATTTAATGGTATCGTAATTTATCCAATGTACCACAAATATGTAAGTTGGTCGCTATTTAGAAAATATGTTAATTCCAAAGCGCCATTGAATGACCAGAGTATTAATGCGATGACAAGTTAACCTCAAAGTTTAGGATAAAGTAAAATAATTAAATTTAAACAAAATTTCCAGTACTAATATTATGTGATGGACATAAATCTTATACCAACATGGAACTGCATCATTTCTGTGTTGAAAAGAAAATTATTCTGTATTGTCTCCTAGCTAATTCAACACATATTCTACAGCCATGTGACGTTGGAAACTTCTATCCTCAGAAGGCTGAGTGGAAGAAAGTGGTGGCAGATCATTCTCAAAAATCTACTGCGGCAATTACAAAATTTAATTTTGCTTCATTATTTAAAACAGCTTTTGATAAAACAATAAAATCTGAAATAGTTAAAAAGTCATTTGAAGTGTGCGGTCTGCACCCTTTTAATCCTGATAGAGTCTACTATTTTAAATGTATGTCAACTAGACATAAAATTCTGTGTGAAGAAATGTCGTCAACTCATGTGTATAATGTCTTATCATCCAGTACTTAAATTAATACGTTAGACAATTTACATATAAAATGTTGGTGATGATTGAAACACAAATACCTTCTAATTTAATAGAAGAATTTATTGACGCATATGACAAAGTTCATCGTTTGAAGTCCATTTCAAGGACTTGGTAATTTCAGATGTCTTAAAAGATCAACCTGCAATTGAAACAACAAATATGACCTTATCGGAAACTTCAGTTATGTCTGTACCAGATGATTATGAAATTCAATTTGGTAAACAAACTAAATTTGGTACAACTACAAAACTTAGATAGATTTAAAGATTAAAAAAAGTTTTATTATAGATTAAAAATAAAAATTATGTATAACTTTTATAAGCATAATACTATTAGTCAATATTTGGAACATAGACGGTCAGTATTTAGTGCGTAATAATATATCATATAATCGTAATAATAAGTGTGTAATAATATATCATCGTGCGTAATAATATATCAACATCGTATAATATATTTAGTGCGTAATAGTCAATATTCGGAGCAATCGGCTGTAACATAAATTATTACAATTTTAATGATTATCATTATAAATTTTATTAACAAAAGTATTATAGTTTGTAAGTTAAAACTTAAAAAAAGAGCGCGCATAACACTTGTTGCAGCTCATAAACACTTCTAGTTAATTTACAAATAATGTATTTCTGTTCTTTTTATCTAAACTGGTCAATAATTGGAGCCTTTACACTATCATGTATAGAATTTCCATTGTCTTTAAACCCTTTTTACAAAGAATTTAATATCTGCACGATTTTCAATAGTCTCAATTTTAAAAAATAACACTGATACCTTTACTTTAAGCTGCTGTTTTTGTACAAATGAATTGACAAATCGACTTGAAACTTCACATATGTTCATATCAGAACCTAATATTCCAGTATACCAAAATGCGTCCGGTTTGCGCATGACGTCACTGTCGTTGAGTAAAATTCAAAAAATATTTGTTGCTAGACTTTGAAATACAATTTAAATACATTGTTTGGAATTAAGACTTTATATTGAGAACAAATGCTTTATCAGTGTGGGCAACAGACTACAAAATTGTATATAACAGACACATACACAATTTTATTTGAATTTAAGAAACTATTTACAGAATAAAACAACTTCGATAGTCCGAATAGTTTTTATTTATCAACAAAAACATTTCTTTTTTTAGATTAATATTTATTACGAGTATTTGAAATGTATATAAACAAATCATTTTGTTTCTCAGTTTAAAAATGTATGTAAAAAATAATATACATTGGTTATATAAAATTGCAATATGCAAATTGAAAGTTTTCTAAATGTTGGTTTTTAAATGTAATGTCCAGCTAAATTCGATATTTTTTCTCACAAATAAAATATTAATTATTCAAGAAATATCTAGCCATATTTTATATTGCTATTAAAAATGACAACATTTTGTTTCAATTCTTCTGTTGGAACCTTTGGTGTGAAATACTAAACTTGAAGAGATTTACCACTAAACACCAAAACGCTTTTTTGAACTGCTCGACGCATGTTTCGCTAACCATCAGGAGACCTAATCTCTCTAATCCTAATCTAATAGCACCTAATCTCCTAGTAGAGATTAAATCATCTCTTGATGATGCTAACATGGTTAGCGAAACGTGCGTCGAGCAGTTCAAAAAAGCGTTTTAGTGTTTAGTGGTAAATCTCTTCAAGTTTAACATTTTGTTTCCTAAATTTTAAATTGTATATATTTCTTAAGCTAATGTCCATGGAATTAGCTATAAGTGTAATTATGTAATACTTTTAATTATCTTTCTTTTACCTAATTTTACACTACATTCGCGACCGAAAAAATACTTCTAAGCATCAAATTATACAAATAATTTTTGGTCGAGATTCTCCATTAACAGACTTAAAAATTTTTTCAAGCTGTTTCATTTGCGAAAGAAAATCTTCAGAAGGTTTGTGTAAACTTCCTTCACTTAAATGATCAGTCCAGATATATTTGGACGTGCTGGATCGTTCTAAACTGGAATCGTTTAACTTGAAACATAGATATCCAGCTAAATGTTCGAGCCTATCATATTCAAGTTCATGAAGATCCTCGTCAATATCTCCTTCATGAACACCGTTCAACATTAGTGGATCATTTTTGGAGTCGAATTTCTTGATCATTGAACCAGTTATTGGCAAATCTGGGGTATAAACATGGAATATTAGAAATACTAGTACCATCACCAGCATTACTGTTTCTACCACCATCCCAAGATCTAATCAAGCATAAATAAATAAACCACCATACTTTTTAAAGCAACAAATTTATAAACATGATTCAATGTTTTTGGGTTTAATTTCTATTTCAATTATTTTTCTCTTGTTATAATTACCTGGTTAACAACTCGACGACGACTTGTTTTCTCTTCCTTTTTTCAATTCTTGCAGATTGTTCATTCGATACTGATCTTTTAGAACTAAATGCCAGATTTTGAGTCGGTACAACATCACCTCCTCGGTAATTTTTTGGTGTGTAATTTAACAATTTAAGTTGAAGATTTTCCTTGAAATCGCTATTTAAAAAGTGTTTCGAACAAATAAAAGCCTTTTTCAGGTTAAACTTATTCTGTCTTTTTATGGCATGGATCCACTTCTTACACGTAACTTCATTCTTGGGAAAATAAAAAAACTTCACATCACAAAGGTTCTTTAGCGACTTATTGTCAGAGTTACACCCAAACACAGCACACAAACGCCGTACATAAACTTCTAGTAAACTTGTTATATCTCAAAACTATCTTGTTGTTCGAATTTTACTCAATGGGTGACGAATTCCCGTCAACAAAGCTCCGCCCACCATGTGCAATATCTTACCTTAGTATTTATTATACCGTGTGTTCATATGAAGGATGAAACTTCAAAATGTAGTAGATTATATAGTTGTTCTACTGCTCTATAGGTGTCGCTCCGCAAACTTTTCAATTAGCCTAATACTTTTTTTAGGTTGAAGACCGGGTTTTGAAGTGGACAAGGTGGCAATCATTATGGTTTCTTATGTAGATTGCTGTATAGAATCTATCATCTCCACTAACAATTTGTTAAAGAAAATGATCTTTGCCTAATCTAGACAAAAGTGCACTGCACATATGGTCACACAATGAATATTGTTCTCAACTGAAAGTTGATTCCCACCCACATTCCTTCTTTTTGTATTGTGTTCATTTGTTTTAAACACGCTTAAATTGTGGACTTTGAACTTGTAAGCTTTGTGTCTAATCCATGGATGGCAGTGTCAATTTCATTCAACACCAGATACTCTACAGATCTTCTAGATTTTATGAGGCCAGAAAGATTCAAATCAGAATTCTTAAGTTTTTTAACCCAACGCTGACATATTCTACTATCCAAGTCATTAAGATAAACAGTATTTATGGCATTGTTATGTTTTCGAAACTCAGAAAGCATCAAATGTTTAATATGGAACTTATCATTATTTTACTCTTCCATTCCATTCTTATCATTATTTTACTCTTCTTCCATTCTTACATGGTTCAGTTAAATATGAAGTTCCATAGTTAAATCAGATCCTGCCCTGAACAGATCCTAAATCTAAAGTTGATCCTAAGACATCAAAAACTGTACAATAAAAATCTCGTCTGTACATTTGTGGATATCAAAAAAGCATATGATTCTATTGATCGCGAATATTTATTCCGAATCTTGAAAGAACTGAACTTGACTAGATCTGAAAACGCTGGCAATTATTAAAGGAACACCAACTAACACAAGGTCAAAAGTTAAATTCATGGGTGGCATCTCAGAGCCCTTCGAAAAACTGGAGTGAGACAATGGGATAGACTCTCGCTACTCTTATTTAACTGTGTTCTAGAAAAAGTAATACAGGTGTGGCGTAAAAAAAGTCGGCCCTGAATATTGACCAGCCCATTAAACGGAGGAAAACCAACCTCAAAATTGATTGTCTGGCGTTTGCTGATGATCTAGCAATTTTGGCTCAAGATGTATTAACGGCACAGAAACAGATTGAAATCCTAAACGAAACAGCAAAAAAGGTAGGACCCCAAATTTCCTTTGAAAAGACACAATACATGACCTGCAACAGACTAAGAACACCATTTCTAAAAACAAAATATGGTAACATCAGACGCGTCTCTCAATTCAAAAATTTGGGTGAAATAATCATGGAAAATGGGTTGGAAAAAGCGGCCAATAAGGGTAGATATCAAAAAATGGAAACGGCATTGACACTTACACAAAATATTTATATGGGGCACAAACGCTCATTTTGAATAGAAAGAGAGACATCGAGAACATTGAAAATAGGGAAAGAAAAATCATAAGAAAAATCCTAGGCCCCAAACAAATAAAGCAAATAATAGCACAACATACCGACTTCGAGAAAACCAAAAAATCAAAGAATACACAGATATACATAGCGATATGAGAAAAAGAAGATTTAAGTTTTACGGACACATAAAACGGATGAATCCGAGTAGGCTAACTAGTCTAATAGTCGAATTTTATGAAAATAGGAGTAGAGCTAAAGTAGAAATAATTAAATGGATTGCTGCAATTAAAGAGGACCTAAGATCAGCAAATATTACACAAAGTGAAATTCAGTATAGAGGCTGTTTCAGACACGAGGTTGACGTTTGGAAGCTTGGCCAGAGAGAAAAATGTAGGAAGACTGGAACAACTTAGTCTGACGAAAGGAAAAAAGCTCATAGCGAAAGAATGAAATTAGTATGGGCGCAAAGGAAGGCTAACAACAACAAACGCCTCTAATTGTACTTCGCGAGGTCCACCACATAATGATAATAATTTTTAAAAACCGGATTATATGCAACCAAAAACCTTAAGAATATGCGCATATATATGCACATATTTTTTTTAATTTATGCAGGATATATGCAAAAAATCCGTAAATATGCAGTGAATATGCAACTAAATTTTGATTTCCTAAATTACATTTTCATTTAATTACAGTTATAATATAATATACTTTGGTTAATTCTCTAATACTTTAGTTAATTCAGTTAACACCTAACACAATGTTTTATATGAAACTTATACTAAATATTAATATTAACTCGAAAAATTATAAAACGCACTAGTTGTAATGTGTGCTTCAAGGTTCTGAACTAGAAAATTGTGGCGTCTATCACTAAGGAAATGTTTATACAAAGAAAACGATCTTTCTACATCTACTGATGTTATAGGGCAAAATTTTAATTTCGGAACTACGGCAGGCTCAATAGCAAAATTATTTACAGTTTTCCATGACATTATGTCTACGACCTGCCTTAAAATCTTGAAACCTGTGTTTTTTTCTATCAAATTTTCTAATTTTGCCACTACTGTTTTCCCTACCTCACCTCGTATATTTTTGCAATTTTGTACACGTCTCCATTATATCCATCGACTCTGGTAAACTTGTACACTATTCCTCTAGTTGCAAAATACTGTCTGCTATAAATACATAGTTACACTTAATATGCATTAACTGTTGTTCCACTACAGTACTATGACCAACGGAAAAGAAACTCTAATAGTTTCCGTAACCTTATTTAATCCGTGAGCTAGACAAGTTACATGAATCAAATTTTCATAAAATATTTTTAAATTCTTTCCTGCCTTTATCATATACGGCGCAGCATCGGACAACAGGACAAGAATTTTATCTGTAGGAACTGAGTTCGGCAAAAAGAAATGTGTTAAGGTTTCTTGAATAAAACGTGTAAGTGTAAGATTGTTTGTTTTTTTCCACTTCTTTTACGGCTATAAGGTAAGTTTTCCAGGTTCTTCTTCTGTGAGTTTTCCGATCATTAAATTAACTATGTAACGACCACACGAATCAGTTGTTTCGTCGACAACAATATACATATAGTTACCTCCAATTTCTTTTTTTATTTCATCTATCACGGTACCAAATACCTTTCCAACGATTTTTTTTCTTAATGTTGATTATATATATATATTTCTATATATATATATATATATATATATATATATATATATATATATATATATATATATATATATAGAAATATATATAGAAATTGCCAAAGAAAACGGTTTAATAAATTTTATTTATATCATATTGAGATATTTTTTGTTTACTACAAATCTGAGCAGAATTGTTATAGTTTTGTTAAAATGTCTGCAGTTCGTGTAATGAGTTATTTTAGATAATTATTCAAATTTGAAAAGGTGCCACCTATTGTTATCAAAGAAGTAAGTTGAAATTTTCGTGAAATAGTAAAACGAATCAAAATTGTTACTTGTACCGTTAGGACGGTAGATGGTTTGAGGAACAGATCTATGGACGTGTCCGAGACTCTGGTCTTCAGGTCAGTTAGTTAGGTTAGAGTAGAAGGCTGAACTTCTTGCTGCATGAAATCGACATGAAAATATCTGGCAAGTATATGAAGATTTTAGCTAAAGGTGGGACTGCTTCGAAGATGACTGTTAATCGACATTTATTCTCGATAGGGATCCGAATTTATTATCATAATTATGAGAACTAGAGCAGAAGTATATTTGCTTTTTGGCGAATTTAGATTTGTTTAAATGGTAATGTTCATGACTCCTTAAATATATATATTTTACTCCACAATGAGGAAATTACAATAAAAAAACAAACGAGACGATAGAGAATCTGAAAATTGTAAAAACGTCAGGATACCATAAAATACAGCATAAAGGTTTAAAAAATGGATGATCAAAGAATACAAACGTATCTGGAAATGCATAAGTACAAAAGAACCAAATATACCAACAGTCTGGAGAAATTGAACAACTAGTATCCATATAAACAAAGAGAGCTTTCCCGCTGCTCAATATTAAAAATAAAAAAATAAAACAAAAAAATATTCGTTCCGAAGAAAATATTGCCGCAGTGTTGATGAAGATCCAAATTTATCAATTCGTCGCCGTTTGCCGGAAGTTGGGCTTTGTTATTTGACTTCGGGGATTATTTAATTCGGAATTTGAATAGTATTGAGCTAGAGATGTAGTTACAATATGATGGCTCCACATATCGTATGGCTAACGCAACAATCGATTTATTAGCGGAATGGTAATAAAATAATTTCGAGAAACGGACCTGTTTGGTCTATGTCGATAAATCAGCAATTATTGATGCCTTGGAAGCCAACATAACTCGGACAATTTCCGGACATAATACACCAATTGCTTGAAAAAGTGGTTGGCATTTCCACTGACAGAATGCGCTTTGTCAAAAATAGCCATGGCGGACATTTGTCCGAAATTGTTTCTAAACTATAATACCACTGAATGTTATATCACATAAAATCATCTAAGCTAAATAAAATCACCTTAAAAGCATCTAATTAGGTTATTCATTCCGAATTTAAATGGTATTGATCTGGAAGAAATGTGGCTCCAACAGAGCATCACATGTCATACAGCTAACGCAATAATCGATTTATCAGGGAACAATTCGGTGAGAAGATTATTATTATTTATTATTATTAGTTATGTTAAATATTTGGTCTATGCTCATAAATCGGCAACTTCTCTCAGAAGTAACCGAAATTTGTCCGAAATTTCAAGAGCAACAAGCTTTAATAAAACAAATGTGGAAGTTTTTTATGATTATTTGAGAATTGTTATGGACTGATACACCTATGAGCCACAGGATATATACAATGTTCACGAAACAGGCATCACTACTGTCTAAAAACCCGATAAAGTAGTAGCAAGACGTGGCATATGGTAGGTCGGAGATCTTACTTTAGCTGAACGAGGCACATTAGTCATGGTTGCTTTTACAGTGAATGCCTTGGGCAATACTATTCCTCCTTTATTTATATTTCCACGAGTTTGTTATCACGATTATTTTGTTAGGAACGGGCCAGTAGGATCGATAAGGAATGCAAATCCTTCAGGCTGGATGAAAGATACATCGTTCTTAGTATTTCTTGAATATTTTAAGATAATCCCTAGTTCTTTTCAAACGCATATAGTCTGGCTAAGGCTGGATAACCATTCCTCGCATATCCATATTAATACATTGGATTTTTGTAAAGAAAATGGAATCTTCATTTTCACCATACTGCTCGCACAAGCTGCAGCCCTTGGATCGATCTGTCTTCGGACCCTTAAAAAAACTATAAATACTGCTTGTGATTGATGGATGCGGAGTCATCCTGGAAAAGCAATGATAATGTACGATATACCAGGTATTATCAAAACTGCAATGCCTCTGGCTTTCACACAAGCGAACATTCCGGCTGGTTTTTGCAAAACTGGTATTTCCATATAATCGTAATCTATTCCAAGAAATTGACTTTGCAATTTTTTGTAAAGGACAGACCAAACTCTGATACTGAAGAGAACAATCCTGCAGCACCATCTTCGAACAGACCAAACCTTGACACTAGAGAAAACAATCCCGCAGGTAATAATGAAATACTACCGCTTCTATCACAAAAATTTGACTTTTCACTATCCTTTGAAACCGACGGACCAAACCCTGACGCTAGAAGGAACAATCCTGGACCTAACGATGAAATATCGCCACTTTCAGCTACATTGTTGGGCGAATCTTCAATTTCAAATCCAAGCAATGTTCAGCTAACTGCGTCATCCTCAGCCACGCCAGCTGCTTTTTTACCTGAAATTGTTCGGCATTTTCCGAAGGCTCTCCAAAAAAAACTAGAGGTTCCAGAACCAAAAAATCCACCATTTATACATACACGCTGGAAGAAGAGGCAGTCAGCCGAGAATATAAAGAAAAAGAAAAACGGTTAAAGCCTAAGCAGGTAAAGAAAAATCTTACTGAACCAAAAGGAAAAAAGAAAGCAAAGAAAAGGAAGACATCGCGACCGTCATCAGATAAAGAATACTATTTTTGTCTGGTTTGGGTAGGCGCATTTTCTGAAAGTAGGGCTGGCGAAAATGGATCAAATGACAAGAAAAATGTGAGCTCTGGTCCCACTTAGATTGCGCAGGTGGTAGTCGCCATTACATTTGTCATAACTGTGATGAGTCTGACTAGATCTCAGATCTTACTTTTCACTTTTTAAAACTAAGAATCATCCTTGCATGTCTTCTTTTATTTCTTGTTGTATGTTAATACTTACACAAATGTTTAGTTTTTGAAGAAGAAGAAGACACTTTCAGTTTTTTGTTTCACTGATTTTGATATAACATTTATTAATATTTGTTTTATATTTTGATACAGTTACCGTAATGTATAATTAGAAATGTTAGTTAACTTTTTTGACTGATTGTAATATCAAGACTGTTATAATAACTAAAGATGCTACACTGCCTTATTAGTTATAAGCGATTAGATTGTAACATGAAAACCGTTACAACTATAGATGCTACAGTACCAGAGATTAAAGTGTTCCCAGATTTAATTTATTTTCTTACATAAATATTCAATTCTCCCTGACGAAGATTATGTTGCATTATGTTACATATTACTGCAATAAAAGTGATTTGAGACCATTTTGGTGTACTTTTGAAGCGGTCACTACCGACCCCAAGCACTGTTACAACTGCCCCTAGGGTATGGTCGCTTGTGACATTTTTCCCTTTTTTCTAATTTGCTCCTATGAGTTAACCATTGTACTTAGGGAAAAAAAATTAGTATTTATAAGTAGACAAATGTACACTTTACTATGAAAAACACCTTTCTTCTAGCTAACTGACATACTAGGAAAATTATGGGCGATCAAATGAAAATTGTCACAACCGTACCCAGTCTACCCTAAAATAAGTAGTTTCAAGGCTTTTAATTTGGTGATTATCCCGAAATTATGGTATGGAAGCCCTATATGCTTGATAAAATAGATCATCCCAAGTAAGCATTAAGTTTCAACTTTTTTAAAAACTGCGGCTCTATTTTGTTTTGAAGAAGCAATTTTTTAGGCGGATAGCGCTCTCAGTCTGCAGTTGATTATTTGAAACAGTTATATGCATGTTACAAATCGAATACCCAATTAAACTGTGATTTCCGTAATAAAATGTATCGATCCGTATATACTCTGCACATAGATAACACCTGTCAATTATAAACTTCAAATAATTCAACAAAAGGAAATCGCAAGCAATACAAATACTGAAGCTTCAGTTGAAACGTACCCTTTCTGTCCAATTTATAGTAGGTTTTAATAGTTTAGAGGCTTTTCATATATTCTGATGATTTAATTAAAGTTAACACAAATCTATCCAGTAGTTGAACGTAAACTAAACCCAAAAGCATAACATATTAATGCAGATCCATTGTATTCAACCTATCTATAGAAATAAACATTCTCCAATTTCGACTGGTTCCAGCTTAATCAGGTCGCTGTTCTAGTTTCGGCGTCATGAGATTAAAGAGAGCCCTATCTGTTCACACGTTGTTCTCGCCCGGCCTTTGGAGAATTAAACGGAAATGGAGACCGATGGAAACAAGGGAGAGTTTCATCTCCACCATCATACTTTGACGGGAGACTAATTTAATTGCTATTAATTAAGATACCGTTTGATGTAACACTTCATTTTAGATATGTGTTATAATACTAGATTTAGGTTCTGGTTGTGCCATTGTACAGGTGGTGCAGGTATTACAGTATAATTTTATTTATTTATAATTTAAATAAAAATACGATAGAATATTTTTATAACTTGTTTATTTCTTCTTTAAATGCAGTCTTAATTTCTGAAAATTATGTTAATCAGATGTGGGTCATTATCAACAATACAACTGTGTCCCTTTTAACTCAGTGGAGAACTTGCACGATTTTTTTAAAATTTGAATCATTACATTGGATAGAAATATACTATGGATTTAAATATGTTATCCGAAATCGATTCAGTTCTTTTTTAATTTGAAATTAAAAATACAATTTTTCAAACATTCTGATGGCCTTGAATGACGTCACAAAACCGGTCCGTCGTGGTACCGTCCAGTTCTGAATAACTTAAATAAGCTTTGAATAATAACAGTTTTTTGTCTTGTTTTTGTTTGAATATCGAGCAGCTTGAGATGTATTCGGAATTGCTCTATGCGTTTAGCGCATAGAACACTGATTCTGATAAGTTTCGACAATTTGCAAGCTTTGCTCTGATGTCAAATATTCCATGATGACTTGCAGACTATTGAGATACAGTTTTACAGACTTACGCAGAAACTAACAGTTCGTTTGACAGCGACCCTATCGGAAGTTTGGACACACTAAAAAATCATCTATATATATATATATATATATATATATATATATATATATATATATATATATATATATATATATATATATATATATATATATATGTATATATATATATATATATATATATATATATATATATATATATATATATATATATATATATATATATATATATATTAGAATTACTAGGTTCTCGGGTAGAACCGCGTTTTAGATATGTAACATCTCGACGTTTCGGCTTCCACTTTGAAGCCATTTTCAGGAAAATCTAGTTGATTTACTCCGAGGCCTCAATCTGCCTTCTCCCTAGAGTTCGCAACTAGAAAAAACGTGGACGCCGCGACCTATGTATTAGTAGGTCGAGGTTGTGGGTAGGGCGTTTGGTAGAGGGGTGAGGGTAAGACGGGAGTTGGACGTTTGACTGGAAGGGTTTCGGACGAGCAATTTGAAAATAAGCAGTTTCCATGTATTTGGAACTCTAAGACTGTCGTCTCTCTTGTTTAAGCAGTCTGGATGTTTTCCGATCTCAATTACTTCACGAATTATGCGGAGTTTGTAGGAATATATAGGTGCGATTACCTTGGCCATGCCGAAATCTATTTTGTGACCCGTTTGGATATGATGTTCTGCTAAAGTCGAGGAGAGAACGATTTTCGGACGGAAAGAGAATGCGATTTTGGATACGTCTATTAGTTTGGTGGATATATGATTGAGGCAGCCAGAATAAGGAATCTCATAGACATTATGTGACTCTTGTGGAATATTATCCTTCACTGGTCTAAGGAAAATGAATATTTTTTTCTGTTGTAAATATCGTTTCGATATTACGAGATCTGAATACGTGGCAAATTTTATCAATAACTTCCATGATGTATGGCAGAAGAACTTTGGTTTTGGGACAATTGTCTAGTAGATTGGTTGGTATGACCAGTTGCCTGAACTTTATTAATATGCCTTTTTATTTGGCGCAGGTCATAGCCGTTTTCCTTTCTGTTTGCCTATATTCCCCAACCGACAATCTCAGTGATCTCGTGACTAAAGTTTTGACTACAGAATTTAATTGGGATGGATGATGATGTGAGTTCGCATTTAGATAACGGTTTGTGTGGGTGGGTTTACGATAGACAGAATAGGAGAAGCTTTGGTCTGGCATTTTTAATATTAGAACGTCAAGAAAAGGGAGAGCAGAATTGATTTCAGTCTCCATTGTAAATTGGACCTGGAAATGTATACTGTTCAAATGTGAAAGGTACGGACTGGTGTTAATGGCTTGAGTTTCAATATATATATATATATATATATATATATATATATATATATATATATATATATATATATATATATATATATATGAACATTTTTATTGGTTACTTGACCGGGAAGGAGCACCACCTATTCCTTCAACTGGATGACATGTTTCGTCTCTCGAGGTTCAGACTCTTCAGGGTGCCGACATATACCATATCATCAAGAATAGGGATACCCTATCCACAGCCAACATGTTTTCGTCGACTTCTCGTCGGTGTGTGATGACACTCAGCTACTGTTGTCGCAGTCCAAAAAAATCTAACACTACATATATACGCCATCCGTATATATGTAGTGTTAGATTATAATAATTATATATATATATATATATATATATATATATATATATATATATATATATATATATATATATATATATATATATATATATATATATATATATATATATATATATAAAATCTTTCACCCTTTCTCCACGTGGTGCCAAGGATCGCCTTCGCCGAACTGTCAACTATGCGACGTCACGTGTCTCTCGGGACCGGTTTCTAGCCTTTCAGCCGTCATCAGCCGAGCTCTAGATGAACGCAAGGAAAGCAGTTCGGAGAGACGATCGGGGCCAGACAAGATTAACTGGCCATTTTAATGACGGGTCATGATCGCACACAACTCACGCCATCATACGGCGAATGCTCGTAGCAGTCAGGACCGCTCGTAACATTCTGCCAGGAACCTCGGGTATAGTACCAGGTATGCCCACAAGGCAGCGTAACGGAACCGTGGAGGGAAATATTACAGAAATCTTTCACCCTTTCTCCACGGTGGCACCACGTATATATATATATATATATATATATATATATATATATATATATATATATATATATATATATATATATATATATATATATACAGGAAAAAGATTTACCACCCCCTTAAAAGTTTTATTTCTGGACCGATATTCATAAACTTTCTTTTGTTGGGTAGATCTTTGAAAACCGAATTAAGAAATTGTATCACATGTTTTTTGCTAATATCATGGCCAAGTGCGTACTCGTCGTTCACCTCATGACTGAGAGAAATATCGAAATATTAAGAAAATTATGCTTGATAATCGTCGTTTGAGTATAAAAGGGATAAGTTTTGAGCTGAACATATAGCACTACTTTAGCACAAAATATTCTGGCTTATTTCAACTCGCCAGGACTTGTTCAGAAAAGGCTAAATCTTTTGCCAAAATGGATTAAAACTTGTTTGCTGAAAAATGGCTTCTAGTAACCCAATCTCTATGAAACCCATCATACATTTGTCACACATCTCCAAAATGACGATTCCAAGAATGATTCGAAACCCAAAAAAACAACAAATTCATTAAGATTAAATCCGTTCTCAATTCGTTCTTCCATTTTCCACCACCAAATAATGTTATTTGGGCGTTTGCGTAGGAAAACATTTGCTGGAAAACGCTAGACTGGAGAAAAAATAATTTGTAAATTTTCCATAATTTTAATATTCTTTTGAACATACTGGTTCTTGCGATGCGAACTGTTGACCGAAGTCTTAACAGATATGACCCATTTCACTTTCTAATTTTCAAGGCTTAAATTACCGTTTTGGGAAAGATATGGGTCAATTGAAGCCATAAAAACTTTCTCAGAAGAAACATTCGTTTCAGTGCATGAAAAGAGTTGATTTAGGTTAAAAATTGGTACAATAATTATAATAACTATATAACAAGTATACATTGTGCGTATCATTTAACCGCTCTAGGTACTTTTCGTACGAAATGAATTTTTAGTATTTACAATCACGGAATATCTCAATCTTTAAGAAGTCGATATCGACTGACTGCCAAGAAAAAAGTTGTAAAAATTAGCATTGACAATAAAGTGGAAAAAATCAACATTATTCTATGCAATCGGGTCTGGAGTTTTAACGACGACACAGGAATGTAAAATTAAAAAAAATAATGTAGTTTTTAAGAAGGATCCAGAACAGAACAATAAAAGACACAGAAATATAAAATTAAAAAAAATAATAATGGAGTTTTTAAGAAGGATCCAGAACAGAACAATAAACGACAAAATCAACAACTATACATAACCTCGATAGAAATAAGCGTCTAAGATGGTTAGAACACATCAAAATGGGGGAAGGAAGCGTGGCAAAGAGGGTGTTTGAGGCGAGAGATATTCGCTAAAAATCCAGGTAGACCAAGAAATATATGAGAAGACGAAATGTAAATGATATTGGACAAAAGAAGATCTAAATGGGCAGCTATGAAGCAAGTTGCTGTAGAGAGGACACACTTAAGAAAAACCTATAAAATATTATCCAAAACTCCGCAATAGCATTTCACTTAAAGATAGATAAGTCTTATCATGGCTTAAGAATTAAATTTTTAAAAAAATATTAAGTCGACTACTAAAACCAACCGTAAAAAGACAATTGTTCTCCTTTTATGGCTCTGCAACCCCGAACGGATTTTGGCTTCCACAGGTTTATTTCTCCAGCTGCCCCTTTCTCGAGTCGCTCCTTTCCAGTTCTTCACTCCAATGTTACAAACACCATCTCCCCTCCGTAGCTTGGGTCTATATAGTTTGCATCTGCCTACTGGCATTGCATTGAAGGTGTTCTGGGCTTGGCTAATGTCATCCATTCCCATATGGACTTACCCATCTCAGACGTGTATATTTTGTGAATGAGAATATATCCTGATCTTTATATAGGGCGTAAAGGTAATGACAATACCTCTTTTCCCTAATGTTATTTTTATAAATTGGTCTATAGGACTCTCTTAAGGCTTTTCTTTCAAAGACACCTAGATCATTTTGGTCATTTTTGGATAGGGTCCATGCTTCAGTATATTAGTAAAGGCCGAGATTAGTGCATATTTGGTATATGAGAAGATGCCCTCGTCTTTATATAACGTGTAAAGTTCATGAGAATATCTGATTCTCAATATGTTATTTTTACAAATTGGTCTATAGGAATTTCTTAAGAATTTCCTTTCAAAGACACCTAGAGAAACCTGCTGACTTGAAATCTATGAATAGATGATGATGTTCAATGATATTGCCTGGACGCAATGATTCGCTGTGTGATAGGAATCAGTCTCTCATCCAAGATATTTGATAGTATCTTATACGCAGATATCTTATACGCAACGTTATTCCTCGATAGTTTTCGTAGTTTAAGTGATCTCCTTTTTTATAGAGCAATAAAATAATCGCTTACTAAAGATTTGATATCTTTGAGCTTACTCACACATCTGCGTACTTTCTCCAGTATTGGTGACGGCTGGTCCCGATATTACTTCTAGTTGTTGGGAGATTTGAGCTATGCTCTGTTCATCTTCAGCAGGTATCTGCTGAAAATGTTCAGACCATCGATGCTAGATCATTTATGCCTGTTAGATTTTCTCCACTAGTATTTCGCCACATTATTATCCTCGGTTAGTAGAAATTATTTCCCTTAATCCGTAATTAATTCTCATAATTCCTTTTCTTTTGCTTATGGATACGTTTCTTCTCTCTGCGCGATCGTTTATATTCGTCGGTTCTTGAAGTGTAATCTGTCGATTTAGCTTTACACAATAAGCCCAGTTCTTTTCATTTGTGATTTCACAATGTGATTATACATTTAGCATCAAACCATGGTTTTCTTTTGCCGCCCTCTCAATTTCCACAGTACCTGCTGTTGACAATATATAAATTTTACATATCTGCTATCTTTCATTTATATTTCAAGGTGGTCAGGTATGAGTCCTAGATTGTTATTCATGATGTCTGCAAATCGCTCTTCTGATTCTTCATCCTTCATTTCAAGAATAAACATTGTTTCTTTAGGGCAGCGTTTTTCTTTTTGATACTTGATATTCTGGCTCTTAACTTGCTTACAACCATATAACGATCACTATCTACGTTGGTACTTCTATACGACCTCACATCCATTAAATCTGTGGCATGCCGGGAATCTATGAGAACATGGTCGATTTGATTGGCAGATTTGACTATCATCAGGGAATGTTCAAGTTTGTTTATGAATGTCTTTGTGGGTGAATCTTGTGCTGCCAACTACCATATTTTTGCTACTTCACAAATTATTAATCGACTTCCATTGTCATTGTGCCATACAGACTGAATTACCGATATATTCTCAAGAGACACATTCTTTGCCTACCTTCGTATGCAGTCCCCAGTAAAAATCTTGACATCATTTTTCGGGCATCTATGCTTTCCAGATCTTCATAGAAGCTGTCTGTGTCATATTTTCCTTTATTCTTAGTTCGGTACTATTATTACAGAAAGGAATAATTATCAGTATAAAATACTCGTGGTAATATTTTTTTAAAAGTTCTTTAATAATTCATTTCGATTCGCTCCTGATTTTAAATCGGTTTTCTAATATGCTGGATTTTACATAACTTTTGCATCACACATCACATATGGCCAGAGAGCTCATAAGAAACATCGAAAGATATACCGTGAATATGACCATTGCTAAATTCTCTACTTGGGCTTTTCGATATTAATGTTGCAATTTGTTTCGATTTCTAAGATTACATGTTTATATGGATGTTGTCTATAGAAATTAATCCCAAGAATGCGGTAGATTATCACAATCAATCAACAATTTGTATTTGCTGGTTTTCAACTTTTTCGTTTCATTGTTGTAATTCGGGGCCAAAACATCAAGCAGAAGGGGATTGTTAAAAATAATTATGAATGGATAGCCTCCAATATCACAATGGTTAGCACACATGGTATATCGGAATAATAATGGAAATTTTTAAATGTAAAGAAAATTACTAACGCCATTTAATGAAACAATATATAATTTGAAAGCTTTATAAAACGAGCTACAAACAAGACCGTCATCACTAGAATCGATTAATGAATTGTCAAGTTATAGCGCTTACAGTAGCAGTACTGTTTATCAACTAGTCACAAAAACACGATGAAACAAAGAACTAATATTAAATTTTGCTTCAAGCTCAGTAAAACTTCTACAGAAACATTTGAATTGATAAAAAAACTTTATGGTGATGATTGTTTATCCCGTACACGTGTGCTCAAGTGGTATAAAAGATTCCAGAACAGCCGTGATGCTGTGGAAGATGACTTAAAGCCGGTCCAAAAAGTGGGTGAAATGATCGCCTAAGATGCGAATTCGACTATGAAATGGATAGCGGAGAAACTAAATATGGCCAAAGACATGGTTCACGAAATTTTGACAAAAGATTTAAACAAACGGAAAGTCTGTGCTCAATTTGTTCCTCACGAGAGTCCCTGTTCGGTAATTTTTTGCGAAAAAGTAAGCCTGTGTGCTGTATTCGCCTGAT
Source organism: Cosmopolites sordidus (assembly GCA_031761425.1). Taxonomy (NCBI): domain Eukaryota; kingdom Metazoa; phylum Arthropoda; class Insecta; order Coleoptera; family Curculionidae; genus Cosmopolites; species Cosmopolites sordidus. Next base: position 175,072 of record JARFXV010001563.1, read on the forward strand.
CTATCTCCGTGTGATTATTTCCTGTTTCTGAAACTTAAACTGTGTGACACGAGTCCAAGAAGATGTAACGAGGATGATTGAGGCGATTTCGACAAACCACATAACAAAATATATGCCAGCATTGGTTGAACGTGACAAGCGGTGTATCGATGCGGAAGGGATGTATTTTGAAAAAAAAAAAAAAATTTGGCAAAATAATTTATTGTTTTTTTTTTAATTTAATAAGTTCCATTATTTTTCCCACATAATGTATTCATACTGTGTACATAATGTACAGCAGGTAGCTGTTCCACAAGCAACTTTGAAGATAGGATTACATCGGAAGATAGGATTCAATACGTGGGGTGATATCATACATAATTATCATATCATGCATAATCACATAATTATAATAATATATTATATCATACATAATTATCATATTATATCATATCGTTTATCATATCGCATTATCACATTATATCAACACATAATTATCCTTATGAAGAACAACTGATTTAACTGTGTATTGCTCGCGAAGAAGGATATTGGATTAATCACCAAGCACAAATCGGCAAAATTAGCAAATTGACCCGGAATAAGTTAATAAATCCATCAGAATAAAGGGAGTGATAAACTCTTAGCCAGTATGTTTTTTCTCATCCTACAGATGCCTGATCATCATCGATTTTTCGTTGATTCCGATTGTTGCAGGATTCCCCGAAGAGGTAAATTTTTCATCCCGATTAGAGTGTTAAAAGCTTAAAGGCTTTTATGCAGCATAATTAATAACAAATAATTGAATGCAATTTATTTTGTATTCTGAGATGTTTACAATGTGTGTGAGATCTAACATTAGTATGATGGAAAACGACCCCTTTGGAATTAATCAACTATAGTTAATTCTACTTATAATATACCTTAGAATTAATTGATGTGCCGTACGGTAATAATTCGTAAAAGAGCATTTCGTTGTAATTCCGCTACACCGACAGTAGAATGTATTGCTTTATTTGTGGGAGTTAACGTTTGTACGCTTTTGAGCACTTTTAAACCACATATATACGTTTCGTTTTTTCCTGATTTTATCATGCCTTTTGTACCGTTACAAATTGCCATTTATCTCAGTCAATAGGAACTTTGACCGAACTTGAATCAGTTTCTTTTAGACCAGCAACTTAGGGAGTATCTTCCAGACTGTTATCTTCTGATTAATATGTCTTATAGAACTTATACTAATATACTTTTCCATCGACACGAATTAGCAATGGAATTATTTGACGCGCATTTCAATAAGTAAGTTAGCAACACCAGGAGCTGATTAAAACCAACGCATAACCTACTTTGTTTAAATTTTATACCTGCACTTAGTTTAGTAAAAAGCATCAAATTCGATGAAGCGTATTAAATGACTAAAGTCAACAAAGGACCATATGGGGTTGGCTTTTTGATCTTATTCAGACAATTTTTACATTTAACAATCTCGATAATTTCATATGCATCTAATAATCATGTCTTTAACATCTCTAAGTAATGTTATATTGTTGAAATTATTATTTAAATCTACTACTCCTATGATTTTTTGATTCAAGAGTCCTCTACGAGGGTTGCTATTTATGCATCCGGAATTGACAATGGTATTGCTAGGTTTCATCCCACATATACATCGTAAAGTTTAACATTGTTGACTGTGTGCTTACCCTGAATGTTTTGTCATACAGGCTCTATTTGTGTTGTTCAGTGAATTGAAAATGTTAGTTCAGTCAAAAAATGGAACTAACTCGTGAGAATTTTCGTGCGATGATTTACTACCACTTTCAATTATCTCAACAAGAATGCATCGATCATCTCACTTCGACTTTTGGCGATGAAGCAACATCTACAACCACTGTATATTACTGATTTAGTGAACTGACCTAATGAAGGTCGTCCAATATCGGTTCTGGTGCTAGAAAACATCGATACTGTGCGTGACCTGTTAAAGCATACAGTGATATGTGACATACCGTGAAATTGGAGCATCTCTGAGCATTAGTATGACAAGCGTTCACAAGATTTTACATGGACATTAGTCGTGAAAAAGATTTGTGCGCGTTGGATTCCACATTATTTGATAATCGCTCAAAAAAAGCTCGTATCAATTAGTGCAAAGAAATGCTCAAAAAATACAATCGTGGTGCGTCAAAATCCGTATATAATATCTAGGCAGGTGACCAATCTTAGATCTATGTGTATGAACAGTCAATTCTGAATGGTACAGAACTATTTGTTTGCCAGAAGTTTTTAAAGAAATAAGAAAAGATGCAGAATCATTCTTCACCTTGTCAACGCCACCTCTCACACATCGGATCGAACAACTCAATAATTGACCGATCAAAACATCGAATTGATGGGTCATTTGCACTACAGTCCTGATTTAGAACCCAAAGATTTCTTTTTGTTTCCGTCCATAAAGAATAAACTACGAACGATTTTCAGCGCCAGAAGAAGTGGTTAATGCGTTCAAAATGAATGTTTTAGAGATACCTCAATCGGAATGGAAAAAGTGCTATAAAAATTGGTTCAAACGTATGCAAAAATATATCGATCATCGCGGAGAATATTTTGAAAAACAGTAAAACCATTTTTAATGATAAATATTTATTTATATAAAAACAAATATTCCGAATTATATTATTCCGAATACATAAATAGCAACCCTCGTATATTTTTACAGGAGAGAACAGAAAAAGTCTTGCATCAATTATATACAGGGCGAAAGGAAAAAGTTTCCTTAAAACATGTGTCCAAAATGCAGCCATTCCCTCGGAAAACAGATATAAAAGGGAAATTTTCCTAACAATGCCAACATCTATTTTTATCTTAATTATATCGATGGATAATATAGAAAAAAAAAAGAAAACTTACACGTTATGCTTGTTTAATTTCAAAGTTAAAATTACTTAAAATTTTTCACACACATCACTTTTTAAGCGATTCATGTCACACGAGAAACACATCATTAACTGTTTTATTAAGTTAATTCTTCAAAACGTCCGCTACCCCATTCCTCGTGAAAGAAGCTTCGTTGGTTTATAAAAGATCGAAGAAAAATTTGGATTTCTTTAGTTTTAGCCAATAAAGTACTCACAGTATGTCTGCCTGAGTGAAAAATGACCTGGTAAGGGTGCTTGTAGCCTTTGCATATGATAAGGGTAGGATAATTGACTTTTTAGTGATTTATATACAGTCCAATAGGAAATATCAACTTATTTGCAGCATTTCAAGTTCTTTTAGTAGAATCCTCTTCAACAAGATTTAAAATTTGTTCTTCGACGTTAGGACCGCTTTCCAGCTTCCTCTCACATTTTTGGAATTTTGAAACCTCAGTATCCGTATTCAAAAGCCTTTGAGGAACTGTTTGTCGATCTGAAAGCGGTCTTTTTGGCCGATCTTACGGTTGGCCGTAAGTACGCTTAGCCCCATGGCAATATTGGAGAGGTCCCTGTAATGTAGAAACATCCTGATATTCGAGTAGAATATAAATTTTGGTTATAAATCGAACTTAAATACACGTACTGAAAGACTGAATAATTTTTACAGCAATTTTGAAATAACAATCTTTGCCGTGGCAATATTGCGAAGTTGCCACCTCTTTCGGGGCAAATATAGTGTATGATTCTCAATTAAAAACGTGTTTTAAATATGTTCATTAGTTTATTTGTAGTTTATTCATCAAATCATAACAAATGAATACTTGCCAAATGGGCTTTTTCACGTTTTTACTAAAAAATTTAATTTTTTCACAACTTTTAGACTCGTGATTTAGTAACAATTTGTATATGGAGTTAATAAATTATCTTAAAAAATTAATCAAATAATACAATTAGTATATAAATTTAGTAACCAATAACAGCAATATCTGGGCAAATCAACACAAATCCAACAAACTAAAATTACTTAAAGCTGTTAAAGATTGAGGATTTTTAAATGCTTTCGATAGTATGGAAACAATTAATTATAAAAATAGTCTAAATAAAGACAAGGGGCCAATCTCACATAGTCCTTTATTAACTTTCATCACGGAGGATTAATTTCATACGCTCTAGCGATTTTGATTCTCTTCCACGTTCTAGAGTAGGTATCAATTGTAAATAAAATGGGTTAAGCTTTAGTTTTAATTATCTCCATGATTTTGCTAAGGCACATCAAGTAATTTCAACCCGATTTAGAATAAGTGAAAAACTTTTAGCTAGGGGAGAAGCAATTAAATAAGCTATATTTGAGGACAATAAAGACCTTTTACAATAATGAAACAGCTAGAGTCAGTGCAGAATATACAAAAGACATATACATAAAATGACGAGTAAGATAAGAGTGTCGTCTCATCAACACTTTTTAATATGTATTCATCATTCAGGAATCATATCGAGGAAAAACATCCGGCGTGGTAATAAATGGAGTTCTATTAATAATATAAGGTATGCCGATGGCATATTGGAGGAAAATATCGAGGATCTACAAAAAATGGCTGAAAAGATAAGACAAATCAGCCAACTCTACATATTGGATATGAACCTGACAAAACAAAATGCATATGTTTCACGAAATCATCCAATAGCAACACACACAGTTAAGAATAAACAATAGCAATATTGACTGAGTGGATGAGAGATACAAGTATTTAGAAACTTAGGTTAATTCAAAGAATGATAATACCAAAGAAATAAAAACAAGTTTAAAAACAGCTCGTAACACATTCTATAGGATGAAATATTTCGTCTATTGTAGGAAAATAAAAAGTGAATTTAAAATCCCAATGCTTTGATGATTCCACCGTCGTCGGTGCTTTGCCATTCCTTCATCCGCCTTGCCATTTCCATTCATCCTTCATCCAAAGCACCAGCAAGCGTCTCTCAAGACCGGTTTTTGGCCTTAAGCCGTCATCAGTTGTGCTCAAGCTGAATTCCTGAAGAGCGGATGAAGGAACGACTAAAACCATGACCATATAAATTGGCCATGTCGGCCAAATTGGAATACTTTGAGCATGTAATGAAAGGGCAACTTTACGAACTATTGAGAGTGATTGTCTAGATAGAAGTGAAAAAAAGCGTGGAAAGACAAAGAATATCATGATTGCAAAATTTCAAAGAACGGTTCAACTGTATTCTGACCCAATTATTCAGAGTCAGCCTTCGTTTCAAGACGGCACGATAAGAAGAAGAAAAAGGAAAATTATTTATAAACGATATTAATTAATAACATATTTTCTAAATTTAAAATTGATTAAGAGTTTATAGGGGTAAAATTGGGAATATACATGTTTTGGAACAGTGAAGCAAGTATATCTAAATTTGCTTTATTAGAAAATATGAAGCTGAAGCGGACACCCGGTGAGATGTTCATCTTCAAGATTAAAATTACGACATTTTTGATACCACCTTTTATACGTAGTATAATTCACAGTGTTCTCTCAATTATGCATTACAAATCATTTAAGTGGCTATAGCAACATTTTTCTTCAGATAAAATGAATATACGAACATACATACGAACAGTATGAATCTTCTTTTCTTGCCATCGTAGACCATACATTAGTTTGTCCCCTAATACATTAAAAAAAATTGTTTGTTGGAAGAATGAAAACATATTCCAGAAAAGTTTTTTTAGAAAAACTGGCAGTATATTTAGAGCGAAAACAGGTCATCGTCATCTGATGCGTCTTCGGTACGAGTTTGAATTTCCTGGCCTTACTTGGTGGTACATAGCAATTATTTTCATCTATCGGATGTGTCTAGTCCAATTTGAAAATGAGTTACAACAATTTCAAGCAACGGTACGCTATGAAGATTTGTTTCAGACTTGAGTACAGTGCGACGGAAATGTTTGCACTTCAACACTTCAACAAATCTATGGAAACATTTTTTGTCAAGAGCTCAGGTTTTTAGGTAATTTAAGATATTCTCAAAAGAGAGACTCGACTGAAGATGAACTTTTCCGCAGAAAGCTTTCAATTGCAAGAAGTTGATGAAAATATCCACAGAATTCGGAATCTTGTTCGTTTTGATCGTCGGTTAATGGTCAGAATGATCATGGAAGAGGACGATGAACTGAACTACAGACTGGCGAAAGCAGAGAGACTCCAATAGCCTTAGCAGATAACAACAAACAAATTCCAAACAAACGAAACTTCTTAAACAACAAACAAATATCCAAAGAAACGAAATTAACAATATATAAAACGATATATGGATGCAAAAATTAGGAATAGGATGCGAAAATTGGGTCTTGAATGAACGGCAAAAGAGTAAAGTTCAAGCGCACAAGGAATAAAAAGAATAGACAAGGTCAGGAATAAGATAGTCAGGGATAACTTGGAAATACCAGCCCTCATATTAAAAATAGAAGAGCAAAACTGAGATGATTCGGTCATTTAAACAGAATGGATCAAGACAGATAAACCAAGAAAGTTTGGGAATCTAGAGCGATGGGAAAGAACAAAAGGAAAAGGCCGTGCAAGACATGAAATAAGGATATCGCAGAAACAATCCAAAGAAGAGGTAAAATAGAGCAGGAAGCAGTTAACCTGGCCAAGGACCATAAATTATGGAGAAACTTCATTAAGACATGAAATGGAATTTCACCTCGACACCTTCGGTTATTAAGATGAAGGATTAAGTAAGAATGAGTAATCCAAAAATTAGATTAAAACGAGGTTGCTATAATATTCTTTGCCTCCGAGCAAACTGAAAGGGAATGTTAAGCATGACATGTGTGTAATGTGCATAACATGTATTGTGTATTCTACTAGTTTAAAAATACACAGTAATATATAAAACAATACAGCTAGTATATTATATTACTAATTGAATGAACTGCGTGAATGAATGAATGGAAATTCTCCTCGAATATTTGTTCATTTATATAGATTCATTGAGAATAAAGCGCAATTTCCTAAACGATACATTGGCAGATTATAATCAATATTAAATTAATCGGATTATAGAAAAGCCCTTTACTTAATGAAATTAATATATCCCTCCAACACCGTTTCAATACTCTACACCTCAGCAGCTTCTTATAATAGAAACCAAGTTTATTTGTAATAATAATAATTCGTTTAAGCTCGCACATTATCAATATTTTGAACAGGTATACTTGTGTTATTCGAATTATCATTTATCATAATGTTTTTTTTTTTAGATTAAGATTCTAGACGCATGAGTTTCTTCGGTCGGTCATTGCTATGGCGTCTATCTTTCCTAGTATTTCCTAATGTCCCATTAAAGTCGAGTAGACAATATAAAAATTCCATATCCGAATCAGGATTTGAACCCGGGACCATTGGGTTGCCAGCTAAGTAACTAGCCCGCTTGACCACCACGAACTTTTTATTTAGTAGGTTATCTACAAAACTATTGCCTATTTCCCGAAATAATATACTATTTTAATAACCTTGTAGTGTCAATATATAAACTTTATAATGAGTTTTCCACTCATATCAAAGATTTAAAAAATATATATATTTATAAATGATTGCATATTTGTTCCAATTTAATTTGTACAACCAATAGAGCATTTTCCAATAAGAGTGTCAGAACCTTAAAAAGTAATTGCGGCAACACTGTTTGATATGTAAATGTCACTGTTATGTCACTGTTACGTCACAGACTGCTGTATTGGGTACATTGAGTCACTTCACCATGGAAAGATACATGAATCAACAGCGAGTAGAAACTATTGGTAACTACCATCAAAATGCGGGTTCAGTTCCCCAGCTTTTTCGATGTTGCATAAAATTTATCGTGATATAATCGACCGATCATAACTACATAACTACGTCGAGCTACAATAGGTGGCTATTGTAGCTCGACGTACGTCCACTCTTTTGTCAAAATTTGGATGACATTTTGGCATAACCATGACTCTATCTCACCAATGACTCGAATAATTTCATCCTTTAGTTCAGGAATCGATCGTGGATCGTTCTTATATACCAGGCTTTTCACGTAACCCCAAAGAAGATAGTCCAACGATGTCAAATCCCATGATCTTGCTGGCCAATTAACGTTTTTTGCAATAACTAGTCCAGGTTTTTTCTCTCAATAAATTTATTATTTTATTAGCAACCACATATCGTACAGATTACTATTATTCAATGCAGCTCATAAAAATCCAGTTATCATCTCGCGTTATCGAACACCATTTAAAGTTACAGTTTCACCAGCAGCATTCTGAAAGATGTACGACCCAGTTACACCTCCTGACCATAATGTACACCAAACAGTGACTAGTTTGGAATGCAAAGGTTTCTCATGAATCAATCGTGGATTTTCCTCACACCAAATCTGTCAAGTTTGTGTATTTAACCTAGCCACCAATTTCAAAATGGGCATCATCTTAAAAGATGATTTTTTGAGAAAAATCATCTCTTTGTTCTTTGATTCAATTGATAAATCCACGATGTTTTGAATGATCCAGTAGCATTAGTTCTTGTATTATTTGAACCTTATAAACCTTCAGAGGTAAATCCTTTCGTAAAATACCCTATGTTGTGAATTCACGGAATCCAAATTGTTGTGAGCGTCGACTAATGAAAATTTCTGAATCTTCAACAACACTTTCACGTACCAAATCAATATGCTCTTGTGAACGACCACTACGACTATATATTGATCTTTAATCTTCCACCGAACCAGTTTCTTAAAATTTTTGAACAATTCGATTGATAGTGCTTTCAGATGCAGAATTGTGTAAACCGTAAATATCACGTAATTTTCTAAAAACATTTTTCACTGAACGTCCATTTTTATAAAATAATTCAACAACTTTAACGCTTTGTTGTATTGTGTACGATTTTATTTTTATAAATGACACATTATACTTCTGAAAAGTTTTGTTTTTTTATTTAATTTATCACTTTTGTTTTATTCAAGAATTTAAAAACCCGCTTAATTTAAAAGACCCGTTACAACCACTTTTAAATAAAGCAACCCACTTTTTATCATCGAAAACGAAGGTGAAGAGTACTTTAGAATATAATCTAATATAAGTAATGTCTGAATGATTGTGGCGTGTTCATATATTTTTTTCCTTTATTTGGGTTTTTTGCCACTATTAAAAACTCAACAAATATCAAAAATACCTGTTCTTATTTATTGTTGTCAATGTAAGTATCGTTGACATATACAAAAAAATATATTTACTTTCACTCGTTACTTTATATATTACAAATTAATATAATTTATTTTTTAGTTTAGTTTTGAAAACGGGGGGAGAGTACCCTCCGAAACGTTAACGTTAAAAGTTTGTAAAATTTTTTATAACATTTTTATATCTTTAAAATTTTGTTCGTTATGCAAATTTATTACAAAAAAGAATCACTGAGAAATTTGTCTCGGTTTGGTTTTTTGTTTTTACCCAGTGATTCTTTCTTTAAATAAGAACAGGTATTTTTAATATTTTTTGAGTTTTAGATAGTGGTGAAAAACTCAAATAAAGGAAAAAAATATATAATCTAATATTTTAACTTTAATTTTCAGGTTGAACTTTAATTTTTCAAAAAATGTGACTTTTGTCACGCGTAAAATGCACGTGTCTCAAGCTCCTCAGTACGCCATCTAACAAACGATACTTGAGAAATATCGTAATTATTTGGTCAAACACAATCTATGTGTCAAGCCGAGAATATTTTGAACGGCTCTCGTAAATGTATCTTATTTAGAAAATCAATTGATATTTAAACTAAAGAATATTGAGTGAGTTCAATTCGAGCAATAACGATTATTAATAGAAATAAATGTGATTTGTATTATGGAAAGCTGTTGCGAAACAGCGTTTTGGTTCGGCCCTGGAGGGAAATTAATACTTTTTAAAAGCGAAGGGCTTTTCTATAATCCGACTAATTTAATATTGATGAGAATCTGCGAACGTTTCATTTGGAAATTTACTTTTTGCTCTAAATTAAATAAAATAAATTGGGAAAGATTTTCCAGAGTTTTCATTCAGACTATAAAGGTGTCATAATATAATTTTGCATTTAGTCATGCACATCAATGATTAATATTTTTGGCTGTGAACATACTTGTATAATGCTATTTTGTTGGATTACAACAGACTAAGTCGAATAGATCGAAGTGTAGATATGTTTGATTTTTAACATCATTTGGTATACTGCGTGCTTAGCTTTTAATATATAGGGTATAAGAAAAACAGCTTTCTAACTTTTTACAAGGGTAAAAAACCGAGTTTCCGCAAAAAAAACAGAAAATTATTAATTCACCAATGGTAAATTATATTAAGAAATACAATATTAAGCAAATATGTGTAAAATCATATTTGGCAAATAATAATTGGGTATTATATAACGAACAAACAACAAATAAACTAATGCACATTTTTTTAAAAAGTGGGAATCACGCCCTAGATCAGTCAAACTCTAAGTGGCAACGTGGCATTGACTAATAGAAATAAGCTCCACGACAATGTCTGTTGGCGACAAAAATTTTTTCTCTGTATGTCAGTGTGTGTATTTAAATTTAATTTAAAGTCAAAATTATATATACTTTAAACGCGAATATTTCGATATTCTTAGCCGCTACCAACTGAATTAGAAACATAACTGGGCTTTTTTGACGTGTTCTAGGAAAATAGATTAAAACTGTGTCAAGCTTGCATAGACAAATTTACATTAATATAAGAATTATCAAACATGCGTTGCTTAATGCGATGTGAATGGTTTAAAACGGGTTATGGTGAGAAAAATTAGTGCTAGTAAATTCAACTTTGGCATTAAACGATATTAGTGCGTAAGTTTGCTTTCTTTTTGTAAAAAAAGTTTATGCAGACACGTATCGAATAAATGGCTATAAAATATTACAATGTACTTTCAAATAACATCTTAAGAAGACAATGAAACAAAAAATCCTAATAATCCTAATGATTGATGCTGAGTAATGAAAGTTACGGATTCGTGAATATCTTTCCTTTACAGAACACAGAAAAGGAAAATTAATAAAGATAATGCTAGAAAATAATGTATAATTAAAAAAGAAACAGCAAACTTCACCTTTAATCCAGAATTAAATTATAATAACAAATAATAAGAAAAAAATTGATTAACTTTTGCTAGTGAATCGCACTGATTTTAGCGTTTCGGCAAAATATTTTTAATTTAAATATTTGGAATTATGAACATGGAATTTTTAATAACACTTAAATATTGATTAAAACCTCTAAATATTATTTATTTTTGATAATTATTAATGATACATATTTTAAACTTTAAAAATGTATCGTAGGTATGTCAAAATGTTATAAAACTTAGAAATTTGACAAAATTTTCTTTACTCAACCCTTAAGCCACTATAATTTTAAATCGTTCAAAAGTTATGGCAATTTAAAATTATCGTAATTTTATACGAGATCTTTTGGAGATTCACTAACATAATAAGTTAAACATGTTACAAATACATAAAGAGAAGCTATCAAGCGTTCCAAACTTTCAGATTTGGTAACTTAAACTGTTTGGAACCAATGTTTCAGTTTTATTAATATTCGTTTTCAGTACTTTTGCAAGTTCGAATGACTCGATATTTGTTGTTATTTAAGCCTTCAAAATGCAAGTGTTGATGGCATATAGTTAAGGCAAGAATAATTGAGACATTTCACAAATCTTAATCTGAGTGGCAAATTAAAGTTTCTATCACAGGACACTGATAAAAATTTCAAAAACAAAAATCTCGCAATTCAATTCTAACACGAAATTTATTGTCATGGTTTAATGGTGAATCAATGAATACGCATTTATTTTTTAACTTTTTCAATTTGTAGTTCGTTTAGTGTTAATTGTACACTGTCTGTAGGGTTTTTGAGGATTATCCCGTTTAGTTTTGTTAATATCTAAACTAATTTACAAGCATTAGTTAAACACGTAATTCATCTGAATAAACATTATATAATTTTAATGTTTATGGATTCCGCAGTTGGTTGTGAAACATTTTGAAAATTCTATGGTTTTAAATGATACACTTATAGCTTCTTAATGTTTCAAACGTTTATTATAGATTTTGCTGTACATATGTTTTGCTTTGTTAGGGCTATCAACAAAAATGCGGTCTTCCAATGGGCTTACCTATTTTATCTTTGTTATTAAAAATTTTTATGGACGATTTCAAAAATGTTGTCGTTAACTCTAAAAATCCATCAATCAACAATATATTACGTTGGCACAGATACGTGGACGATGTTTTATTTTTCGTTTGGAATGGCACGGAAAGAAATTTACACACGTTTTTAGGCCATTTGAATTTAATAAACAAAACTATTCAATAAACAATAGAGATTGGAAAATATCTAATACATTACAATTTGATATTTACAGAAAAACGACTACAACCGACACGGTTATACATTTGAGTTCTAAACAGTCTTGGTAAGTTAAGCAATCTCCTTTTCATAGTTTAATACATAGGATAGTTATTTTCCACTAAAAAAAGACAATATTAATAAAGAGCTCTATATCATTAAACTGTTGAAAAGTTGAAAAAAAATTGTTGAAAGTTTAGTTTACAAGAATAACATTAAAAAGGAAAAAGGCAGATCCTTTAAATTTATTAATTACACTTATAAACTTAGTTGTAATTAGTAATACAGTGTGTAATAAATTAAATAAAGACTGATGTAAGACTATTTGTGTAAATAAACTTAATGTAGGTAGTAAAATGGTTAAAACGGATACTTTAGATAAATCGGGTGTATACAAAGTAGTACAAGTATAGGTTGCAGAATAAAACAACACAAAAAGTTATCTTAAATAATATAAAAAGCAGCAGAATGTCTACACATTGTATAGAAAACAATCATTTTATAGATAAAAACAATGTTAAATTATTGCACTCAGAAAAGAAAAGTAAAAAAAAATAGACCTACTAGAAATATTGGAAATAACACTCCGGTAATAGATAAGATCATATTGTAATTGAATAGCCCCGGTTTTTACCAGCGTATATTTAGGATAATTAGACTAGACGTTAAAAAACAAGAAATGAAAAAGAAATAACTTTACCTGTATACTTGGAAACACCATTAGTATTAGTTCAAGCTACTCTTGAGAAAGCCATAACAGGGCGAAACATATGTAGAACAAAGTCTAAAATAAAAGTTTGAAACATTAAAAACTAAAAGTGTATCATTTAACATCCTAGTACTTTTATAATTTCCACCAAAATTATATCTCGACATTAATCTCAACGTGTTCATTACCTCACCTCCTATCATTACCTCCTTTTATCATCCTCCTTTCTGTCCCATAAAGCTTTTATGAAGAAAAAGTATAGCAGATGCAGCACTATTATCAGATAAGTAGTTGCACTTCGAACAAAAGATAATGAAAACAAAGTCACCTGGTGATTCTCCGATGTCAATCCAAGCATCTGCTAAGCGGTACGCTTTTGCATGAAAAGTTTTCCTTAATTACGCCGAGGATACGCTTCTGAACTAGAGATGAGTAGGAGTAATCTAAAATGTATTTTGCATAAGGACTTGGACTTTCACCCGAATAAAATGGTGGTTGTTTAAGAATTGGATAAAGGGGACTATTAAGAAATTAATTTGCACAAACACTTTGAACAAAACACATTAGAACAATAAACATTTTCTATCTATATAAGTCTATTGTACTTTTGGTCTTCTTCGCGGACGTTTGCGATCAAGCGGTATCCACTCCAGGATTGCCTGCAAAGAATAGGCGATGTTGCGTCACCCTGCCATACACCTCGCTATATATATATATATATATATATATATATATATATATATATATATATATATATATATATATATATATATATATAACGAACGACGATATTTTATTTAATCAAGTAACTACACGGTTGGACAATTCAGATAATTATATACGCGTTAGCGAAAATGTCTCTTATAAGAAAGGTAAACTTAAGAAGATCGGCAGTCTTAAAAAAAGCACTATTGCAGCATTTTCTTCAATACTAAATTTTCTGACGTATCATTGTATCATTTTCCTCTCTGATATAGTCTAGAGTAGAATCCGTCAGAAAATTTAGTATTGAAGAAAATGCTGCAATAGTGCTTTTTTTAAGACTGCCGATCTTCTTAAGTTTACCTCTCTTATAAGAGACATTTTCGCTAACGCGTATATAATTATCTGAATTGTCCAACCGTGTAGTTACTTGATTAAATAAAATATCGTCGTTCACTTGTTTCCTTCTAGTTTTATAAATATATGAATCTTTGTAATGTCTGAATTGTTGTGGCGAGTTCATATATTTTTTTTCTTTATTTGGGTTATAAGAACAGATATTTTTGATATTTTTTGAGTTTTAGATCGTGGTGAAAACCCCAAATAAAGAAAAAAATATATGAATCTTTGGTTTATGAGACTTTTGCAAATATATTACCAGGAAAATTAGTGAGATCAATTGTATAAGCAGTTGAGTCTGCATTATATAACTTGGTCAAATGACCCAACATACAACTTGGCACCACTTCTAGATAGACTCGTAACAAGCTTTATCCTCGTAAGTGTAGCATTTTATGGTAGATAGATTAATTAGTTTTCCTTTAAACGAAGGTAATTCTAACAAATAATTAAACTTGATTAGGGAGTTGGTTGAAACAAAAGGGTTATAATAAGAATATTGTAGATAATTTAATTAGGAAACAAAAGTTTTAGATATTATTGAAAATATCTCCGACTTTTCAAAAAGAGTAGCACACAAAAAAATCATGGTACTGCCGTTTGATGCCCAACTAACACGAGGCCTAGACAATATTTGGAAATAATGTGCAGTAATGTAGTCTACGAAAAACATAATAAATAAAAAAAAAGTCATAGGTATTTCAAAAGATAAAACCAGATAACCAGATATAAGAAGCATATTGCCTACATTAGATATCTGAGAATTAAAAAATCTTATGTTGCGTAACATAAACTTAAGCAAGACCATAATATAAATATTATTACCTGAACATTTGTTAAAACTGTAAATAATACCAAGGCTTTGAATGTATATGAAATCATTAAAACAACAACGTAATAAAACCCTGAATCGGAATAAAAAACTTATTCCATTTAGTCAACTATCTGAATTATTAATGTAACGCCTGGTTAACGTCAAAGTTCATGATTTTTATACGCTTCATCAAGTCCCATTGTTATATAAATGCAAAACAGTTTGGTTTTTCGAATTAGATTGAATCATGTCTTGATGATGGTTAGCGAAACGCGCACCAAGAAGTATAAAGTGACTTGCTTTTTAGTGATAAGTCTCTTTGAGTTTAGTCTTTCACACCAAAGTTCCAACAGAAGAATGAATTGCCTTTTATTAGGAATATGATAGCTTTCACATTATTTCCCAACAAGTAATAAAAGAAAAGCCTTGTAAAGTCGATATTTATATGCTACTTTAGTCGCCTTCTTTTTATTAGTTATTATAAACTTAGAGGTTTACAATACATTTATGTTTTCTGATAGGCAATCTATTTTTATCAACGACGCCATATTATTAATCATATTATTTTAATATTCTGGATAAAGTTTTTTCACAATTCACTTTTCGAATGATGTAATAAAGAAAGGACCGATACAACTATTATATTATGTTTATAGTCCGAACCAAAATCCTCTTCGAATATTTTTTCACATTTATTTCTTTTCGTTGAGAGTAAAAGGCAATTTCCCAAACGAAACGTTCGCAGATTCTCATCAATATTAAATTAGTCGGCCTATAGAAAAGCCCTTCGCCTAATGAAATTGATATCTCCCTTCAGCTCCGCCCCACCACTCTACCCCCTCACCAACCCCTCTCGACGTCCCACCCGCCAATCCCTCCACAATACGAACCAAGTTAATTTGTATAGGCGGAATCGAATTACGGAAAAATCTATCTACTTTGCAACAGTCCAGAGGTCGTTCCCGGTTTTCTTTTGCGACGTATTTCGGCCGCTTCAACATTTCTCGTTTGCCGAATTAAAAAGAAGAGTCGTAGCGTTTTCAATTACGAAAATTGTCGGAAAATATTTTATCATTCCTGGATATTTATTTGCAGAACGAAATTTATCAAATATACGAATGGGTATTGGTTAATAGTTGACTTTAAATAATGATTAACTTTGACAAGTGTACCTGTTACTAACAAAAAATCAAAAAACGATCCTGCTGACTGGCTGATGTTTGATGACGACTAAAGGAATTGGCAAATTTTTGCGTGAAGCATGGAATAAATTTTCTGGTTTTTGAAATATTTCTAAGCCCACTAGGCAACAATTCATGCATATCTTGTAACCTGGGTGGGTAACAAACGGTTTTACACAGTAGTGCTGTTACAAACCACAGGATGGTTTGGGCTACATTTAATTGCAGCCTACATCCGACATGGCCGAGATATTTACTTAAGATTTCTTAATGAAATTTTGTACAGAAATATCAGGAAATGATGTGGCATATTTGATATCCAAGGATAACTTGATATTTTTTTAAATGACAACAATACTTGAATTTGGCGTTGTTGGAAAGAATTGTTTACTGAATTCAATCAAGTAACCCGTTCAGTTGAGATGTCCGTAGCCTTAATAATTTCACTCAATGTCAATTGTCTGTCATCTATAACTTTATAATGTATGGAATTAATTATTGGACGTGCAGAACGAGGATCATCATCCCAGGCTTGTGCGACCACGCTGAAACTTACCTACCCACTTACAAACTATTTTTTTTGAAGGAGCAGACCCCTCTAATACATTTTCCATTTCACTACGAATTGCCATTGTCTTTAAACCTTTTTTTACAAAGGTTAACAAAAATGGTTGTACGAATGAATTGAGAGATCGATTGGAAACTTCACATATGTTCATAAGAAGGATGAAACTTTAAAATATAGTAGATTATATAGCTCTTTTGCTGCTCTATAGGTGTCGCTCCGCGAGTTTTTCAATTAGCCAATAATAAAAAAAATGCTACTCATTTTTGTAGCTTTAACATGGCATATATTTTGTCAAATAAATTCTTGGAATTGTTCAATAAAATATAAAAAAAAAATAGTTTAATCATCCGAGCTTATTTTGTTTCTTTCAAAAAAGGTCCTATTTAAAGCGATATTCTTACATTAGCGTCTAATGTAATCGCTGAAAAACTTCTTTTTAATTTTTCTTTTGCAATTTCCAGCATGGCCTTCAGTTGATTCTACTTTGCTTTTGCAAATTTTGTTTTATGGTTTCAGTGGATAAAAAAGAAGTTGTAATTTTAATTTGAGGGACAAATAAAATACACCCGCAACCATATAATGCGCTGCTTAATCGATTAAAATCGAAACGAAAAATTCGCATACAAGTATCGATGTGTGGAACGGAACAAATATGACCTTCATCGGAGAACATTCTCTCTCAAACGCTTCGAAATGTCCAGATAGTAATGACTATTGACTATTGAGTGATTTTTTTAGTGCGTCCGAGCTTTAAATTCAAATATAACAACATTGGTATTATGTTATTACATAGATTCTAAATGCACTAGTCATACTTATAAACAGATGCAAAAGTGGTCATTGAAGGCGGATCAAGTGTTTCCATCTTGTCATAGTCTATGTAAGTCTTAAAAGTTTTGCTACCCTTCAGATGAACATATTAACGCGCGCCGAAATCAAACTTCAAGCCATAAAGGAAAAAACTACTGAACGTTTGAATTAATTTGTCATTTACATTAATTAGCAAATGGGGAAGTGATGGGAGATCTAGTCACAGCACCTCTAAACAGATATTTGAGAACTCCGATATTACTGATGAGTTTCTGTTTGTATTTGCATTTGTTCCATTGCGGTTCAGTGGCGGCCAAAATATTATTTGACAAAATCCGTGGCCATCATCCACACTCTATTGCCGACCAATTAAGTTTATTTTTTTAAAGAAAACAAATTAATTTACTATAACAGAAACTAACAAAGTTTTGGAAGAATTATCTCAACTTTTTCCAACACCTTGTAGTATTGGCAAATCTCAAATTGCTATGAAACACGACCATTTACTCACAATGACAGACAGAAATGTATGCAATGCTTTGACTGACACACGGTCTCTACAAAAATGTTAAATCTGTGGTGCTACTCCCAAAATGATGAACGATGAATTAAAAGACGTAGTTGTTAAAAACGAACATTTCGGTTTCTGTTTGCTTACTTTGCATGCGTGGATTCGTTCCTTTTAGTGCTTGTTACAGATTAGCTATATTTTAAATATAAAAAATAATGGTAAACTAGATGTGATGACGATAAATCTAGTGTGCGTTCGGAAGAAATCAAGCAACAGTTTAAGAACCAGATGGGGCTTATTGTAGATAAACCAAAACCTGGTTATAAGAACACAAATAATGGGAACACCGCTAGCAGGTTCTTTATGAATCCGGAACTAAATGCGTGTTAAACGAATTAAAAAGTTTAGTATTTTATTAAGAGGGTTATATTCCGGCTGTAACATTAATTCTATCGAATTTGAAAAACTTTCTTCTGAAACCAGAATCTATCTTAATCTGTTTTCGTAGTACTGTGCACAAACTTCTGCTATATAGTACGGAGATTATTAAAGCATGCATTCTTCCAATCGGGCAGCCATTTGAAAAATCTCAAGAGGCCCGGAATAAAGATTGCTGCAGATTCCGTGAGCACCATACTAGAAAACAGTGACGTATTTCCACGAATATAGATTTGCTGAATATGCTTTTGATAACGCCCAATCCTGTAACCAACTCACTCAGAGAATTGCCTAAAAAGAGAACCGAGAAAGTAGTGGTGGAAGCTCTAAGTTTAATCGTACCCCCTTCAATCAACACAAAAGGTAGCAAGTGATCTTTATCCGTGTGACAATGAAGATTATTTACTATCTGATTATAGTGAGATTGATGAAGAATCAAATGATGATTATTATTAGTATAATTTGCTAATTTCATTTTAAGTTGTTTATTTCTATAATCTAAATTATAAGTAGTATGAGTAAATGTTATTGTATAATTTATGCTGTGTTAAATTATATACATAATTTTCTTGTTATAACAATTCTGATTTTTCTCCAAGCTTCCCCAATATTCCCCAAGCATCTAAATTATCAAAAAATGCGTAATTATTCAATAAAACAACAAACTATTATCCATCAAAACCAGAACAATCAAATCGTAGAATAAAATGTTTTTGTCCACCTTTCCCAATTTTCCATTACTCTTTTGCGACAGATATCGCGTGAAATATTTTCAATGGTGACCTTAATGTTACATCTAACTTCGAAATTGTTCGGGGTATATTTCTGTAAACCAGAGATTTTACACAACTAGATAAAAAATTATACAAGGGCGTGAGATCGTACGATCATGAGGCTAGTTGACATTACCATTTCTCGAAGAGACTTTCTGACTTTCTGAAGATGAAAAGTTAATTCACAAATCACTTAAGGATTTTTAGCGTCCAATATCCTGCAGTTATATTTATTTACAAACCCATTAAAACAGAAGTGTTTTTTTCCGAAAAATATTATTTTTGCTCTAAAGTGTGCTAAATATAGTGGTCTATAAGTGACATTTACATTTCAAGCAGTGTTGCTGCTATTACGTTATAAAATTCTGCCACTCTTATTGGAAAACTCTTTATTTACATATTACATATATCTTTTAAGCAGCTTAACCTTTAAGTACCGATGTGGGGCCTGTGAGGCCGTGGCGGGTTGATAAGTTGTTGGATTTACCCCTTCCCCGCACAGAAGAGATCCGCGCTCGTTAGTAGCTGCGAGTTTGTTTGAGTTGTAGTTGAGTGTGGTAGTAGCGCCGGCGAATACGATTTTGGTAAGTTATGTCGCTTTCAAATTACGACGCGACCTCTCACGCCCGACGTCGGTACTTACGTTTTTTTTTGTTTGAGCTACGGTCAAAATAAAGTGCCAATTTACAGAAATCTAACTGCTAATTTCAAGAATGGATGTACCTGGGTCATCGGGAGGAAAACGTTGTTTACCTACAGCTAAACTACGCCTTTCCAAAAGACCACGGCGTCCTATAAATCTTTTGGATCAAAATAACGCGGCTTGGATTGAGAGCTTAATTGCAGACGATTGCAGATACCGGAAATCAGCGATCATGATACAGGTACTGATACTGAGACTACAACCCTCGTTAGAAGATGAAGACGCATCGCTTTCTAGGCTCAGTTACATTATGGGCAAAAATAAATATAAGTGGCCAAAAACTCCTCCTAACGGATCATCAG
The DNA here is from genome assembly GCA_031761425.1 of Cosmopolites sordidus. Taxonomy (NCBI): domain Eukaryota; kingdom Metazoa; phylum Arthropoda; class Insecta; order Coleoptera; family Curculionidae; genus Cosmopolites; species Cosmopolites sordidus. The sequence goes on from JARFXV010001563.1 coordinate 195,306, forward strand.
TTAGAATAGCCCCCAGCATAATATTATTTTGCGAGTACCCACTTTCAATTTGACAGAAAATAATGGAAAAGATCCATACGATATATGGAAACAGTGTATAGATATTATTAGAGATTATGACTAGAACTAACTCTAAATTATTAGAATATAGATCGAAATATACAAACCAAGATCGGCCAGAATTACAAAATATAGATATGATTGAATTCCAAGTGTTCATTGGAGTTTTGATGTATACAGCTGTTTTCAAATTTAATCATAAAGATGCATATTTTATTTTTGCTACAGATGGAACTTGAAGGGAGATTTTTCGGTGCGTTATGTCCAAAAAAAGGTTTTTATGTTTGTTACATTGTCTACGTTTCGATAATGCGGCTGACAGGGCACAAAGAAAGGAGACAAAGAAAGAAAAATTAGCTGCGATATCTTATATTTTGGGTCAATTTGTATCAAATTGTACAAAATCAAATTGTACCTTTCAGTGGCCGTTTATTTTTGATGATTTACATGTCCAGTAAACCCGCGAAATATTGACTAAAAGTCATGTGTTTGTGTGGTGCTAAAATTGGATATTGTTATAGTTGTTATTTATATTGTGGCAAAGGTTCGGACGGAGAAAACCTAACAAACGAAGAAAAAAAGTTATTGGTACCCACTCAAACCGTGCTAGGTTTGACGCAAACTTTACATGGCAGCAACAAAAATATCACTTCCGCCAATTGGTTTACCCCAATCAATCTAATTGATGCTTTAAAGCAGAGAAGACTGACATGTGTCGGCACTGTAAAAAAACAAAAGAAAAGTTCCCCCTGAATTTTTACCGGCTAAAACTAGACAAGAAGGTTTAACATTGTGCGGCTTTACAAAATATATAACACTAATTTTCCATGTACCTAGGAAAGGCAAAGCTGCCATATTAGCTTCCTCGATGCATCATAGCGAAGGTATTGTTATTGAATCAGGAAAGCCGGAAATAATACAATTCTATAATTCCAAAAAAGGCGAAGTAGACAAAATAGACGTTACGATAGTGTTACGATATACACTAGCAGCCGCCGATCAAGACGTTGGCCTATGACACTTTTTTTATAGAATTTTAGACATAACTTCAGTCAATGCACATATTTTACATAATGTGCATCTAAAACATAAAACTAATCGTGGTGTGTTTATAAAATAATTAGCTCGACAACTAGTATTAGAGCACACGAAGAGAAGGGTATTCAACTTACGCTTGCCTCTTGAGCTTCGTATGATTTTAGCCAGAAGTCTCGGTTCTGATATGCCCGATATAATTCAAGGTCAAGCCAACGAAGATAAAACAAGAAAAATATGTGCATCTTGTCAACCTAAACTAAATAGAAAATCGACATATCAGTGTTATTCTTGCAAAAACATGTTTGTTTACACTGCGCTAAACAAATGTGCACTGATTGTGCGTAATTTCGTTGTTGGGCATTTTCTTTTCTTTTAAGCATTCCAGATAATTTTTTTCTAATAGATATAACACTAAAGTTTAAGGAAAAGTGTTTTTTGTGGTTCCTAAAAAGTTATATTTTTTATGATTTTTGTTTCGTTCGGTGTCATTTTTTAATTAAAAAACGGAGCCAAATATTCAAAGGCATATAATTTCAAAGTTTAATAAAGTTGATTATTACTTTTATCTTTTCATTCTTTGTAGATCCCAAATAAACCATATAAGCTATAGACTGATATATTATTTATTATTCACGTATGGGCCCTGGTGGACCTCGCGAAGTACAATTAGAGGCGTTTGTTGTTGTTAGCCTTCCTTTGAGCCCATACTAATTTCATTCTTTCGCTATGAGCTTTTTTCCGTTCGTTAGACCAAGTTGTTCCAGTCTTCCTACATTTTTCTCTCTGGCCAACCTTCCAAACGTTAACCTTGTGTCTGAAACAATCTCTATCCTGAATTTCATTTTGTGTAATATTTGCTGATCTTAGGTCTTCTTTAATTGCCGCAATCCATTTAATTATTTCTACTTTAGCTCTACTCCTATTTTCATAAAATTCGACTATTTGTCTAGTTAGCCTACTCGGATTCATCCGTTTGATGTGTCCGTAAAACTTAAGTCTTCTTTTTCTCATATCGCTATGTATATTTGTGTATTGTTTGATTTCTTGGTTTTCTCAAAGTAGGTATGTTGTGCTATTTATTTGTTTGGGGCCTAGGATTTTTCTTATGATTTTTCTTTCCTTCTTTTCAATGTCCTCGATGTCCCTCTTTCTATTCAAAATGAGCGTTTCTGCAGCATATAGACATTCTGGCTTAATAACCGTGTTGTAATGTCTCAGTTTTGTGTTTTTAGATAGGCATTTTTTGTTGTAAATATTTTGTGTAAGTCTCAATGCCGTTTCCATTTTTTGACATCTACCCTTATTGGCCGCTGTTTCCAACCCATTTTCCATGATTATTTCACCCAAATATTTGAATTGAGAGACTCGTCTGATGTTACCATATTTTGTTTTTAGAAATGGTGTTCTTAGTCTGTTGCAGGTCATGTATTGTGTCTTTTCAAAGGATATTGATAAGATTGATATATATTATACATATTTTTTATAAAACTCAGTGTTGTATTTAGAGCCTCTCAAACCACATGTCGGTACTTGCGTGACAAAAAAAACACGTCGGTAGCTAAAGATTAATATTTAATATTTATGAGTACATATAAAATATTTCGTTATTTATCCGATAATCGGGCAATCAGGATATTGAAGAGTCACTTGCTGAATTACACTGATGACTTGACCACGGACAAGCCGAACAAGCGTAATGTACATCGGTAGATAAAATGGTAAAATTCGGTAAATAATCTCCTTGTAATTACAATTCTAACTGGCCAGAGAGTCGATTTCTCAAGAGACTAAAAGTTAAACACAAACCAAAGGTTGATAGCACGAACGGAGAACTGATCAGGATTAATCGCAAGCCAATATCCGTAATTCAGAACCCAGGTTAAGCTCTAGGCCTAATCGTTAACTAGCCCTAACGCGGATTCCGATTAAATCGGTCTTATACATTTATTCTCTTTATGCTAGAAAATTTTACAATACGGCAATCATCTTCATAAATATCCAACTTCAAATAGTCCATTCGCGTGTAAAATTTGCTACGTAATGGATAACAGCATTAAGCTCTGGTTGTCCTAAAATACTTTGATAAAAAGATGCCCGATTGGATGAATTAGAAGACTTTCATTAAAAAATTTTCAGATTTTAATAACTGAATTAAGAAATATTCACATCAAAGCACCTTTATTATTTTAGAATATATAAGGAATTTTTTTTAGAACGTCTGACCTTTAAATATAAATAAAACAACAACCAAAATGCCTTGAAACTATTTATTTTATGTGAAATATTAATATTTGAAAACAATTTGGGATAAATCTCCGCTTCGGCTACTTCTGACAAATCGCATTCTGCCAATCCAATTTCCGAACACTTTCTCAAGCAATTGGGGTCTTACGTCTACAATTCTCCGAGTTATGTTGGATTCTAAGGCATCAACAGTTGCTGGTTTATCGGCACAGAACAAATATTTAACGTAATCCCAAAGAAAAGGATCTAAAGATGTTAAATCACATGAGTTTGCTGACCAGTTAACAGGTCTGTTTCTCTAAATAACTTTCTCACCTAATTTTTCCATTAATAAATCGATTGTTGCGTCGGATATATGACATGTGAAGCAGCCCTGTTGAAACCTCATCGTCTCCAGATCAATACCATTCAAATTCGGAATTAAATAATCATTGATCATCTCTAATAATTACTATTAACGGTAACGTGTTTTTTATTTTGATTTTTAAAGGAATGCGGTTTTAAAGGAATGATGCCACCGGCGTACAATTTGCAACATTTGGTGCGTTTTTCTACATATAACAGTAATTGTTGGAACATTTGCGAATTATTTTCACCTTAAATGTGGTAATTTTGTTTATTAACGTAACTATTTAGCCAAAAATGAGATTCGTCGCTGAACAAAATTTTGGGGTTAAATTCTGGGTCAAGTTGCAATCGATTTAGAGCTTATTAACCGAAGGTACTACGCAAATGATGATCTTGCCGCTTGAGTTCCTGGAGAAGCTGAATCTTGTAAGATAGCAAACCAAAATGTTTATGCAAAATTTACCACGTTGCCGAAAGAGCCCAACTTTCTTCAACCCAGCCAGCAACAGCGGCAATATTTTCCTCGGAATGCACAGTTGTTTATCTTGTTTTTTCTTTTTCAAATATCGAGCAGCGTGAAGTACGTTCTAAATTTGTCGATAATTCGACGAATGCATAGCTCGGTTCGGCGATTACGTGCACCATAAAATTCACGAAATCCTGTATAAGTTTGACGTACAGAACACTGGATTCGAGGCAACAAACCAAGATCTTTACCGCACAATGTTCCACGTAGTCGAGTAAGAAAGCCCCCAATTTCATAAATGTATTGACACACATTGATAAATGTATATATTCATCAACACTGCTAGCAACATGATTGCTTTGGTCCGTCTGTCGTTGCATCGCTTCGCTGTATGGCCTGCCCAATTCCATTTCAATTTTTTCACCTTTCCAATGATGTCACATACCTTCGTTTGTTCTCTGATCGATATGCAGGCCTTTGCATTCCCTTATGTGCTACCCGAAGCTTTTGAACTGATTGCGATGTGATTGTCCATGTTTCACTTCCATATGCCAGGCAGGATTCAGTACAATGGATCATATCCATGCTGCCCAACCGGACATAAAAAGGCACAATGAATACACCATGTCACTGTGCTTGGCTTTTATTTAGCTATTATTTGATATTAATATCACAGCAAGCCATAATGAATGAATTGCTTAACCAGGGGATAGAAAGAGCATATGTAAACCAAACTGGGACTTTGACTTTGAAGTTAAAATCGACGTAGAACGGGGTCTACGGCAGGGTGTTCTTTTCTCAGCACTCCTTGAATATGTATTCCGTATTCTGCATTGGGAACAGGGGAGAATAAAAATCAATGGTGCATTCCCAAGTCATCTTAGATTCGCAGATAATATCGTTCTCCTCTCACAAGACCCAGATGAGCTACAAAACACATACAAAAGCTGCAAAGGGCGGAAGATCCATTTTGCTTGAAAATTAACCTAAAAAAGTGTAAGGTTATGTTCAACAAATTTGTTATCAAGAGAAGAAATTCTATTTTAGAATGCGATTTAAAAATTGTGGACCACTATATATATCTTGAGCAAAGCACTTCAATGGAGGGTGATACTGCCCGGAAAGTGGAACGGCATGTTAAATGTGGTTGGTAGGCTCAACATAGTGTTTAAGAACAAACTCCCACTTTGTCTGAAAAGAAAAGTCTTTGATCAGTGTGTGCTGCCCGCTATGACATACGGAAGTGAGACCTGGACACTCACAGTCAGTTCAAAAACTTCGAGTAGCTTTGTTTGAAGAAAAAAGTTTTTGATCAGTGTGTGCTGCCTGTTTTGACATATGAACATATGAACATCGTTTGTGTCCCGTTTGTTAGGAACGTGCAGACGTTTCGCAATATTTATATTCTTCTGGGTCGCAGATTGTGATGGTGCGTACTTCTTATTGGTTCTGGTGTTGGCCCCGCCCCCTCGGACGATGTTTAGGATTTCACAGTGGTAGTCAGTTGCTCTCCCGACTGCAGCCGGTGAGTTTCGGTCTGTCAGTTCATTACTGGTTTCCACGTGTCTGGCAAATTGAAGGCATCATCTCTTCTGTTTAGGCGTCCGATTTTCTCTATTTCTATTGTTTCACGTATGGTTCTTATTTTATAATTCGGGATATTTGCAATTTGTCGGCAAATGTCGAAGTCGATTTTGTGTCCTGTTTGTAGATGGTGTTGGAACAGAGCCGATGTGGTTTGTTTATTTCTAGCCGCCAATTTGTTTTCTTCGGGCCGGGCTGATATTCTTCTATTGGTGTGTCCGAAGTATGCCATGTTACAAGTCCCGCACGATATGCTGAATACGCCCGGATTTTGCAGAATGATGGGACTTCTAATGGCTGATTTTATTGTTTAGTGTGGCTTGTATGCGGCTGATATATTATGTCTTCGAAGCAGTCGTCCAATGCGGTCTGTGACACCTTTGATGTACGGCAGAACTGTTACGGGCCTATTTTCATATTCATTAGGCTTAGTCTCTCTGGGAGTTAATAATACAGTAGTTAACAGACGTAGAGTCACAGCAAACAATTATCCTGCAAGCAACTTCGGAAGGAGAATTGTAACCGAAACGAGGATTTAATACGCGGACTATTATACTTATATTATCGTTATGAAGGATAATGCATTCAACGGTGTATTGTTTGCTAGATCAATCAAGATGCACAAAACTTTCAGAAAAGGTTAAGTTAACAATGATTAATATAAAATTGATTGTAATTTATTTAGTATTCTAAATTATTTACAACGTAACTAGCATGCATGAGATCTAATATTGTTATGACGGAAAAGGGTCCTTTTAGGATTAATCACCTATAATTAATTCTAACTATAATATACCTTAGAACTAATTGATGTGCCGTGCGGTAATAACTCGTAAAAGAGCATTTCGTTGTAACTCCGCGATACCGACACTAATATGTATTGGTTTATTTGTGGGAGTTAACGCTTGTATGCTTCTGACCTCCTTTAAACTACATATATATGATTCGTGTTTTTTCTCTGCCATAGCTTATTAAGCAATTGTAAAAACATTCACAACATTCAATGAACTGGTTTTCCTGTATATACAAAAAATACGTAATAAGCTTAGACCCACACTGTATATTGAAAACGGCACCACCAGAGCCCGCATTTCGAAATGGTATAAGAAGAGAGTTTATTCTTGCAATTAAATTTATTAGTATCCTAAAGTGGATATTGGTAGTAATGGCACTTGGCACTAGAAAAAGTAACAACATTTAAGAGAGACACTGTGAGTGGTTGGCCCTGGAGCTGGTAAATGGGCAAAGTGAGGTACTTGTAAAAAATGTAAAAAAAGAAAAATAACACGACAGATGGTCTTTGTAGTGTTCACGTGAACAGGGGAAGGTAGAAATTCGAAGTTCGGCTAAATATTACGAATGAATAGTACGAGTTCAGTGGTTGCATGTAAGTAGTCGGAGTTGAGAGTTTCACTTTGAAAGTTCGAGGGAGAAGAATGCGTTTAGAGCTGCTTAAGTTTAAAGTACGATTTTAGAGTTGCAGGTGAATAGTTCGAGGTGAGACAACATATAGAAGTTTTAGAGGAAGCAGTGAGAAAATTGAACACTAGAGCGAATTTCCTGTTAATGTCGATTTATATCGGTATTTTGTCAAATATTAACGCGAAGAGTTGTAAATTAAATCCGCAAATATTAAGATAATAAAGTAAAAAATTGCCCGTAAAAAGTGTAGTGAAGTATTTGTGAATAATCAAGTGAATAAATGTATATACGTGTAGCTACTGCCTATCAATGTAATAACCAAGATCCATTTCGCGAATGCTGTGGAAATATTAAATATTTCTAAATGTGCGGATGAGGTTTCTTATTAGGACTTCCCGCACATGTCTATTATCTCGTTACAAATTGTAATGTATCCCGGTCAATAGGAACTTTGATCGAACTTGAATCAGTTTCTTTTGCACCAGCAACTTAGGAACTATCTCCTAATCTGTTATATTCTGGCTAATATGTCCTAAATAATTCATAATAAGGAATTTTGCCACTGACACGAATTGCAACATTTCACTAATTAAGTTAGCATCCTCAAGAGATAATTAAGACCTTTTACAAAAGAAGACAAAACAACAAATTTACATCAATCAAATATGAACTCCAATTTACACGCGGGGTTAATAAATTATTTAAAATAAATTAGTATATAATATAAATCTAGTAACCAATTACCACAGAAATTACTGAGTAATTGTAAAGACAATATAGATTTATTTTAAATACTATTATATTGAGTAATTGTAAAAATTAAAATTTTAAAATCACAGATTTATAAAAATGTAATTACTGTTATCATAAATTTATAGGTAAAACCACATGGATAAAAGAAATAAGATTTAAAGAACACATGGTACGCATAAGATGCAATTGACAAGATAGATCTGTGCTGGTCCAACATATTTATGAAACTAACCACGGTGTATATTTACATAACTTAAAATTATTTAGAGCTATTGGAAGTTATTAAATTCACTCGGTAGTATCGAAACACTCGTCCCCGTACAAGATTCAGATATAAATCGTAAACACAATAGGTTATCCTATAGTTTTAATCATCTCCCTGATCATGCTAACGCACATCAAGTAATTTTGACGCAATTTAGAATAAGTGTGACAAACTTTTAACTAAAGGAAAAGTAACTAAATTACAAGATTGGAGGATGATAAAGATCTTATACGATAATCAAACAGCTAGAGCCAGTGTAGAAGGTGAATATAAAAAAGACATATACATAAAATAAGGAGTAAGGTCGAGGTGTATGGTTTGAATGACAATTTTCAATATATATTCAGTGGTCATCATTCAAGAATCTTTTCGAAGAGAAACAATCGGCGTGGTAGTAAACGCAGTTTCTATTAATATAACGAGTGATTTTTTAGAGTGTCCAAACTTCCGATAGGGGTCGCAATCAAACGAACTGTAAGTTTGTAAATCTCTGCCTCAGTAGTCTGGAAAATCATTATGGAACGTTTAAAATCAGAGCAATGCTTGCAAATTGTTAAAATGTATTATCAAAATCAGTGTTCTATGCACCAAACATATAGGTCACTTCGTGAAATTGAACTTCGTGTTGTGATGCCAAATTATTAATAAATTTCGAACGCATTTCATGCTGTTCGATATTATAACAAAAACAAGACAAAAAGTTGATGAAAATCCATATTTATTAATTCATCGCCGTTCACAGGAAGTTGGGCTTTGTTATTCGACTACGTGGAAACTTTTGCATAAAGATCTTGGTCTGGTGCCTTACAAGAGCCTCCAGATTGTCCAACAACTCAAGCCGCAACACCATGGTTTGGCATCGTCATCGTATGTTCGGCAAATGGGCTCAAAATCAATTACAAGTTGACTCAGAATTTAACCAACGCAAAATCTTGTCGTTTGCAAAAAATTGCCGCATTTCAAGTAAAAATGATATAACAATTACCATTGTATCCAGAAAAGTGCACCGTAAGGTGCAGATTGTACGCCGGGGTGTATTTCTTTAAAAATGAAGCTGGAAAGCACGTTACAAAGTGATTACTAATAAATATTTAATTCCGAATTTGAATAGTATTGGTCTGGACGAAACGTGGTTACAATAGGATGGCTCCACTTGTGATTACAGCCAAGGCACAAATCGTTTTATTGAAGCAATAATTCGGTGAGAAAATTATTTCGAGGACTTTACTTTTCTTGCTATTGAAACCCTAATACAGGAGGTGAACCAGGAAAACATTCAAATTTTTTTGTTACTACTTACAAGGACATTGCAGGATATGTTGTTGCTTGTTGCGCAGATAAAGAAATGCATAAGTAGGAACAAAAGTAGGATCAAAGCAAGTATTCGCAATAAGCGACGAGAAATATATCAAACGCTCCATACACGTCAAATCAGCATTTAAAACTAATTACCGATACGCTCGGTCGCGGGCAATCAACGTCCAAATCGCATGTTTTAGAAAGCAGTTAAACCGCCGAATTCTGGCAACCAACAAAACATGTAACGCCAATGAGGAGATAATATGACCTGGCGTATGGACGCTGGAGGTAAACGTCCGACCAACGATGTAAAACTTGTGGCGAAAGGATGGAATTTTTATCCGCATTATGTGTCGAGGTTAGGTGTGCCACGTCAAGAGTGAAAACCAACAGAGATAGCAAATGAAGAAGAGGAGGATGAGTCCTACGATAAAATAAGTAAGGCTTGCGAAAAAACACCAAAACATGACACAATCATTCTTATGGGAGACTTCAATACAAAGATGGAAAATGAAGAATACTGAGAGAAGTGGCTGGAAGAGAAACCTTGCATAACGACACAAACAACAATGAAACGAGACTGAGAAATTTAGCAACAGAAATGGAAATTTACATAGTATTACATTTGGTACATAGTTAGCAAAAAATACCAACACAAAACGCAGCATAAAGTAACATGATTAATCGCAGGCAGAACGACAGGAAACCAGATAGACCACACCATCATAGACAACAGAAGACAAACAATGATACAAGATGTAAGATCATTCCGAGGAGTAGACGTGGGTACTGACCACATTCTAGTAATAGCGAAGCTTAAGTTAAGAATGTTAGGTGGAGTGAATTTACAAACAAACAGAAGGAGATGGAACATTGAGATGATAACAGGTAAGGAGTCACTATACGAAGAAGTCAGGAAACAACTAGCAGACCCCGCAGAAGACGAATACATAGAAGTAGAATGGAGTAATATTAAAAGATGTATTGAGTACGCCGCAGATAAGATAATGGGAAAAAAATTCGTAGAAGGAACGAAGGAAGGAATGATTTGACGAAAAATGCAGAGAAAGAGGGCTGCTAGATTGATGTGGTTAAGAACAGAGAGTGATGTAAACTACAGGGCATATCAGGAAATTTGAAAAAACACTAAAGTAGATGCATAGAGAAAATGATGGAGATGATTGTTCAAATGATGGAGACAGACAAACTGCGAACAGGAACACAACAAACATAAGTAGCACCGAAAGAGCGAATTATTTTAGGAAAATATTAGCAGATAACAGAACGGTGACGGAAAAGGAAAAGAACTAGAAATACCAACAGAAGAAGAATTTAATGATGTAATAACTCAACTTAAATTCAATAAAGCAGGTGGATCAGATAATATGGTCAGTGAGAGGGAGAAGCCTTAGGAAGAAGGATATTTAAGCTGATAATACATATCTGGAAGAAAGAAAAAATGCCTAATGAGTGGAAAAAAGGATAATAATGCCAATTTATAAGAAGGTAGATCCAAAAAATTGTGCAAATTACACAGGATTTACCTTACTTATTGTTGTATATAAGATACTGACCATGATAATACATAACAGATTGATGAGGTATAGAGAAGAAAAAATTGGAGATTGTCAATATGGCTATAGGAGAAGCAGATCTACCATAGACGCGGTACATATAGTATAGCAAATAATCAAAATCTCAGGAATATGGAATGGAATTACAAATTGTGTATATTGATTTCAAACAAGCTTTCGATAGTTTGAAACGGGGACCAGTAATGAAAGCTATGACGGACATGAAAATACGGATCAAGCCAATAAGACTAACAGAAATGATTATGAAAAATTCACAAGCAGTAGTTAGAAAAGCGGAAGGAGAAACAGAGGATTTTGAGATCAATATAGGAGTTAGACAAGGAGATAGGCTATCAACTTGTTTATATTACACTGGATGCAGTAATCAAAGAGTGTAATTTCACGGGAACAATCATTAATAAAGCGACACAAGCAGTTGTATACGCAGATGATGTTACTGTGCTAGCTAGAGACAGAATAAGCCTGAAAGAAGCTATCCCAAAAACTGTACAAGAAGCAAAAAAAGAGGCCTGATAATAAATCAAGAAAAAAGGAAATATATGGAAATAAGGACAGAAAATAGTTAGTTACAACCAAATCAGTAAAAATATGAAATTACAAATTTGAAGTAGTGGAAAACTTTAAATATTTGGGAATAATAATAAATAGCAAAAGCGACAAACATAGAGATTGATCACAGAGCACAAGCGGGACACAGACCCTATTATAAAATCAACAACATTATGAAAAGCAAAAACATAAGTATAAATACAAAAATAAAGGTATATAAAGCAGCTATTAGACCGATGGTGATCTATGGGGCGGAGATAATGAATTTAACAAGCTTGGAACAAGAAAAGTTTCGAATATTCGAAAGAAAGATAGTAAAAAGAATATATGGATTAAAAAAACTTGCAGAAGATGCACATAGAAGTTTAATGAATTTTGAAATAAAAACTATTTTGAAAGAAGAAGATATAGTGAAGACCATAAAAGTGTTCCGCTGATTTGGCCATATAAGAAGAATGGAAGACAACAAAGTAATAACGAAAATTACAATGTGAAGACCAGATACTAACAGAAGAAAAGAGAGACCGAAAAGTAGGTGGCAGGATCAGGTCGCGCAAAAGACAAGGAAATTGGAAATTCAAACATGCTGGGAAAATATACTGGACCGAGATGTGTGGAAGAAGATAACGGAAGAAGCAAGGACAAACATTAGGATAGAATAAGTCAAGAATAGAGGAACGTGGACTAACTCACAACAAGAAATAATTTTCTAGAGCTCAAAAGAAACGAGCGGCTACAAGTTCTAATGGAATGTAGAGCCATGTATATATATTTGGTGTGATGGGTCTACAGACGTTCTAGATTTGGAGATTTTAATTTTTAATAATATCTTAAAATGAGTTAAAGGAAAGAAATTGAACGGAAATAAAATATGGTGTTTTGATCTGAAGAATTGTTTACTGTGATAAATGCCGGAGGGGCGCGCCCCAACGCCCTACCCCACGAGCCGCCACTGCACCAGAGTCATGTGATTTAATACCTTTAGATTATCTTTTTAGAATTATGTTGATTATTTGGTCTATGCCGTTAAACCAGCAATTATTGGCGCCTTTAAAGCCAACATAACTCTGACAATTGCGGACATAAAACTCCAATTGTCTAAAAAAGTGGTCGGAAATTAGATTGACAGAATGCACTTTATTAAAAGTAGCCGCGGCGGACATTTGCCAGAAATTGTTTTCAAATATTAAAACCACTGAATGTTATTTCACATAAAATAAATAGTTTCAAGTCATATAATTTGGTTGTTTTATTTGAATTTAAATTTCGGTTGCACTAAAAAATCATCCTCTATAACTTTTGTCGATGACACTGTCGTATTGACGAATAATATCGAGGACCTACAAAGAATGACGGAAACGTTAAGATAATTCCGGAAATTCTACGGGTTGAATATGAAGCTAATCAAAACAAAAAATATATGTTTAAAGAAATCATCTAATGGCAACACAGTGTGTATAAGTATATTAGCATTTTTTAAATAATTAATAATTTACATTGTCTGCATTGCATTAATCTGTCCGATGGTCTAGTTTGGTACGAAGAGCGATTCGCATATTCTTTTTTCTATTTTACTATTTTACATTATTATTTGTCCTGTCAGTTCAACTGAGAAGCTACGATTTTGATTATTTACAGTTTGGAAATTTTGATGCGTACAAAAATTCAATTACTCAAACATGTTCCGTTTATCAACTTGTAATTTCCAAATATCATAATGTTTCCATTATCGTTAGATCCAAGACATACATTCCTGTTAATCAGTCAAACGCATTCGACTATTACTTAATCCACCATCCGATAAATAGTCACACTTAACGAAAACCCCTCCTAGTTCTCAGACGATAAATTAAATTTAGTTGATGTATTTCCTTATCGAGCGACTAGTTTTGGTGCCGAGAAAACTACGTTCATCAATTCACCTAATAAAATATGCATTCGCTCGATTATGCCACTACACTCTGAGATGCAACACTAAACTCCCCTCCATCAATTTCCGACACAAACTCGAACCGAAACTCTAGAGGCTTTATAATAATAAATGAGCAGCATTTTTACAACCATCCAGTGCTAGCTTTAACGAGGAAACATTATAGATTTGTTTAGTTTCGGTTAAGGATATCGTACGTCATCCGTTTCCACAGATCGGTTCTAAGTATAAAATAACAATCAATATAGTTAATTTTTTATGTTAAAACTTTTATCGATATTTAACTCAAGATCTTTCTTGATATTTCTTTTTGGTATGTTTGCATCAGGGTCATCTAAGTATACCACTAAACTAAAGTATACTTATTAATATTAATGCATTTAATATTATAATATTATAAATTTAATATCAATAAATAATGGGACGTGTAAAAATTACTAATCATACACTATTTTAATATATAGCTATTAATTTTTTTTAATTTAATTTTTGCATTACAGATTACAGAAAATAGTCTTCTTTGTAATGCGGAAAATCCTCACAAGTCGACGCACAAAATTGCACAAGAGATAGATTGTTGTCAGTCAAAAGTGTCGGCCACTTTACAGGGGAACAATTATTATACATACAAAATGGGAAGCGTACCAGAATTGTATGATGATGATTGTGACAGAAGATAGGAATTTTGGGACTGGTTTTTGGACAAGAAGCGTCAGCAACTCAATTTCAAGAAGCACATTTTTTATAGTGACAAAGCAACTTTTTATTTAAATGGCATGGTCAATAGACAAAATTACAGATACTGGTCTGACAGTAATCCTTGTTAGGCTGAAGAAAGAAGAACACAAAATAACCTAAGAGCTAACGTATGGTGTGGAATCTACAATAAAAAAATCATCGGATCTATATTCATAGAACAAAATTTAAATGGTGAACGTTATTTAGAGTTATTGAGAAACGAATTTGCATCCGAAATGTGCGGGATTATCTTCATGAACTGCTGCCAGAAATGGCACAAATGGCCTGCTGGCATCACACCTTTAAACTTTTTCCTGTAGTGTTCTGCTCCACCGCTTCTAATTCTGTTGATGAACTGAAACAATCAATTCGGCGAGAACTTAATAACATTACGTCCAATATGTTGAAAAATGTTAGTAATAATATTGTTAAAAGATTTGTAGATTACAAGAAGGGCATCAGTTTGATATGTTGTTAAAAAATAATAATTGATTACTTTATAAGGTTATTTTTTTATTGTTATTTTGAACTAGTTTATTTTACCTAAAAAAGTTGTAGTGTTGTTGAATAATAATTTATTGTTCTAAAACGGCTAGTCCCATAAAGAAATGTGATATAACATTTTTGATTTCGAATTTTAAACTTTGTCAAATATGGTGTTGCCATTAAAAAAATATTGTTTTAGTAGCTGCTGAAGAAATCTGACAACACTGAAAAACATTATTTGAAAATGTTTCTTAGTGAAGCTATGTCCTACAACTCTGCATTTGGAACACATATAATTGGCATAAATTAATAATATGTTTAATGAGGGCGGCCTTGTGGTTTTCTACTGGTGACTTGGACCTGTTTGCCGTCTTAGCCAATCTTGTAGACATCCATTCTCTCTTATATGTCTATACCTATGCTATTGCAATATCTTCTTTTCTTATCCATTTCGTTACATTTTCTGCGTTGATCGGTATCTTAGATCTTGATTTATTAACAAATTCTTTAACATATTGTCATTACTAGTCATTACAGATGACTTGTAGATTCTAACTTAGGCTTATTGTTTTATCTGTTTAATTCTCCATAGTAATCTTAACTCTGAAACACCCTGCTTTTTGTGCATCTTTAGTTACTTGGGCCCGAGCTTTGAATTGTGTACGAGATGTGTAAATAAAGTAATGAGATAGGTGTTGTGGCATTCGTGGCAACATTGCTGACGTCCCTTTCAGAAGGGAAGGAAATCTGATGCGCTTTCAGTAGAGTTTGAAGTCCCTAGATTTATTTAGTAGTCTGTAGCAATTCGTTTCGTAAACAGAATTTTTCTACTGCGTTTTGAAAATGAGTGACAACAATTTCAAGCACAATGCGACAAAAACTTTTGCAAAACTTCAACAAGCCTATTTAAAGGGTACAATTTTTGCTGGGTCCTGATTCAAACGTGCGTTCGTGCATTGCCATGATGAAACACCAGGCCTTTATTGATTACTAATTCTGGCCGTTTTCCTTAATTCTTTCCTTTAGTTGATCTAGTTATGAATAGAAAAGGTCGGTGTTGATGGTTTGGTTGTGTGGAAGAAGCTCAATGTGCTCGGGTCAGTTTCAATCCCACCGAAGTCAAAACTTAATTTTCTTCGGCGTGCCTAAGGTGGAAATAAAGTGGAACTTGTTAAAATATTAGGATGACAATTATATTTATATTAGGTTTACATTAATTAGTATATTAAAATTAAAAAAAAAAGATTATTAATCAAAAACAAGACATTATTATTAGTTAATCTTTAATAAATTTTGATGTTAACACCTCATAATGTTCAATGGCGATAGCACCGTAAACTGAGGTGACATTGGCACCCGGGGTGAGATTGGCACCGAACCTTGGAAGATAATCGCGGATGTGGAAAAGGGAAGCGCGGGCGCTAACCTGTCTGTGCGTGATTGAGTTTTGTTGCGAGAGGTTCTGTCTTATGTTATGATGCCTCGTAAATACGTTAGTGCAGTAGGAGCACGTAATTATCGCAATTATGGTGACGATGACCTGAAAAAAGCACTAGAAGATATTAAAAAGGGCATGTCTCAAGCCAAAGCAAGTAAAAAATGGAAAATACCTCGTGGCACTGTTCAAAATAGATTAAGTGACACACACAATAAAAAAGTTGGCGGTCCTCTTGTATTAAATCCCGAAAAAGAAACTTTGATTGCGGATACTTTACGTCAAGTTACAATATGTTGCTTCCCTATTGAACCTCGAGATTTGGGTATAATAATACAAACATATCTGGATAAACAAGGTAAGACTATTAAAAAATTCACAAAAAATTACCAGGACCCGATTATATCGTTAATTTCATGGGTCGGTATAACCTCTATCAGAACAGCATCTAACATCAAAAGAACTAGAGGTTCTGTTGGTGAAATAACAGAGTTTTTTGAAAACATTAAACCCCACCTCTTGAATACCACTAACTCCTATGTGTATAATTATGACGAAACCAACATAACTAATGACTCTGGAAGTATAAAAGTCTTAGTACCTCGAGGTACCATGAGGATTGAAAGAGTGCATGAACATTCTCATACAGCTAGTAGCATAATGGTTTATGGAAACGCTAACAGCGACCTCCTTCCACTAATGATTGTCTACAAAGTCACGAACTTATAAGATAATTGGACTTCTGGGGGACCTGCACGAACAATCTATGCAAACAGTCCAAGTGGTTGGTTCGACATGAACTTATTTGAGAAGTGATTTCATCATTGTTTAGTTCCACACATTAAAAAAAATAATGTGAGAGGCAGTACCATAATTGTAATTAGCGACAATTTAGAAAATAACATATATATGACTACATTGCCATCCAATGCTATACATTTAATGCAACCACTGGATGTGTTATTTTTTGCACCGATGAAAAAAAAGTGGCGTGAAATTCTAGATATGGCAAAGAATGGCCCAAAGAACATTTCCCTGGACTTCTTTATCATTTATGGTCTGAGCTAGAGAACTAAGAGAGCTAGACAGATAGAGTCTAAGGAAAATTTGATTTCAGGTTTTAGAGCAACAGGCTGTCACCCGTTCTCGCCAGATAAAGTTCTAAAAAAAACTTCCTGATTCTTATGAAGTCGTTGAAGAAAATGGACTAACTAATGCAGTAAGCACTTCCTCGTCTCACACACGTGTTTTGGATTCATCTTTCATTGATCTCTTACGAGAAAATCGGGGTGTGATGAATGAACGAAGTCGTAAGTGTGGTAACAAAAAAATAGGTCAGGTTAAATGATGCAACTGTCTGACGAAGAACCGACGCAGTCAGTTGAGTCTCAGCCCAAACCTTCTCAATCAAAGAAGAAAAAGAAGATTACGATGTATGCTCTATTTGTAAAACAAAATGGAGTACAAATTAGAGAGTAGACTGGTTACAGTGTATCACATACAAGAAATGGGTTTGTGTGTAACTGTCATGAAGAGAGTAAAGATTCATATTTTGTATGTGCATATTGTGAAGATGATTACTTTTTTGTTTCTTTTTCGCTAAACCTGTTCCTTTTAAGTCTTGTTGTAATAAAGATATGTTTACCACTTAATATTGTTTATTTTTACACCCATTATTTTAAGTTACCTAGTCACAGTTAATTATAAATGTGCATTTGTGTTCACCTACCAATGACACCACAAACCTGGGGTAACTTTTTCATAGTTGTTTTCGTGATTTATAATTTTAATATCAATAGAACATATTTTTTGTTAGAATGATTAAATCAAAAGAGTCGCAAGTGGACATTAAATAAGAAGTATATTTATTAATAATTTTTCAAAAATGTTTGAAAAACATTAAAAATCTGCCAATGTAACCCCAGTTTACGGTAGATCTTGATATATCATTATCTGTATTACGCAAGATGGATTCGGATGTTTCATTAACATCATGACTTAACGCGGATGCTGATTTCGTATCTTTATGCCCGTGATCAGTAATCAAATTTTGGGCATCTTCGCAATCTGAAAATGGTTGAGGCACTTTCTTGATGGAAATGCATACTAAATTGTATAAATTAAAAAAAGTTTAATTTCTTCTTATATTTTTCTCTAAAACATAACGCGCTTCGCTAACATTTTAGTAAATTCAGTTTGTTAATAGAATGTTTGGAAATAAACCATCACAAATACCACAGATGTCCTTCTTAACGACCAAGTAGATTTCAACCATTCTCTGCTATTAAATATGACGAAAAAACAGCTTGAATAATGGTTCTGGAAATTCCCAGAAAAAACATGTAAAATTACTTGATTATTATAGTACCTACTACTTCAATTCTTCTACTGGGACCTTTGGTGTGAAATACTAACCTTGAAGAGATTTACCACTAAACACCAAATCACTTTTTTTTGAACTGCTCGACGAACGTTTCGCTAACCGTGTTAGCATCATCAGAAGATGATTTAATCTAATCAGGAGATTAAATCATCTTTAGTACCTACTACTTGTCACAATACAATTTCATTATTTGTCAACCATCCGAAGAAGCTACAGTGCAGCAAAACGCGTTGTGTTTTAGAGAAAAATATAAGTGGAAATTAGACAACTGTTTTATTTATACAATCTTCACACTCCATATTTTCTGCAAAATAGCTTAGATATTGGATGCCACGGTTCATATCCTAAAACATTATCTTTATTTTTATATTAAGTTTAGAGCAAATTTTAATTTTCATTTCTTTTAATACTGGCATACTCTACCATAGGAGTATTTTTTTAAGATAATTAACTTACCGCATGAGTTTGTTTATATTTTCTAGCCAAACAGGACCTTGCTACTCTTACCTACAAAAAAAATTCATCATTCGAGTTTATAGTCTTAGATATTACATCAAGAATTAAATTGATTAAAATTAACTCATTAACTGCTTTTCTTTACACAACTTATGGGTTGATGATGTTCTATTGTTGGACCACTTTTTCCTTCGAAATGAAGTGAACAATTTTACGTATCTTTGTTAATAGGCTCAGTCAGTTGAAATCGACCATAACCTGTTCACAAGTTTTCGCAGCATATATATATATATATATATATATATATATATATATATATATATATATATATATATATATATATATATATATATATATGCTGCGAAAATGATTTACTACGCGTATCGCTGTGACATATCCCATAACAACAACGTTTTCTGGCTCCTTTTTATAATGATAACATTATATATTATTATTAAAATGCTTGTATTAATATTTTACTATTTTACCTATATAACATATTAAGTACATAACAATTAAAATGTACTACTGATAGTGAATTAATGATTTTTTTTTAATTGCATTGAAAACATAATATTTACAGCTTATACACGTATAAAGTGCCCGAAAAACATGGCGGCAGTTGAGGCATACGCCCAAACAATGTTCAACTATGAAAAGGCCTAAACTTGAAGAGATTTACCACTAAACACCAAAACGCCTTTTTGAACTGCTCGACGCACGTTTCGCTAACCATGTTAGCATCATCAGAAAATGATTTAATAAATGAAATGATAAGGCCTATTAAATAATATTGATCTGGACCCGTTGGAACCGTTGGTATAGGTAAAGTTATAGCGAATCAATGCAGAATCAAATTGTGCATCCGACTATCCAATAATATACAGAGTGCCACATTTGACAAAACGAACTTTTTCAACTTTGAAAATAATATAATTGGTCATCAAATTTTGGACACTCTGTATGCGATAAATTAATTATCAATGTGGATTTTGAAAGTATCATTCTTGTGCTTCCGCCTACCTCAGAAGCCCTTAGCACTAGTCGAAAATGCGTAAAAGGCGCAGTGTTCAAAATAAGTTTATATCCTTCAAACTTTTCAAAAGAATCAAATTATTTAAGAAACAGTTCAAAATAGGCCTAGAGAAACCTGATGGAGCTTATCATAAAATTTTCTCAGAAATCTAAAAACGAAATAATGTACCGGGTGTTCCATTTAATATAAGGAAGTTACTGGAGACTTCCGGGATAACTGGACGTATTATGACCTTGAAAATATTTTAAAATGAAAGAGAATCTTATATAACGTCGAAGTTCAAAAATTCAGAATTCTGTTTTTTCTAGCCATGAAAACCTCTAACGAACGGCTACCGTGAGAAACCCGGTATATTTGCGCGTATCCTAGCTCGGCAGGTCTAACTGGTCCATGGCTTGATTGATTATTTTACGTCATTTGTTCCTATCCTAGAAGAGCAATATATAGTCGTAGTGGTCGTTCCCAAAAGCATATTGATTTGGTACGTGAAAGTGTTGCTAAAGACCTAGAAATTACCATTAATCGACGTTTAAAACAATTTTGACTGAATGAATCCACAACATGGCGTGTTTCACGAATGTATTTAGCTCTGAGACATATAAGATTCAAGTAATACAGGAACTATTTATCAATTGGATCAAAGAGCAAACAAATAATTTTTCTCAAAAAATCATATTTGCAGATAAAGCACATTTTAAAATAGGTGACTATGTTAATAAACAAAATTGTCGCATTTGAGTTGAGGAAAATCCACGATTGATTCATGAGAAACCTTTACATCTTAAACGAGTTACTGTTTGGTATGTTTTATGGTCAGGAGGTGTAATTGAGGCGTATTTCTTTCAGAATGCTGCTGGTTAATCTATAACTGTGAATTGTGTTTGATGTCGTGAGATGATAACTAGATTTTGGTGAGTTCAATTGAACAGTATTGATCTAGAGGATAAGTGGTTGCAACAGGATGGCGTTAACCTCACTCTGTTAAGGAAACAATTGATTTATCGAGAGAAACATTTCCTGGGCGAGTTATTGCAAGAAATGGTGACGTTAAATGGCCATCAAGATCATGTGATTTTACACCGTTGGACTATTTCCTTTGCGGTTACGCGCAAAGCTAGGTCAATAAGAACAATCCACAATAGATTCCTGAACTAAAGGATGAAATAATTCGAGTCATTGGTGACATAGGATACGGTTATGCCAAAATGTCATCCAAAATTTTGATAAAAGAGACAATATCTCTGTGGAACTGCAAGAGGTAGTCATTTGGCAAATATTGTCTTTTTTTTTGTTTAAACGCCGTAAACTATGCTTCAATTACAGTAGTTTACAAATTTTAACTTTTTTATATATCCCCAAAGAAATATATAAATCTATTAACCTACCTTCCTTAAACCTAAAAGTGTTAGCAGAAATATTCTATCACGTCACATTTTTTTTCTACAGTCAAATCATTTTTTTTC
Organism: Cosmopolites sordidus; assembly: GCA_031761425.1. Lineage (NCBI taxonomy): Eukaryota > Metazoa > Arthropoda > Insecta > Coleoptera > Curculionidae > Cosmopolites > Cosmopolites sordidus. Next base: position 216,856 of record JARFXV010001563.1, read on the forward strand.
AACTATCCTACGTGGTAACTTCAGTTTAATATACGATTCGATTCAAACAAGAATTATTGTTTCAAATTGAATTAAAATGTCGAATAGAAAGTATAAACAAAATTCTGATCGTTTTTGCTACGTATGTAGACAGTTTATATTTAAAAAAAAATATAAACATTGTAGATTCGTTAAAAAATGCATACCAATTTTGGATTTTCTGTTGCGAACAAGATAAAAAGTGGGTGCCTCATGTGTTTTGTGAAAGCTATAGAATCGTTTTACTCCAATGGTCATCAGGAGATACCTTATACCTTCCATTTGGTTCACCAATGTTATGGACAGAACCAAGTAATCATGAAAATGATTGTTACTTTTGTGTTACGAAGACAGTGGGATATAATAGAAAAAATAAGGTGAGTATTGTATATGCCGAAATCCCGCTTGTCATTAAGCCAATTTTACATTCGAAGGATCTTCCACATCCAATTTGTCCCGGTAATTCGAGTCAAAATATACTATAAGATGACAATAAAAGTGATGTTGAAGTTAAACTGATTTCTAGTGATTCTGACGATAATAATAATTATCAATTAATTAAAATTAAGTTGTAAAAGATTCTCAGTTTAAAAGCCTTTTTTCTGTCAATGAAAAAGCTGCATGGAAGTCATTTAAAATGGTTGTCGAAGGATTTTTGGAAAATAAAAAAAGTGAAAATTATAAAGATATTGTTGCTGATTTATTGAAACATTTTCAACAGATGGGAGTGAACATGTCATTGAATATTCATTTCCTGCGCTCGCATTTCAGTTTTTTCCCTGAAAACTTTCCCTTGAAACATTTTCAACAGATGGGAGTGAACATGTCATTGAATATTCATTTCCTGCGCTCGCATTTCAGTTTTTTCCCTGAAAACTTAGGAAGTGTGAGTGACGAACAGGGGGTGCATTTTCACCAAGATTTAAAGATTTTTGAAGAACGACAGCAACGATTTTGGGATGAAAACATGTTGGGAGATTACTGTTGGTCCATTATAAGGAAAATGATCCAAAAAACTATAAAAAGAAGGCGAAAATTAGCCTTTTCTATTATTCATACTAAGATTTTTTTTTTCATTTTTAAGAAAATAAATATTTCAAAAAGCAAACGTGACATAATTTTATTATTATTATTATTTTTTGGTAACTCTTACCTAAATAAACAGTAATTAACAACTTTCAACTGGGGTATAAAAACCATGTAAACTAGTTTTATTTATTTAGATTCAAGCATTAAAAAAACCGCTCAATTTGAAAGACCCTTTATTATCCTATTATTGAATCCACTACCCAACAGTAGTCACACCCCACGAAAATGTTAGTTCATACTTATCAGGCAATAAATTAAGTTCGGTTGATGGATTCCCTTACCAAACGACTAGTTTTGGTCCCAAAAACGCTGCGTTCATCAATTCACCCAATAAAATATGCATTCGCTCGATCATGCCACTACATTCTGAGATGCAGCACTAAATTCGCCTCCATCAATTTCCGAACGAACGAACTCAAACCTAAGCACCAGAGGCTTTATAATAATAAATGTGCAGTATTTTTACACGAATTCAGTGCCAACTTTGACGAGGGAACATTGTCGATTTATTTTGTTTCGGTTATGTCGCGGCCGAAATGTTCTATAACTGTCGTATATTGCCAGTCTCTGTAGGGAATTGATTTTAGGTGCAGATCAATCAACATAGTTAAGTTTGGAGCACAAGATTATCAGATTTAAGAAACACTAAACACACAAGCACTAAGTTGTGTGGTTTTCATTTGTATTATGGAATTATATATCTTTATATAAATTGCTGTAAATAGAAATTGCAACACCAACAAAAACGAAAGTTAGGTAACACAATTTATTTAATAATTTAGTACATAAAAAGGTAGTAAATGTTTACAATTTGTGTATTAAATATTTACTCCTATAAATAGCAAATGAAATCAGTACCTTGTATAACCTCCACGTATTGGAATAACTGCCTCATGTCGGCGTGGCATTGAGCGAATGAGGTTTTGGATGGTAGCTTAGGGGATGTCAGTCCATGCATTTTGTAGACACCGCTAGAGGTCATCCTCTGTCACCGATGGATGTGTATGAGAAGTGACTCATCGACCAATCATATCCAATACATGTTCGATTGGAGACAACTCAAGTGAATGGGCAGGCCAAGATAATATAGGAATATGGTTTGCAGTAAATGAGTCAAGCACAGTTTGTACTACGTGTGGCCGGACGTTATCCTGTTGGAATGTGCTTCCAGGCAATCTCCGAAGAAATAGTAACAGTTCGGCGTCTACAACCTGTCAGGTAACGTTGAGCGATAAATGTGCCTCGAATGCATATGAGAGTGCTTCGTGATTCATTACATATAGCATCCCATACCATTATTCCACGTTGTGGTGCCGGGTGTCGAACAACAATAAACCTCTCCTCTTGCCGTTCACCCTGACCACATCGGACGATCACCCGTCTATCGTAGCTAAGGAGTATGAACCTAGACTAATCAGAAAAGACAACACTATTCCATTCCTGGTTCCAATTTTGTTACATCAGACACCATTCCAGACAACGTCGGCGGTGGGTGGGAGTCAGTGGTAACCTCAATAATGGGACGTGACATCTTTTACGGCGACTAACGCAGTACTACCCACACCGTACCTCTCAACTAAGTGGTTCGCTACCATCCCGGTATATAGGTGGGGATAGCTACCCCCTTCTATTACCCTTATCTTAAACCGTATTAGGCTGTAATGTATTCGTTTTGTACGTGTTACATAATGAGCTTTTCCTCGAATTTTCATTTCTTTATCTATCTATTTTCTTGGTGTTGCACTCTCTATTCACAGTAGTGTATGAATAAATATTGCTTCGGGGGGTACAACCTTTTTTACTCGCATAAGATTGAAAAAAGGATAAATACTGGAATATAACAAAAGCATATGTATTTTTCTTTTATTTATAAATAAATTAGTATACCATATATAAATTATTATACCAGAAATAAACATTTCTTCTTTAGTATTAAAGTGATTTCACTGTGAAATATTCAGTGCGCAGTTTTTAACAAAATAGAATGAATGAAATACGTCGCAAAATTAGGACAATTTTAAAAGATTATTTTTGAAAGTAAGTGACGCTATTCGTGAGACTTGCAAACTAGAGAGCTGCATCAATGCGTACCATTTCATTCTGGTTCAAAATTGCCGGGAAGGTGACATGCGTCTTGAATATAGGGAAAGATCAAGTCATTCACGTTGTCGATGTTAACGTTTTAAAAGTAACTGTGGCTGCAGATCATAGAACACGCACTAGGAAACGTTTAGGTAAATTAGTAGTATCCCACACTACTGTCAACCGGCATTTGCGAAACATAATAATGATGCCAAAGAGCTGTAGAGCATAGGTTCCCAACGGGGGTGGATAACCCCTCGCCAACTGGCGTTGGAGCTATCCGTTGGGGCGGTAGCGGATCCAGAGGCAAATGGAGGCGTTAAGACCGTCAAAGGTGCGGCCGTGACCTACCTATTAAGAAAATTAATATAATGAAATACTTTGAAAATAGCTACTGTTTTTATGAACAATTTTTTATTTAGCTATCAAAAATTGTTATCTTATTATTATCGCGTAAATAAACATTAAAAAAATTAAATTACCATTAGGTATTATATTATTCCTAATTCGATTTAGTATTGTCGGTGACATGTCTTTACAAATTGAAAAGCAAAGGCGCTATTTATGCAATCAAGGATGTTTCCATAAAAATATGGGACCTTATAATGACTTGTTTACAGAGCAAGTTCACCGGCATAGCAAACAAGCAAAGGCATAGAAATTAAATCTATAAACGTCCACGTCCACGAAATTAAATCTATAGAAAGCAGGAATAGCTCTTGGAATGCCTTATTATTTTTGAGTGCGTTGTCAATAATCCATATTCGTTAGTGATAAGTGATTAGTGAGTGACAAGCCACTATAGCCATTATTTTTTATAATTATCTATAATCTGTTGAAAAGTTAACTTATTGAAACCGTGGCAAATTTTGAATTTTGAAGAAGAACTGCCGGTAGTATAGCACTGATTATGAACTCTCCAACGAACCAATCATTACCTATGTTCTTAATTTCGAAAAAAGTTTTTACAAATAAAGCAATAAATCCTTCTAGGTTACAAGAACATTCGAATAAAATGCATTCTGATAAAAACAACATAGATTTATTCTATTTTCAAGGACTGGAAAAGAAATATTTAAAACAGCCAACTATATCGAACCTTATTACGCCGCCTTCTAAACAAGAAAATTGAATTGAAAATTGAACGAGCTTCATATAATATTTCATTGTTACCCGCAAAAGTGGAAAAAATATAAATAAAAATAGAAGATATTTATGTCTTCCAAGTCTGCTCCTAAGGAAGAAGAAAGTGTAACAATTTTAAAAAATATAAATGAAAATTTGGAAGAAAATAAGGGAATGTTTTGTGCTATTTGCTAGGTTTGATAGCAGTCTTTGGAAAACAGTTGCTGATAGCAGTCTTTGGAAAACAGGAATATTTACTTACTACCAACACTTGGACGTTCTTCATGTTGATTTTAAAGAGCGTTTCGATGATATTTAAAAAATTAATGTACCGAGATGGGTTTTAGAGCCTTTCGCAAGTACAGATACAGCAGAATCATCAAATTGAAAGAGTTATTATTTGCTACAAATTTAGAAACCGATACAAAGAGAAAATCGATATTTCATACTATGAACAAGTTTTTTCAAGAGAAAGAAATTCCTATTGGTAATATTTTATCACCTGTTACTGATGGTGCTCCAGTGTTCATAGAGAATTTCGTTGTCTCTCAAAAGGTATTTGTCTGAATCATTGATTTCAATCTATTTAGCTCAGAACTGGGCTGCCTTGAAAATAGAGACGAAAAACTGCTCGAAAACCTGATTATATCCAAAAATGATATCGCTTATTTGGCAGATCTGTTTAAAATATTTAAAGTAGTCAATTTGCAATTGTAAGGAGATGAATAAGAAGGAGAAATGTAAATAGTAATAGAAGATATTTATTAGAGTCTCCTCCCAGGGAAGAAGAAAGGGTAACGATTTTAAAAAATGTAAATGAAAATTTGGAAGAAAATAAGGGAGTGCTTTGTGCTATTTGCTACGTTCGACTATCAGCAGACTTTGGAAAACAGGAATATTTACTTACTTACTGCCAACACTTGGACGTTCTTCATGTTGATTTTACAAAGCGTTTCGAGGATATTTAAAAAATGAATGTATCGAGTTGGGTTTTAGATCCTTTCGCAAGTACAGATATAGCAAAATCAGCAAATTTAAAAGAGGTACTCGAAGAATTCATATCTAACGAAGAACTAAAAGTAAAATTCAGAAATGGATACCAAGAGTTCTGGCGTCAAAAATCAATACCAGCTCTTTACGCTGGATTGTGGGCAATAGCACATAAACGTTTAATTACATTTTCTTCATCGTATTTGGCTGAGCGTGGATTTAGTGCAGTAGCAATTTACTGTCTAAGAAAAGGAACAGACGCACATCACTGAGCCTGATTATTTGCGACTAATATTAACGAAATTGGAACCCGATATTAACAAGTTGTAAAACTTCACCAACCCCAATCATCTCAATAATTTCTTTTATTTCTTATTGATTTTGTATTTATTTTAAAATGTTTAATAAATAATTGTTTGCTACATTTGATGGTATTTTTAATTTATTTATACTTTGTTGTTCTTAATATAATATATAGATAGACAAATAAAATAGGTATAGATAATGTGCAACGATATTTTAATATTTGGTATAATTAAGTATTATGGAAGTGTGGATATGGGAGTTTTCTCTTTGTAAAGGGGGCGATGGTCCAGAAAGAGTTGAGCTCATGTAGAGCAACATGTAGATCATCTCTCATGAACTGTCGTCGCACGTCGAACAAGTCACACGTCGTGTTGAAGTGTGCAAAAACTCTCATCAAAACTCATAAAGATTTTCGATTCATCAAACCGATTGTTATCCGCGATAACAAAAAAAGGGTTTATTTCAATAATTCTAACAACCTAAAGCAGTAGGTTACCAAGACAAGAAAGGTTTACCAGAAAGGTCATTCTGTATGTCTGGTGGAATTTTGAAGATATAATTAATTTTGAGTTGGCTTCTGATGGTAGGACGATAAATTCAGAACTCTGCTCATCTCAATATGAAAGAGTACATGCTGTTCGAGCCGAAGAATATGCAGCTTTGGTCAATGTTAAAAAAGTGGTCGTGTATAAGATAAAGTGTACAAGTGTACAAGATAAAGCAAGACCACACTTCACTGGATTTGAACTTTTCCCTCATTCAGCATACAGCTCCAACCTCGCCCGGTCTATTACCGCCACTGTTAATGGCACACTTTTGCAAAGAAAAATTCAGGGCTGAAAAAAAATAAAGCTGACTGCGACGAGTTTTTTGTTTCCAAAGAAACAACGTCTTTTATTTCGAGGAATAACGACCGGACACAAATTTTTTAAACAGTGAGTAGCTAAGTACCTCAAAAACATAAATACTTCAGTTACAACCTAGAAGATGATAAGGTCTAAATTACCAGACAGTGTGATACAAGGCGTGATCCAAATCTTTAGATGCATGCCTTTAATTGCTTGTTTATGGCGATCGATTAAACAAGTTTTTACAATTTCTGAAAAATGGATAAAATTGTGCGATTCCACTGTATAAAACCCTTTCTCTTCGTTTTCTACGATAAAAATGTGGGCTACTGAATTTAAACATTGTCGTACATGCATTAAATATGATAAATCCTCCGAAAGCATAAAAACCATTCAGCTTAGGTCAACTCGAGGCTTGTTGACACTGTAAATAGCTTGGTGAACCGTGTGCGCTTCAACCTTCCGCTCAATAAGTGCCACGTTTGGTAACAATCAACCAAAAAGGCATTGAAATTAATACTTCTAGAATGTTTCTAGACTTATTTAATCATGATTCTACTGAGTGTATTCTACATTTTATAACAATAGATGATATCTGCAGTGCATCAAATATTACTTGTACTGTAATGCATCAAAGATGATGCACCAATCGAAACTGTGGAATGGAGCAAGTAAAACTGCACCAAAGAAAGTGAAAATGATTTAACCTGCATAAAAGGTTATGGTTACGCTTTTCTGGGATTCACGTGGTGTGATGTTTAAATTACTTGGTTAAAGATAGGACCATCACCGCGAAGTATGGAGATTCACTATATCAATATCAGAAATCCACAACTGCCTAAAAAGAAGGTCCTCTTTTACCTTCAATCACTGTTGCTGTAAAGCTTCATTACTTTCACATACGCCACATTACCCGAATTTGGCTCCCAACGTTTAACAACACGGAGGTGCGAGCTTTTAATTCTTATTGATAAATAATATAAAGCTACAAATTAATGTGACCACCAATAGAATATTTGGTTTAGTGATAAGTCTAGATTGTTGTTTAGTGGTCATGATAAATGCGAAAGAGTCAGACGTTTTCGGGATTAACGGCGAACTTTTATTTTCTAATTAGAACAGCATACAGCAGTCACTAATAAAGGGATTAAAGTTTGGCGGATATATGCGTCGAAAGTCAATCCAAGTAATCATCAAAATTTTTCACAAAAATTTTAATTATATATAGGCCCACTAATAAGGTTAAAATAGCACTCCATAATTGGATTTGAATGATGAATAAAAATTAATTACCGATTTTTTTACTTTATTTTAAAACTTTATCATAAATAATATTGATAATCGATGCGAAAAACTTATAAATAAATAAAATTTATAAAATTTCAAAAAATCACGTGGTTACGAAAGCACCACGAGTGGCTGCCATGTTTGGGACCTCATTATGTTAATGTATTTTCACCTAAATACTGTCAACGGCTCCTACCTGTGTATATACACTTAAAATTATTAAAGTTTAGTGCAAAAAAATATTGTTGGTAACTAATTTAAATCAGCTTTGTGTGACAAAGGGTTCATAAAGGCCAATTCTGATAACATACCTGCTGTGTATATTTTTATGGTCACAGATTTTCTCAAAAATGGCATTCGGTTCAATTCAGCTAAAATTCGAGGTGTTAAAGCATCAATGTAAGTTTTTTAAAAAATTACAATGTAAATGTAAATATGAAACAAAATATTTTTTATTAAATATAATTAAATTATTTGTAGGGTATCACGCGATAGTTATGGTGCTAAGTTTATGTCCAACTTAACCGAAAAAATGGTATTTAAGTATAAAAAAGTAGTTCAGTAATAAAATTAATATTTAAGTATTAAATTTAAAAAAGTAAATTACTTACATCTAACTCTATGTATTATATTTATATGCTGAACTGTATGATCATTAAATACATTATTATATTAACATACTTTTACCTAAATGATCTTCACAACAGAAAAAAATTGATCTTGTTTTAGAATTAATACGTTATGCTGTTAGGTACCTTTGATTTCGGCGTTTAGCATTTCGTGGCACATTTAACAACATTTTTTCAGGAGTTGTTTTTGTAGTATTCATATAAAATGGTACGAAACAGGCCCGATATCTTTTTAGATTTGACATTTTCAATAAATTTAATAATACACTGATTACTATAACAAGAATAAATAGATAAAAACTAAAACACTTGTATGAGCTGTCTGTAATTTTGAAGTGAAATAAACACTGTGACGTCATAAGCGCTTGGGTTTTTTTTTCGGGAATTGTCAGCGCGTAATTCATACTAAGTTCAAAAATGTATTTTGAATCTGATATGGATACTTAACTTTTATATAACTTTTTAGTTATAACGGGTAAAAATAAAAACCGTAGGCATGTCCTAAATTAGATGATCTATGCATTTTTATTATTAGATACCCCAAGCTCGTTGTATAGATATTCCAATCAGTCAATTCAGTTACATTGTTTGATGAAATGTATGGGGTCTGATCATATTTTTCTAAGAGATGAGATGTTTTCATGCGATAGATAATATAGGTAACCTGCTCGTCAAGTATATAGCCACCCATACCAGAAATCTTAGAGTGAAAGCTGCATGTTATTCTAATAAGCAAGTTAAATTTAGCTTTTTCCCACGAAAATTTCTGATACTTATATATTTCTTATTATTATCTAAACCTGAACAAAATGTAAAAGAAAAGAGAAATACAGAAGAAAGGAAATAAAACAATATTTCCGAAAACATTCAGTTCTAAACTGCCACTAAATTAGGCGACGTGTCTTGAGATGCGCTGGCAGAGGAAGCGTCCAATAAGGACGATAAATACGCATCCTCATTGCATGTAAATCTATTAACAGTTATCCTCAAAACAGTTATATAAATATAAAAAGCGTCAAGAACGTGCCGGATATTTCAATATCAATTTTAGACAGCATTGAATCCAAGATATCGTTCGTCCAGTCAACGAATTTTTCTAGGACGATCAAAAACTTATACTCGTACAAAAACGCTGGTCAGTAAACCTTCTTATATTCTCATAACATGAAAAATTCAATCTGCTTCTTTCATATCAATAGCTCGTTTGACTATAACGTGGAGCACGAACGGCCATTTTAGCTGAACCACAACAATACTATGGAGTTGTCCAGAAAGTTTATAGGAATTTTGATTTGGTTAGATTTTATTTGATTAAGCCACCGCAACGCACGGGTATTATTTAGTGACTCTAGCAATATGGGTCTTTTAAAGTGAGTGGATTTTATAATTCTTGAATAAAACATCAATTTGCATTGATTTCAAAAAACTTGTATTGATAATTGAAGCATAATGTATGACATTTGAACACGAAAGATAACATCTACCAAATGACCATTTTGACAAGGCCGTGGCTCTATCTCACCAATCACTCGAATAATTTCATCTTTCAGTTCAGGAATATATTGTGGATTATTCTTATAGACGTGACTTTTCACGTAACGCTAAAGAAAATAGTCGACCGATATCACGAAATTAACATCACTGTTTCTTGCAGTAAATAGTCCAGGTTTTTTTTTTCTCAATATATCAATTGTTTTAAGTAATGTCTGAATGATTGTGGCGTGTTCATATATTACTTTCGTTGGGCAAATTTATTACAAAAAAGAATCACTGAGAAATTTGTCTCCGTTTCGTTTTTTTTGTTTTTACCCAGTGATTCTTTCTTTAAATAAGAACAGGTATTTTTGATATTTTTTGAGTAACGTTAAACGTTTGTACATTTTTTATAACATTTTTATATCTTTAAAATTTTGTTCATTGGGCAAATTTATTACAAATAAGAATCACTGAGAAATTTGTCTCCGTTTGGTTTTTTTGTTTTTACCCAGGCTTCTTTCTTTAAATAAGAACAGGTATTTTTGATATTTTTTGAGTTTTAGACAGTGGCGAAAAACCCAAAAAAGGAGAAAAAAAATCAATTGTTTATTAGCAGAGTGAGATGTAGCCAATTCTGTTCGAACCACATATCCTCCAGGTCAATATTATTCAATTTAGCCCACAAAAATACAGTTATCGTCTCACGACATCGAACACTATTTACAGTTACAGCTTCACCAGCAGGATCAGCAGGAATCAATCCTAGATTTTCTTTACCACAAATGCGGCAATTTTGTTTATTAATATAGCCACTAATTTCAAAATGTCCTTCATTGTTGTCCAAATTGTTGTGAACGTCAACTATGGAAATTTCTGGGTCTTTAGCAACACTTTCACGTGCCAAATTTATATGCTATTAGAACGACTCTACGATTATATATTGCTCTTCTTTTATCTTCCACCGAACCGGTTTCTTGAATTTTGGACTATAATATATATATTTTGGATTGATAATGCTTTCTGATAGACGATTATGCAAACAGTAAATATTACGCAATTTTCTAAAAATATTTTTCACTAAACGCCCTTTTTTATAAACGAGACTAGATGTAGGCAAATTCACAACGCCATCTGTGTTTTATTGAAGGATTAAAAAACCGCTAAATTTGAAAGTCCCATTATATCGACACAGTTAATAAATAAAGAAAATTTAAGTTAATACAGCAATATTAAAACATGATAAAACCGATTAAAAATAGAAAATAATGAGAATGAATGGCAATGGGGCAATAAGGAGTATACATTTATATTTCTTGGTACAGGTTAATTTCTTTGAGGAAATTAAGGAGACAGTCAGGTGGAGTATTTTGAAAAATTTCCCTATTAGAACCAGAGAGTCCATACATCTGGCACAAAGTAGAAACAGAAATGCAGGCGGTTACTAGGTGGGAAACCGACAAGAGAACGTCAAAGAATGCACAGAATGAGAGTTCCAGATGGGAGACGACTTTGGTTCTTAAAATGTGAATGAGTGAAATGACAGTGTCGAGTCATTAGTCTATTTAATTTGACCTGTTTGGATTTTGAGCGAGAAGTTATAGAAGAAATTATTTTTAATTGGCCATAGTTTGTTATTATCCTCCAGCAAATCTCGTTCAAGTTGTATTAGATCTCGGATTTTAGTTTTTATTACTAGAGAAATTATCCTTGTTAAAAGAGATTGGAGATATTTTTAATTCCATCCGTTGCTGATTCTTTATGCAAAACACTTTATCAAGCTCGGAATCCATAACAAAACGACGGAGTAGGATTTAGAGGAAAATAAATATAGATCATGAATCTTGGTGTGCAAGGGATGTGAAGATGTAGAGTTTTATAGAACCCGGAGGAAACAGGGAATCAGTGTAAACAAGCCAATTGTAGGATTTTGAGATTGTGAAATTTGTGCTGTTTACGGAGAGGGCTTTGCAGGGATGACCACGGTGTAAAAGTGGTTTAGTGGGTTTAGAAGCGGATATTTTGACCTAAAAGACCAGCATCGGTCTGGCCGTCCTTGAAGTATTGATGCCGAGAGGAAATAAAGGCCATAATAGCCGAAGATCCGCAGATACGTCAACAATTGGCGAATCGACCGTTTTTTTATCATCTGAAAAAAAAGGGCCAATCTGCTAATACGATGTGTGGAATCCACACCAACTTAGTGAGCGAAATCTGCTGGAATGAATCTTTTCGTGTGATATTTTGCTGAAAAAATTTCTAAAGCAGGTGGTAACTAGTGATGAAAAGTGGATTGTATACAATAACGTGTAACGAAAAAAATCATAGAGGTTGCCAGGGGTAGTAGTTTGAAGTACGTCGATGGATTACTTTCATTCGAAGAAAAGTATGTTTTGCATTTGGTGAGACTGAAAAGAACCCATACTCTTTGAGCATTTTCTATTACTTGTTGATTGACGAATTTGAACGCACAATTCCTTCGTTTAATTAACGAACCAGAATGCACAAGATCCGGATTTTGCTGCGAGGTCTTAACCTTAAAATACCCAGGCCGCTAATAAAACACTGTTTGAATTTTTGAAAAATTTGTCGTCGCACTGTGTCCAAGTCAAAAAATATCTTGATGGCGCGCAGTTGCTCGAAATTGTAATTATTCATTGTGGCCATAGGGAGTTCAAACTCGTATGGAAGATGCATCGAATGTTGGCCCATCTCGACTCCAAAGCAAAAACCAATAATGGTTTCTAACCAACCAATTCTTTGTTTAAACATCCTATATGCATGTTCGAACTTTAGGGAAATTAATTGTTATAATTTACCATTGAGTTTTTTAGTTACAATTATCGTATATTGTTCTTTTATCCCTAATCCTCACTAAATGAAAAACCAACAAATTTAATTTCAATTCTCATTGTCTTATGGAAATTCTGCATAAATTCAAGTGTAACAACCTATTGTTATTATCTCAAAAATTTGCATATCAAAAGCTGTCTCACATTTTTTTTATTTCGAAATTTTATATTACACTCACATTTATATCAGTCAGAAGTTAACATACTAAATAACCAGTCATCATTTTTTTCAAGCCCGTTCTTTTTGTGGCGAAAACTTGATATAATATGAAAAATTACCGGTCGTTTAGAACATTTTCATCGCCAACATAAAGCCTCTTAAATTATTACGTATGATCTATTGTTGGTTAAATACCGGGTGAATACAAATATTATTCGACATTGTAAAATTAACTCAGTTATTTATAGTGCAAAATGGTTTATTTATTTATAGTGAAATCCTTATAACGTTATGAGTCAGATTATGGATGTATATATTAGTGTCCCTTCCATTATATTTTCCAAGACTTCTTGTCTTGTGCAATCCTACATCGTTCAATTGCTTGTTTAATTGCTGCATGTCTCACTTGTTATTCCCATCTTATATATAGTGTTTCTATTTTATTCATTACCTGCAATCTCGCTTCACACGCTAGCCTGGCTATTTTTGAATCGTTCACTCTTTCTTGAATTTGTGTTCAAACCAATAAAGTTGTTGCGATTGCTTGGATTATCTTCCAATAAAGATATTTCATTTCTATGGCAGTAAATCTGCTCGTGTTTCTGCTTGACTGATATATTAAGCGGGACTTGCTACTTTTTTCTATATCTCCGTTTGAATTTGCTGTGGTATTTTGTTTTACATTAAAAATGCTTTCTGAAGTATGTTATATATTCTTGTTTTCTATTATTCTACCCAGTTAATTGTATACATGAACGCGTTGAGTGGTTTTCCATCTAAACAGATAATGTGTTCTTTTTTTGAGCTGCTGTTATCACCATTATTTTGATATACTCCTTATTAATTTTCATATTAACTATTCTGTCCGATAAGTTTTTTGTAACATTTCTTCTGACACCGCTATTAGTATTATACGAAGTATGGCTATTAAATAGAGACTGACGCTGCTACAGAAGATATACACATGCGCCAAACGCCAGCGACCAACAGCGGTTTAGCGTGAAGCCTTCTCTTTCGAATGCAGTACCTCGTTTCTGTAAACAAATCCGTATAACCGCAGCCTGCGTTCGCCTTAGAGTTTTTTTTTGTTTGGCCGGAAAAATGTTAAGTGTAACGAGCAACGAATTGTTGTGAAATTTTACTTGAAACTTGGTAAAACCGCTACTGAACCTTATAATATTATATATGTATTGAAAGAAGTGTATGGCAATGAATGTTTATCGGGTGCACGTGTTTTTGAGTGGTTTAAGTGTTTTCAAGACGGCCGAGAAGACGTTGAAGATGATCCACGCCCGGGTCACTCTTCCACGTTAAAAACGGATGACAATATCGGAAAAATCGGTAGTCTGGTTTGATCTGACCATTGGTTAAGTATTCGTGCTATTGTTGAAAATGTAGCAATTGACAAACAATGCGTACGGCAAATTTTACATAACAATTTTAACATTCAAAATGGTGCCTAAAATTCTCAAGTTTCTCATTCACAACAAGAATCTCACAAAATGTTTGTACTGACACTTTGAATGCTATTGAAAATGACCCAAACTTATTGGAAAGGATAATAACATGTGACAAATCGTGGTTTTTTAGCTCGAATGCGTAAATCAAAATTCAAAGCAATGATGTTTGTTTTTTTCGATATTTATGGAATTGTGTACCTTCATTGTGTTCCTGAAGGTCAAACTATTAATCAACATTAGTAGCTTCACGTTCTTGCTAAACTTCGAGAAAGAATAACGAAAAAACGACCCGAATTGTGGAAGGACAAGTCATGGGTTCTCCACCAAGACAATGCGCCGGCCCATTCCGCACTGTCTGTCAAAAGGTTTCTAGCCAAGTACAGCATCCCAGTGTTAGACCATCCGCCTTATTCGCCAGATCTTTTGCCCTGTGACTTTTGTCTGTTTTCTAAAGTAAAATATGCACGAAAAGGAACAAGATTTGAGTCCGTTGAAGCTGTAAAAGTGAAAGGGTCACGAAAGCGGCACGTTCTGAGGAGACAGAAGAAGACTTCAAGCAAGTTTCGAACAATGGAAGATTTGCATGGAGCGTTGTAGAGATAGAGGAGGGGTGTATATTGAAGATGATAATAAGTAAATATGTATGAAATCAAAATAAAATGTTTTACAGCGTCAGTCTCGTTATTTAATAGTCACACCTTCTATCATTAGCAAACAAAAGTTCTTGTAAAATCACATGTGTCGTTTTCCATTTTCCAATTAATTTTTTACTACATTTTTATCTAGATCTTTTTATAACGTCGTTAATAATTACTGAAAATAACAGATGGCTATATATTCCCTGTTGTATGTTTCTTATTAACTTTGTATAACCCTTATGACTCTGATTATGTCTCTTTCTACGTTTTTTAACTTTTTCATACATCTTTTCTATTGACTTTATCGAAAGCTTTTTCTAAGTCTATGAAACATGCATGTTTTCCTTTATTAATTTTTCACCTAGCTGTCTAACTGCAGATATTAAAACTTGTGTGCTTCTTCGCCTTCTGTATCGATGTTGCTGTTCTTTTAATATTGATTCAATTGGGAATAATAATCTGGCATTCTTGTTAATACTTCCCCTGGTATGCATATCAATGTAGTTTGATAGTGTTCAAACGTTCAAAGTTTGTTTGTTGAGTGTTCAGTGACTCCTTTTTTTTTATAATGATGATGCCACGCCAATATTCCAATACCTGGATATTTTTGTTTTATCTACAACATTTAGTAAATCACGCAATTCGTCTTTGCTTTATTTCCCATGTATTTTACCATTTTCTGTTGTATGAATAGCACCTTAGAAATAAAGCTATTTCTTCTTCTTCTAAGCGTATGACGTTGCTGCAAGGCAATTTGCCAGCTCAAACTTCAGAAGTTCTAGATAGGCGAGAGAGAACTCCTAGAACTTCATAGCGTGTTGAACGAACTTTACTTTCCAATAAAAACTATTTAGATAATCATGGAGTTGTTGGCTTGAATGGCTTAGTTAGTATTATAATACAAACAAAGTTTAAACTTTTACACTTATATCTAGGGTTAGACAAAGGGTAAAATTGATTTATCATCATGTGAAAGGATGCAGCTTGATCGACCTAAGCTAATCTTAATACAAGCTGTTACAAGGTTTATTGGACCTTTCTGTTTTTTTTCCTCCTTTTCTTTTTACAAATTAATGTGATTTGCATTTAAAAATGATACTATAAGTTCAATTGTTTGATTATTCAATTTGGATAGTACTGAATTAATGTTTAAAGGGAAATAATGCCCCAATTTAATCAGATCATTATAAAGATTGATGGCGACATCAATATTTTGGCATTCAAAGAGTATATGATTTAGATCCTGAATGTTGCCACAGGCACATCTTGGGTCGTCTACGACTCCAATCTTGAATAAATGTTGTTTGGTACAACATGTCGACGGTCTTTGTATTCAAGTTTGGAAAACCAGACTTTGTTTGAAAAATGTTCTTGAATATATTTGTATGAAGATGTAAGAGAGATAGAATGTTTCCATGAAGTAATAAATTTGTCCAGTATGTTTGATTTAATTGAGTTGGCAACATCTAGGGGATTCAAAAACATCTTTTTGGGAATGTTCAAATTTCTTCCGATATTAGCCAATTTATCAGCTAATTCATTACCAAAAATTCCGGAGTGTCCCGGAATCCAAGCGAGACGAAAATCATAATTCAATTGTTTGGATATTACTAGTAGCGTTCTGGTTTTAAGCGTCGTTATATCATTGCGAATGTTGATTTTGCAGTCGGTGATCTTAAGAATCGCACTTTGAGAATCGGTAAATATGATAATATTTTTGAACTTTTTCTTCAGAGCGATAGTTATTGCTTCCTGAATTGCAACAATTTCTGCGTTACAGATGGATATTTTATTTGGTAATCTTGATGAGAATTTAAAATTTCTTTCTGGAATGCTGATTCCAAACCCTCATTGGTCTCCCTTTTTTGAGGCGTCAGTAAAAATAAATTTGTATCTATCTTTGTAATGGCTACTGTTGTTTAAAAAAGTTTGGTTAATGTTTGGATCACCTTTATTGATATGGATATTTATACAATTTATGGGTTCAACTTGAGATTCATAAGAGATTACAAAACAAGGAAAGGAGTTGTTCATGTAAATTTTATTTAAAAAAGGATAGAAAGATGTGAGTGTGGATTCTAATATTGAATGATTATTTTCATGTAGGTAGTATAAACCTCTCAAATTTAGTTGTCTGAGGATGAGGATTAACGGGTGATCAAAAATTGTGATTTTTCCAGCCAAAAATTCTGTCCAATTTAGTAAGACTTTTTTTTGTTGAATTGCCGAGAAATATAGAACCGAAGTCTAGGTGAGATCTCACAAGAGCGTGAAATACCACAAGGAGAGTTTTCAGATCCGAACCCCACCAAACTTTAGAGAAGGCTTTAATGATATTGATACCTGCATTTGCTTTGTTGACAATGTGATTAATATGTAAGTTCCATTTTAATTTTTTTTGTAAAATTACTCCCAGGTATTTGACGTGATTTTTGATGGGTATGACTGAATTTTGATCAGGGGGGGGGGGCGTCAGATTTTCTGTGACCTTTGGTGAACCAAATCGCTTCGCATTTTTCTAAGGATAGAAGCAAATTTCTTTCCTCTAGTTTATTAGCTAGAATTTCAAGTGCTTTATTAATTTTTTCTGTCGAATTTTTGTGATTTTTACCCTTGGTAAATAGAACTATGTCGTCTGCGTATCCCATGATTTTGACTTCCGATGAATCATCCTGGAATAAATCTAGCATATAAATATTGAAGAGAATGGCACTCAGAGGCGAACCTTGTGGTAGACCTATCGAGGCCGAAACTGGACCTAATAAGTTTCCATCATTTTTTCTATTAAATATACGTCTGTTTTTAAATAATCCGATTATAATGTTGCATAATTCTATTGGGATTTCTAAAGAGTTTATTATGTGGTAGAGTTTATAAATGTCAACGTGATCATATGCTGATTTAATGTCTAGAAAAACCGCGATTGTAGTTTCATTTAGTTGAAAGGATAGCCTAATGAAGGAAATTAAAAAGGCAATGTTGTCATATATGCTGATGCCTTTCCTGAATCCTGTTTGAAACCAAGGAAGAGTTGATTTGTTTTCCAAAATCCATTCGATTCTGTTTTTGATCATTATTTCAATGGTTTTGCAAAAACATGAGGATAACACGATAGGCCGATAATTCTCCGGAATGTTTGATAAAGCTATTTATTCTACAAAAAAAATACAGGAAATACTTTATAATGCCATAGTATTTTTTACTTCTGGAATATTAATGATGTTTCAATCGTGTAATTTCCAATATATTTCAAGTTAAAAATTATATCTAATTCTACACCTGAACAAGAAACAACACCGCACAAACATATGCTAAATCGATTGCATTGAGTGAAGTATAACAAAACGTAAAATTTCAAACAACCTTGAGGAAAGTAACTTAAATAACAAAATGCTTGTCAAATATTGTTCATTTTTAAATATGGCTGAAAATTTTGCTTTTATTGTTGTGATTGAATATCGGCTTTTTATATTTTCCAGCAGTTAAATATTTCAAGAAGCTCGTTTAAGTAAGTATATGTTGTATAGTGCAATACACTTACCAACAAATCGATATATTACTCAAATTGAAAATTGAACAAAACAGAAAAAAAATGTTTCATTATTACTTTCGATTTTCAAGTAAAATAAATGACAATTACAATTTTACATTCACATCTGCCCCATTGTATAAAACTAATTATCTAAAGTGAAAAATCCAAACATTGCCTATCTAGAAACGACATTAATAAAACGGGCTATCCGTAGAACAACACCCAAAATATTTACATTTTGTAAAATATTGTTGGATATTCGAAAATTATTGGGGCAACACCTGCTAATATATTTCGGCTAATGAGCGTTATGAATATAAATTCTTGATATAACGAGCTCAAAACATGTGAGATTATAAAAATATGTAAATTAAATCAACAGGCATATTCGATGCAGACCGCATTAAATAATTGAGATGGGAGATGCTAACTTTACAGCTTCATTGTCATTTGTATATATATATATATATATATATATATATATATATATATATATATATATATATATATATATATATATATATATATATATATATATATATATATATATATATATATATATATATATATATATACCAGGTGTCCCATTAAGGATGGATCGCGGCCGTATCTTGAAAACTATTTATCCCACAGCTTTGGGGGAAAAAAATTGTACTAAAAATGATCATGAGAAATTCACCAAAAATATTTTTAAGCTTCTAAAACGACCGCAAAAGGGCGTGACGAGCTAAACATTTTTAAAAATATTTTTTTTGTGTATTTTCAAGTGTTAACCGAGTAAGAAAAATTCTCAGTTATAATTAGCAAACTGTCTCCTACAACTTTGTTTTATGGCATTTTGTCGTAACTTCGCGAATAAAGAAGTGGGGGGTTACCTATTTAGATAAAAAGTCGTCTAATGTCCGTTTGCCTAAACCGATTTTCCTCAATTTGGATTCATTTAAAAGGCAATTGCTGGTACAATCAGATAATCTGGGAGATAAATTATTTAGTTTATAAATGAAACCGCGAGGTGGCGTTACATTCAACAATAGTTTTTTTGAAGTTTTGTTCAGTTTTTTCAAATGGAATGGTACAGCTTTTACTACATGGCAAGAAAGGTAATTTAAAGAGGAATCGTTTAGTGAAAACCCGAAATCGATATCTCTGACATGTCAAGAGATATTTCGATTTTTCTGAAAAAAATCAGTTAGTTTTAATTTTTACCGTAATATTAAGTTAAAAATTAGTCTTAATATTTAGGTCGTAATCGCAACCACAACAATTTTATTTAAAAAATAAAATTATCTATTGAGTATCAATATAATAAATGTTCTAATCCTGACCTTGATAATATTTTCTAATTTAATTATATAAGCGCAAAAAATGCCTTTCCCCAATTGTGGCATTGTCTCTTTTGTGATGCTTAAATACTACTTGACAGAATATTGAAATCAGTCATTAATAAATATACCTACTCTTTCTTTTAAACTAAATAAATGGATGAATGAAATTATGGGTTTTCGGGTTTCCAAATAAACGCATGCAATCCTTAGATACATTACACAAAGAGTGTAAGAAGGGAACCATGGAAACAAACAAAAACAGTCAAATTAACTTGTCAGTTTTAAAATGCATTACATTTTCAACATTGCATTTATTGATTATTAATAATTATTATAATAATATCTAACAATGCCTTTTACGAATAACGAGACCTATAACATGTTGGCGGTGTATTTCCAATGTTTTGAAAATGCATGTATTGCAGAGTGGCAATATGCAAGTCAATATCCCGAAAGAAGGCATTATTCGAAGAAGGTGTTTACACGTCTAGCAAGACGCTTACGAGAAACAGGAATTGTGCATCCAGATCCAGTCCGCACCAGATTATGTTCGATTCGTAATCGAGATAATGTCGTAAATGTTCTGGCTTATGTTGAAACCAACCCCCATTTAAGTATCAGACAAATATCTGAAGAATTAGGTGTTAGCAAAACATCCGTTCATCGAATCTTAAGAGATAACAAGCTGCACCCCTATCGTGTTGTCTTACATCAAGCCCTTTTGGATAACGATTTCGACAGACGGTTAGATTATTGTCACTGGTTAAAAAATATGTGTAGAGGAAATAAACAATTCTTAAAACGCATACTATGGATGAAGCTACTTTTAGCAGTGATGGAGGCGTTAACTTACATAATATGCACTACTGGGCAGTTGCTAATCCACACTGGATGTTAGAAATCAACCACCAAAATAGATGGAGTGTGAACGTATGGTGTGGTGTTTTGGGAGACAAAATTATTGGTCCCTTTATTTTTAATGGACATTTGAATAGTGAAACATATTTAAATTTTTTACTAAACGGACTGCCAGAACTAATGGAAGATGTTTCGTTGGAAACAAGAAGACAAATGTGGTACCAGCATGATGGATGCCCTGCCCACTTCTCGCAGGTGGTTCGAAACTTCTTGGATGCTTCGTTTCTAAATCGTTGGATAGGACGGGGTAGTTTATTTTCGTGGCCGGCGCGCTCACCGGATTTGACAGTCCTCTTCAGACTTTTTACTTGTGGGAAAGACTAAAAGACCTTGTTTTTCACACTCGTCCTACCATACGAGAAAAAATGATTGAAATAATTCAAAATTCAATAACCAGCATTTCAAGAGCGGAAATTGAAGCTGCCGTTTTTAGGACTCGTCGAAAAATAAATCTTTGCATTTCTAAGGATGGAAGGCATTTTGAACATTTAGAAAGGTGTTAAAGTTCAGATTCTGTTAATTATTAGACTGTTGTGCTGTTAATTTTATTTGACTGTTGTTATTATTATTATCTTCGTTGTTGGCCCGTTAGCCTTTAAACACGCTCCAAATTAATATGGTACGAAGAATTTGGACCAGTCCTAAGCCTGGGTAAAGTGTGAAGGACGGCAAACATTAGGTTAATATTTCTTTTGACTTAATGCAGGTAGTAGTGAAATAATAACTGATTTTTTCAGAAAAATCGAAATATCTCTTGACATGTTCTGACATGTC
Organism: Cosmopolites sordidus; assembly: GCA_031761425.1. Lineage (NCBI taxonomy): Eukaryota > Metazoa > Arthropoda > Insecta > Coleoptera > Curculionidae > Cosmopolites > Cosmopolites sordidus. Next base: position 238,362 of record JARFXV010001563.1, read on the forward strand.
AAGAGATATTTCGAGATATCGATTTCGGATTTACACTGGATGATTCCTCTTTAAATTACCTTTCTAGCCATGTAATAAAAGCTGTACCATTCCATTTGAAAAACTGAACAAAACTTCAAAAAACTATTGTTGAATGTAAGGCCACCTCGCAGTTTCATTTATAAACTAAATAATTTATCTCCCAGATTATCTGATGGTCCCAGCAATTGCCTTTTAAATGAATCCAAATTGAGGAAAATCGGTTTAGGCAAACGGACATTAGACGACTTTTTATCTAAATAGGTAAACCGCCCCCCCCCCCCCCACTTCTTTATTCGCGAAGTTACGACAAAATGCCACAAAACAAAGTTGTAGGAGACAGTTTGCTAATTATAACTGAGAATTTTTCTTACTCGGTTAACACTTGAAAATACACACAAAAAATGATTTTTAAAAATGTTTAGCTCGTCAGGCCCTCTTGCGGTCGTTTTAGAAGCTTAAAAATATTTTTGGTAAATATCTCATGATCATGTTTAGTACAATTTTTTTTCCCCAAAGCTGTGGGATAAATACTATTCAAGATACGGCCGCGATCCATCCTTAATGGGACACCTGGTATATATATATATATATATATATATATATATATATATATATATATATATATATATATATATATATATATATATATATATATATATATACTTTTGTTGGTTGCTTGACCGGGAAGGAGCCTCACCTATCCCTTCAACTGGATGGCATATGTTTCGCCTCTCGAGGTTCAGACTCTTCAGGGCACCGACATATACCATACCATCAAGAATAGGAAGACCACAGCCAACAACCCATGTTTTCGCCGACCTCCGGTCGGATGGCGTATATATGTATTGTTAGATTTTCTTAGACTGCGTCCAATGAGACAGCAGTAGCTGAGTGTCATCACACACCCACAGATGGTAGGGTAGCGCAGAGAAGAATGGAAACATGCATGCTTGGCATAAATAGACGGGATAGAAAGACCTGCATATGGATCAGGGAACAAACGAAAGTGAATGGCATTATTTGAAGAATAAAGGAATTGAAATTGAGGTGGGCAGGCCATGTAGCGAGACGATGGGAGGAAAGATGGACCAAGGCGATCTTGAATTAGATACCGCTTGACCGCAACCGTCCAAGAAGAAGACCGAAAACACGATAAACTGATGACATTATTAAGTATATTGGATTCGAATGGCAGAGGAAACCTCAGGGCCGCGATAGTTGAAAGCATGCTGGAGAGTCCTACATTCTGCAGTGGATTGACACGGCCTAATGATAATGATGATAATATACAGGGTGTCTCAAAAACAGGATGACTCCACATGTCCTACAGCCAGCGCAATAATCGATTTATTGAAGGACAATTATTATTTAGGGAACAAGATAAATCGAGGAACATACCTGCTAATTGTCAAGCAAGGGCATATAATTTAACTTCTTTAGATTATTTTCTGTGGGGTTATGTTAAATCTTTGGTCCGTGCCGTTAAACCATCAACTATTGACCCTTTGGAAGCCAACATAACTCGGACAATTGCCATAAGACTCCAATTCCTTAAAAAAGTGGTCGGCAATTGGTTGACAGATTGCGCTTTATTAGAATTAGCCATTGGGGACGACTGTCCCAAGATACATTATGCATAATAATGTCATTAATCCATCGAGTTTTCGGTCTTCTTCGTGGACGTTTGCGATCTAGCGGTATCCAGTCCAGGACCGCCCTGGTCCATCTTTCGTCCTATCACCTCGTTACATGGTCTGCCCACTTCCACTTCAATTGCTTTATTCTTCCAACGATGTCACTCACTTTCGCTGGTTCTCTGATCCATGCGCAGGACTTTCTGTCTCGTCTCGTATGATGCTTGGCCTACATCTTTCCAATCCCCTCTGCGCTAACCGAAGGTTTTGAATTGATTGGGATGTGACTGTCCAGGTTTCACTTCCGTATGTTATAACGGGCAGAACGCACTGATCGAAGACTTTTCTTTTCGGGCAAAGTGGGAGTCTGCTCTTAAACACAATGTTGAGCCTACCAAATGCCTGCCAATCACATTTAACACACCGTTCCACTTCCCGGGCGGTAGTCCCCTCCATTGAAATCCTCTGCCCAAGATATATAAAGCTGTCCACAATCCCCAAATCCCTTCCTAAAACTGAAATTCTTCGGTCCTGAACGAAGTTATTGAACATAACCTGACTCTTTTTCAGGTTTATTTTCAAGCCAAATGGTTTGCCAGTCCTTTGCAGTTCTTGTCTGCGTTTTTGAAGCTCCTCTGGGCCTTGTGAAAGGAGAACTATATCATCTGCAAATCTAAGATGGTAAGAAGTTTGCACCATTGATCTATACACCATCCTGTTCCCAATCCAGTTTACGGAATACTTCTTCAAAGGCAGCCGAGAAAAGAATATGCGATATTGCGTCACCCTGCCGTACACCTCGTTCTACATTAATTCCCATTTCAAGATCATCAAGGTGAATTATGTCTGTACCTTTATAATATATTAATCCTAATAGGTTTATATATGCTTTATCTACCCCTTGGCTAAGCAGTGCATCCATTATTGCATGCTTTGAGATGGAGTCAAATGCTTTTTCGTAGCCGATAAAGGTAAATCACAGTGGCAATATGTATTCATTGTGCCTTTCTATGGCCTGCTGTACAACCTGAATGTAGTCCATAGTACTGAATACACTTATGAATCCTGCCTGTTTTCTTGGTTGTGCCTCATTCAGTTCTTTTGATATTATTTTAGAAATTATTTTAGTGAAAACTTTGTACATTACTGATAGGAGGCCGATTGGACGGTAGTTCTTTAAATCTCCCTGTGCTCCCTTTTTATGTAAAAGGTTCACTTCTGCATTTTGTCATAAGTCAGGTACTTTTTGTTCTTTGAGGCATTTTGAGTATAATTTTGCCACCAGTTTTTAATATTTCGACAGTTACACTATCCTTTCCTGGAGCCTTGCCGTTTTTCATCGATTCTATAGCATTTGTTACTTCCTCCACTAGGATATCTGGCATTTGTTCTTCTATGGGTATTGTTGTTTTATGGGTATTGTTGTTTTGATTGGTTCTGATCTTCATATAACTGGGAATTAAAAAATGTATACATATCTATATCTATATATATATATATATATATATATATATATATATATATATATATATATATATATATATATATATATATATATATATATATATATATATATATATATAGATATATATATATATATATAAAATATATATATATAAATATATATATATATATATATATATATATATATATATATATATATATATATATATATATATATATATATATATATATATAATTAAAATATCACAATATAAAAAATATAACGCATAAAATTTTCACTTCTACAATTAACAGAAAATCCTTTATTTAAACCACTGTAAACCTTAAGTCCCCTTTGTGGATCAGACCTTGACGTGGTAAAGGGGTTTGAGTAGGGCAATGAAGCTTTGAGCTATGCCGTCTGGAGTCTATGCTCCTGGGAGAGTCACCCCTGACTGACGGGTCAAGGCGGAGGCCTCAGACTAACATGATCCAAAATCTGCCAACCCGCATTGGATCAGCGTGGCAAATTACGGTCCATACCTTCAACATGGCATTTCAATATGTTGAAATATGACAGTACAACCTCAAACACGGCCCTCATTCCCCGGAGGCCAAGGGGCAACTACCTTCGGCAGCGGGAAGACCTGCCCCAAGGCAGAAGGTGCTAAGAATCACCGGGTTAGATCAGGCTGCCATTGGACTTTTGACATTGCAACGTTAAATATACGGACTATGAAAACAGAGGCCCGATTGCAAGAACTCTTAATCGAACTTGACAACATACATTGGGATATTATTGGGCTCTGTGAAACACGAAGAAAGGGTGAAGAGTTAATCAAACTGAAACCAACTGGACACGTACTCTACACTCGAGGTACGGAAAATGGCCGATGTGGCGGAATTGGATTCTTCATCAATCGAAAGCTGAAGGACTGTGTGGTAAAATTTGAAAGTACATCCGACCGATTAGCCCAATGCGTTATTCAGCTGAATAAAAAGTTTAGGCTTCAAATCGTCCAAGCTTATGCACCAACTATAAGCCATAAATATGAGGAAATTGAGGAATTTTATGATGATGTGGCCCAGCTTTTATACAAGGAGAAATGTAGGTACAAAATCCTGATGGGTGATTTTAATGCCAGAATTGGAACAACAAGAACAGACGAAAATGCAACTGGCCCATATGGAACTGGTGAGCGAGAAAATAGAGGTGACAGATTAGTTGATTTTGCTGAAGGACAAGAACTATACATTATGAATTCATTCTATAAGAAAAATATCAGCAGAAAATGGACATGGAAAAGTCCATCTGAGCTCACAAGCGAAATTGACTACATCATGACCAACAATAAAACAATATTTACCAATTGTACTGTCCTTAACAATTTTAATGTTGGAAGTGACCACCGAATGGTACGAGCAAGGGTTCGGATTGACTGTCGAAAAGAGCGCGAAAGAATGGTAAGATCAAAGAAGGGCAAGGTGGATTCTGGAAAACTGCTGAAGAGAGGAAGCGATTTTGAGATTGCTTTGTCAAACCGGTTTGCTGCGTTACAAGATCCAGAGGAGGTGGAAATATCAGTTCAATATGAAGAAATCGCCAACAATGTACTTCAAACGGCTGCTTCAATAGCACCAGAGGAAAAATGTCTCAAACAAACAAAAATCTCCAGTGAGACCATTGATTTAATGAAGAAACGGCGAGCAATGAGAAATGCAGGTAGTCCTTTTGGCAGGGTCGAGTACACTGAGCTCTGCAAAACTATAAGAAAACGTATCAGAGAGGACACGCGCCGATTCAATATGCAGCTAGTGCAAAAAACCCTGGAAGAAAACAAAGGAATTAACAAAGCTAAACAGAAGCTGAGAAACAAAAGAACGCAAATATATGCTTTAAAGCGTGAGGATGGCACAGTGTGCAGGGCGCGTACCGAAATGTTAGAGATTGTCAGAAGGTTTTATTCCCAGTTATATGAAGATCAGAGCCAGTCAGGGACAGCAATACTCACGGAAGAACAATATATAATGCCAGATATCCTAGTGGAGGAAGTAACAAATGCTATAGAATTGATGAAGAACGGCAAGGCTCCAGGAAAGGATAGTGTAACTGTCGAAATGCTAAAAGCTGGTGGTCGCACATTACATAAAACACTGGCAAAATTATACTTAAAATGCCTCAAAGAACAAAAAGTACCTGACTTATGGAAAAATGCAGAAGTGATCCTTTGACATAAAAAAGGAGCACAGGAAGATTTAAAGAACTACCGTCCAATAAGCCTCCTATCAGTGATGTACAAAGTTTTCACTAAGATAATTTCTAAAATAATATTAATAAAACTGAATGACGCACAACCAAGAGAACAAGCAGGATTCAGAAGTGGATTCAGTACAATGGATCGCATCCAGGTTGTACAGCAGGTCATAGAAAGGCACAACGAATACACCATGCCACTGTGCTTGGCTTTTATCGACTACGAAAAAGCATTTGATTCCATCTCAAAGCATGCGATAATGGATGCACTGCTTAGCCAAGGTGTAGAGAGAGCCTATGTAAACCTATTAGAATCGATATATGATGGAGCTACAGCCACAATTCACCTTGATGATCTTGAAGTGGGATTTAATATAGAACGAGGTGTACGGCAGGGTGACGCAATATCACCTATTCTTTTCTCGGCTGGCCTTGAAGAAGTATTCCGTAAACTGGATTGGGAACAGGATGGTGTAAAGATCAATGGTGCAAACTTAAACCATCTTAGATTTGCAGATGATATTATTCTCATTTCACAAGACCCAGAGGAGTTGCAAAGACGCATACAAGAACTGCAAAGGGCTGGCGAACCATTTGGCTTGAAAATAAACCTGAAAAAGAGTCAGGTTATGTTCAATAACTTCGCTCAGGGCAGAAGAATTTCAGTTTTAGGAAAGGATTTAGAGATTGTGGACAGCTTTATATATATCTTGGGCAGAGGATTTCAATGGAGGGGAATACCGCCCGGGAGGTGGAACTGCGTGTTAAATGTGGCTGGCAGGCATTTGGTAGGCTCAACATAGTGTTTAAGAGCAGACTCCCACTTTGCCTGAAAAGAAAAGTATTCGATCAGTGCGTTCTACCCGTTATGACATACGGAAGTGAAACCTGGACACGCACATAGCAATCAATTCAAAAACTTCGGGTGGCATAGAGGGGAATGGAAAGATGTATGCTTGGCATTACAAGACGAGACAGAAAGTCCTGTGCATGGATCAGGGAACAAACAAAAGTCTGTGACATCATTGGAAGAGTAAAACAATTGAAATGGAGATGGGCAGGCCATATAGCGAGGCGATGGGACGACAGATGGACCAAGGCAATCCTGGAGTGGATACCGCTTGATCGCAAACGTCCGCGAAGAAGACCGAAAGCACGATGGATTGATGACATCGTTAAGTATATTGGACCCGAGTGGCAGAGGAAAGCCCAGGACCGTGAAGGTTGGAAGCATGCTGAAGAGGCCTTCATCCTGCAGTGGATCGATACGGGCTGATGATGAAACCCTAAGTAAGACAAAACTAACACAATAAAAAAAACTATTTTAAGGTATAATATTACTTCTTTTCCTATCTTGGCAGATATATTTATTTACAAAGCATGTGACAAAAATGGAGCAACTTTCAAAAGCAGTTTATGTAAGGCAAAAAAATTGTCAATATTTTTTTAATTTAATCAATAATTGAACCAAAAGCCTTGATGTCTGATGACTTTCTGACATCGTTTTGGTATTAAAGTTATGGAGCACTACAGACTTTATTGATTCCTAATTTTTTTTCCAAAGCATCGAACATATTGTTCCAATTTATATAACGCTGAGTCTTAAATTTGTCGTTCATTATTTTCCATACATTCTTTATCGAATTGAAATCCGAAGATTGATCTGGCAACATCAATAATTCAGTATTGTGCTGTTTCAACCAACGTGTCACGTGTTTAGAAGTATGTTTCGGGATTGTTATCGTGCTGGTAAACCCACTTTAGAGGCATATTCTACTCGGCAAAGGGGACCATAAAATTTTTCTAAAATATCGACATAACCAAATCTATCTATAATGTTAATGATTCTATGGATTGGACCAATACCTCCATATGAGAAGCAAACACAAAATTTAACGTTCCCTCCACCGTGCTTCACAGTTTTCACGACGTATTTAGATTCAAGTATTTTATTATCTGGATGTTGAACGTGTTTGATTCCGTTGCTATTTATTAATGCCAACTTCTATTCGTCACTAAATAAAATGTTCCTCCACTGCTTCTTGTTCCAATGCACATATTCCGCGAACTTCAATCAGGATTTTACATTCTTTGTAGATAATAGTGATTTTTGGCTGGTCTTTGTCCAAACAATCCTCCTTCATATAATCTTCATTGAATCGTTCTTGTAGAAACTTTCGCGACATCCAAATCTGCTTTTATACACGCAGCGCTTTTAAAAGGATCCACATAACTTATAGTAATGTTTTTTTTATCTATTCGTAAAGTAGTTTCTCTCAGGCTTTCCGCTTTCGCCATGTTCAGTATGATCCCATGATGAAAACAATTTTGAGTATTTCGCGAAACTACCGACTGAGACAGCATTAAACGTTTGGAAATGGAACATTGCTTCTCACCACTTTTATAAGCTTGTACAATTGGATTTTTGAGATCCATTGATATATTAACGCCACGAGCCATCTTGCAACTAATAAGAGACTTAAGAATGCGTCGAAAAAAGTTACTGGATAGTTTTTGAAGAAAAAAAAATTGTCGCGGCTTTCTTGTGACATTAGTTGAGATAAAATACATAAAATTAATAAAAGTATAATAAATGATCGTGTATTTTAGAACTTGTTTAAAATTATCGGATTCAATAAGGTACGTTTATATATATTTACTGCTAATACAGAGGGTTCTTCTAAAATAAATGAATATGATTTGTTGCTCCACTTATGTCCGGTGCAATTCCGGTGTTATTTTGGTGCAATTTTAGGATCGCTGAGTATAATGTGATAACTCCCACATCTGAAGGATGACTAATCTGTTTTTGAGGTATATATTGATTATAAAATTACGGTTGATCATATCGAAAATATAATAGTTTTGATTGATTGCGCGGTTGGCTCTTGGTGAAACATAGTAACAATGATAATAATTAAAACACTTGGTATTTGTTTCACAATATATTCAAGATATTCTCTAATATGTTTCGGCCTCGCGACCATTCTCAAAGAGAGTTATGTATAAACTTTACTTTTATAAAAAAAATAGTTTATACATAACTCTCTTTGAGAATGGTCGCGAGGCCGAAACATGTTAGAGAATATCTTGAATATATTGTGAAACAAATACCAAGTGTTTTAATTATTATCATCGAAAATATAAGGTCCCATTTCAGTTATAAATATCTAGTGGATATATAAATGTATAGTCGATAATATATAAATATAGTGGATATGATTTATGAAGATATTTACAATATGGTAACGGTTTTTGGGCATTTCGAGCGTTCATCAGTGTGCGATATACGTTTAAATTGATCACTTCATTGATTTGCCTTCTAAATCAAATGGGAATAATTATTTGAAGTAAAATCTAACTATTTTTGTAAATCTGCCGGGGTTTAACTACCTGCAAGTAAGTACTTTATATAAGTTAGAATTTATCCAATTGTCTGAAATATGCTAAAATGTTCTATTCGATCACCACAACCAATTGTGCAACGCACCCGTCTGAAACTTAGCAGGCATCTAAATAATCTATGGAATCTAAAGAATTACATATGAAAAAATGGCATACTCATTTAATTTTAATTGGATTTTGGATTTCTTGTCTTTTTCAGACCGACCTTTTTCGACTTTTCGAACGACCCTCATACCTCTGATTTGACGTAAAATATTATGAAAATTAAATAAAGCTACATTATTCCTGAAATAAACGACGGCAGGCTTTATTAATTGAGATAAAACTGATAATAAAGTTATGTTAATGTCGTCTTAAAGCGCCCAACTCTGATGACTAAACAATGGGCGTCCCCCATTGACAAATGCTAAGCAAACAACACGTTGTTTGGACCGAAGGCGTTAAGAACAAACCGAAAGAAATTCGATTTAAGCGTCGGTCTTTCGGTCCACGATCGCGACTCGATTGCCGTTGCAGCACGTCTTCCGATTGCGTTTGCGAAATAATGAAATTAGAGCCCGAATCGCTGCGAACAAAACAAACTTGCAAAACGGGACGAATGTACAACGATCCACGGTACCGTAGCGAGAAGACGTTCGTGATGCGAATCCAGGCTGATGCCTTCTGGATGTTTTCGACGAGTTGGTGGTACGTGAGTCGATTGCCGAACGAAAAGCTGTACATGATTCTGAACCGGTCGCCATCTACCGGTAATGGAGAAAAAGAGGCGATTGAGCCGCGGCCTTAGAGTCTTGATGAGGTGCTTAACAGCTCGATGGTGGATGGTGTGAGACAAAGTGGGCGTGGTCCATTATATTTCTACTTAAAACTTATGGAATATTATATGCAAAATTTTTCCAAATATAAGGTAAAAAAAGTAGTTTATTTTTTATGACTAACAAAATAAGACTAAAATTTAAAACTAAGGCCGAATAATGAGTAGTCCTTTTAGCCCATTATTAACGGAAATATTTATGGATGATTTGGAATCAATAAAATTTAACAATAATATTAGCTGGGTGGCCGCAAAAAAATGATTACAAAATTCCCTGATAATTCCCATTTTTTCAGTAAAGTTTGTCGTACTTTTCCCAGACTTAAAAATGTTATTGGAATTATTACGATATTTAAACTTTTGATTATATTTTATTTGTCAATAATTAAATATGGTATAAAACTCACAAAAATTAAGAAATGTTCAACTACGTTTATTTGAATAATTTAGTTTATATTCCATTAATTTTTTAGTATATTGCCACAGCTGGTATTTTATATCTAGTTAAATAATTTTATAAAAAGTAATTTTAAATGAATAAGACAAAAATAAGCTAATGGCTAGTTGAAATAGTTGAACCATAACAAATTAAACTTTTCATATTTCGTAGGTAACACTATTGAAGATTTTTAAAGTAATCCTAGCTTTTTTTCATGACAAATATTTTTTTGTTTACTACACGTTTTCTTTTAAAATTCTCTGATCTCTGATCTGAGTTATTGGAGCTCCTTTTTTCCGACCGTCAATTTCTTCTGACAATTTTGAACGTGAATTCCGGTAAGATCAAACATCAAGAGTTGCAAAATCCCCATTTCTTTTACTTAGGATAGAGTCATATATTAATCCTTTAGCAATTAAAGTTTTGCTTTTTATATTATCAACTAAACATTCAGGATTGACTGAAAAACATCTAACAACATTACGTTGTGTTACATACATTAAAACCTTTAACAGCTTTAACAGCTTTACTAAGGATTGTGGATTGACTAAACAAAATGAAGAGTTAATAATAAATAAAATAAATTATTAATGTCCTAGGTATTATTCTACGTTGAAAATATATAAGGTAAAATATTTAATGAGATGAGATGTTAGATGAGTGAAATAAATTCAAAATATTAAAACATTTCGTTGTAGGCAATTAAATTCCCTGATACTTTTTGATAACTTTATAATTCCCTGATCTTTCAGTAATATTTCGCGGTTATATTAAACCATTGCATTGGTTGCATTTTACCATCGCAGGTAATGAGATCATTTTTTAAATTGTGTTAATAGTTTACACCCGAATATTATATTTACAATAAAAATAGAAGTAAATATATCATTAATTTTTCTCGACCTAACAAAAAATCACATTTTTAATATTCATGATAAATCAATACACACACACACACTACAATAAATACAAGGGATGGTATTTATGTATCCGGAATAGCAACATTGGTTTTGCTAAGCGCCCTCTGATATATACATCGTAAAGTTAGACCTTGTTGCTGTATACGTACTCAGAATGTTTTGTCATACAGATGCTATATGTGTTGTTTAGTGACTTAACAATTTCATCTCAGTCAGAAAATGGAATGAACTCGTGAGAATTTTGGTGAGATGATTAACTACGACTTTCGACGTAAATTATTTCAATAACAGTGCATCAACTCACTGAAGTGACTGATCCATCTAAATCCACTGTATATCACTGGTTTAGTGAATTCAATTGTGGCTGTCGTTCGCCCATGCACGAATTTAAAGAAGGTCGTCCAAAATCGGTTGTTGTGCCAGAAAATACTGTGCGCGAACTGATAAAGCAATATCGTCATGTGGCATACCGTGAGATTGAGGCATCCCTGAGAATAGTAGGACAAGTATACACAAGATTTTACATCAACATTTAGCCGCGAAAAAGATTTGTGCGCGTTGGATTCCGCTTAATTTGACAATCGCTCAAAAAAAAGGCTTGCGTCGATTGGTGCAAAAAAATGATCAAAAAATATAATCATGATGCGTGAAAAGCCGTGTTTAACATCTACACAGGTAACGAATCTTGGATCTATGTGCATTAGCCTGAAAGTAAACAGCGGGGTCTTTCAAAACGAGCCAAACCCAACAAAAGTTGTCCACCCAAGAAGCACTTCGAATGTTTGGGATAATTCAAGCAGGATAATTCTTCACCATGACAACGCGAGCTCTCACACATCGAACCGAACAACTCAATATTTGACCGGCTAAAACATCGAATTGATGGGTCATTCGCCGTACAGTCCTGATTTGGAACCCAATGATTTCTTTTTGTTCCCGGCCCTAAAAAATAAACTACATGGTCAACGATTTTCGACGCCAGAATTAGCGGTTGATGGGTTCAAAAAAATACCTCAATCTGAATGGGAAAAGTCCTCTGAAAATTGGTTCGAACGTATACACAAGTCTGTCGATCATTGGGGAGAATATTTTGAAAAACAATATAATAATTTTTAATAATAAATATTTGTTTTTATTTATTATTCCGGATACATAGATAGCAACCCTCGTAACAAGTCTACTCACTCATACGAACATAAAGTTGCAACATTAATAGCATGATACATCGGTTAATACATGTTCCTTTAAAACAGTCATTTTGATAAGGAACGTAACATTATTAAACAAATAGCAGTTAATAATAAATATACACCAGAACTAATAGATATTTTAAACAAAAAGTTATATAAAAATAATTCTAAATAAACCCTCATATTACACTTAGTTAAACTATAAAGGAAAACCTTCTAATAAAGTAGCAATTTCTCAGACATAATTACGCAGCATTTATAACCAACAATAATTTAAGCAAATACGTTAAAAACAACAAAGATAAAATACCAAACGAAAATACATAGTATGTCGGAAAAATAACGGAACTTTTTAAATTTAAAGAAAACTACTAGCGCCATCTATTGAAACACTATATATACAATCTGAAAGTTGTATCTGATATATTTCCTCTATAAAACGAGACCACCATCATTAGAATTGGTCAACGGACCGTCCAGTTATAATGCTTAAAGCCACAGTACCTTTTGTCACCTCGTCATAAAAACTCGATGGAACAAAGAGCTAATATTAAATTTTGTTTCAAGCTTGGTAAAACTTTTACAGAAACAGTTGAATTGATGAAAAACGTTTATAGTTTTTAAATTTAACTGAGGGAGCCAATACTTGATGAAAATTAATTTTAAATAAACAAGCAAATATTAATATCTAAAATTTCTACTCTGTTTAAAATTGTATGTATAACAATTGTTTCGACACTCCATGTCTTTTGTAAATACGAACTACGTTAAACCAACAGTGAGAAAAGTAATTACAATCTAAACTGTCCATCGACCTAATAATACTATAAAAGATGATAGTGAAGAAATCCATTTTTTCAACGTCTAGGAGAGTAATATAAATTTAATAACGGTGGACCATTTAAGTCTTGTTGGTTATTCAGCAAAATATCCAAATTTTCCCTTTTATTAATTTTTAGGCTCTCTAAAAAAATTAATGTTTTAAATTTATTTTCATTACGTAACATTTAAAAATTATCATTGAAAGTGTGATTTTCTAACATCAAGTGGTTAGCATAATGAAAATTATTTTATGGTTTAATATAACTTCTTTTATGCTCATTGAGTCTAGTAGAGAAAGACCTTTCTATTTGTTCAACATAAACTTTTTAACACAACCCACACTCAACTAAATAAACTCCTGATTTATAGAGTTTATTTGTTTGACTCTTTGTTTTCAACGTCTTATTAAAAATAATAAAAGTCAAACAAATAAACTTTATAAATTAGGAATTTATATAATTGAATGCTGGCCGTGTCCAGAAGTATATGTAGGACCAACAGGAAAGTTATACAAAACAACACAGTAATTATCATTATGCTAACCACTTAATGTTAGAAAATCACACTTTCAATGATAATAAAATATTCATAATAAAAACAAATCTAAAAAATTAAATCTATTAGGGAGCCTAGAAATTAATAAAAGAAAAATATAAATATAATAAAGTTTGGATATTTTTTCTAAATCACCAAATAGACTTGAATGGCTCACCGTTATTTAACTTATATTGCCCTCCTAAACGTTGAAAAAATCCATTTCTCCACTGTCATATTTTATGGCATTAATAGGTCGATGGACAGTTTAGGTTGCAATTACTTTTCTTACTGTTAGTTTAAGTTATAGTTCGTATTTGAAAAAGGCACTAATGGCATAAGATTGCCATGAGTTGAAATGATAGCGGCGAAATTTTGGCAAATGGTTTAAACAAACGGAAAATCTGTGTTTAAAACCATCTCATAGGACCGCCGCTGTTCGTAGATTTTTGCCAAAAAAAAAAAACAAACCTGCGTGTTTCAACATTTTCCAACATCTTCCGTATTCGCCTAATTTATCTTCGTGTGACTATTTCCTGTTCCTAAAGCTTTGGCGATGGTCATTGATGCAATTCCGAAAAATTGCAATAAAAAAGATCTATGGTGGCATTGCTGAACGTGCCTAACAGTATTTTAATGCGGAAGGGATGTCTATTGAATAAAACAAAATAGTTTTGGCAAAATAACTAACTGGTTTTTTTATTTAAAAAGTTCCGTTATTTTTTCGCCATACTGGATAAGTCAGGAGTTTTAATGTTGACTTGTTCTAACCATCCAAGAGCTTATGTAGATTAAGGCTTATATATATATATATATATATATATATATATATATATATATATATATATATATATATATATATATATATATATATATATATAATCCCCTTTGTGGATCAGACCTTGACGTGGTAAAGGGGTTTGAGTAGGGCAATGAAGCTTTGAGCTATGCCGTCTGGAGTCTATGCTCCTGGGAGGGTCACCCCTGGCGGACAGGTCAAGGCGGAGGCCTCAGACTAACATGATCCAAAATCTGCCAATCCGCATTGGACCAGCGTGGCAGATTACGGTCCATACCTTCAACATGGTATTTCAGTATGTTGAAATATGACAGTACAACCTCAAACACGGCCCTCATTCCCCGGAGGCCAAGGGGCAACTACCTACGGCAGCGGGAAGACCTGCCCCAAGGCAGAGGGTGCTAAGAATCACCGGGTTAGATCAGGCTGCCATTGGACTTTTGACATTGCAACGTTAAATATACGGACTATGAAAACAGAGGCCCGATTGCAAGAACTTTTAATCGAACTTAACAACATACATTGGGATATTATTGGGCTCTGTGAAACACGAAGAAAGGGTGAAGAGTTAATCAAACTGGAACCAACTGGACACGTACTCTACACTCGAGGTACGGAAAATGGCCGATGTGGCGGAATAGGATTCCTCATCAATCGAAAGCTGAAGGACAGTGTGGTGAAATTTGAAAGTACATCCGACCGATTAGCCCAATGCGTCATTCAGCTGAATAAAAAGTTTAGGCTTCAAATCGTCCAAGCTTATGCACCAACTATAAGCCATAAAGATGAGGAAATTGAGGAATTTTATGATGATGTGGCCCAGCTTTTATACAAGGAGAAATGTAGGTACAAAATCCTGATGGGTGATTTTAATGCCAGAATTGGAACAACAAGAACAGACGAAAATGCAACTGGCCCATATGGAACTGGTGAGCGAGACAATAGAGGTGACAGATTAGTTGATTTTGCTGAAGGACAAGAACTATACATTATGAATTCATTCTATAAGAAAAATATCAGCAGAAAATGGACATGGAAAAGTCTATCTGGGCTCACAAGCGAAATTGACTACATCATGACCAACGATAAAACAATATTTACCAATTGTACTGTCCTTAACAATTTTAATGTTGGAAGTGACCACCGAATTGTACGAGCAAGGGTTCGGATTGACTGTCGAAAAGAGCGAGAAAAAAATGGTAAGATCAAAGAAGGGCAAGGTGGATTCTGGAAAATTGCTGGAGAGAGGAAGCGATTTTGAGATTGCTTTATCAAACCGGTTTGCTGCGTTACAAGATCCAGAGGAGGTGGAAATATCAGTTCAATATGAAGAAATCGCCAACAATGTACTTCAAACGGCTGCTTCAATAGCACCAGAGGAAAAATGTCTCAAACAAACAAAAATCTCCAGTGAGACCATTGATTTAATGAAGAAACGGCGAGCAATGAGAAATGCAGGTAGTTCTTTTGGCAGGGTCGAGTACACTGAGCTCTGCAAAACTATAAGAAAACGTATCAGAGAGGACACACGCCGATTCAATATGCAGCTAGTGCAAAAAACCCTGAAAGAAAACAAAGGAATTAACAAAGCTAAACAGAAGCTGAGAAACAAAAGAATGCAAATATATGCTTTAAAGCGTGAGGATTGCACAGTGTGCAGGACGCGTACCCAAATGTTAGAGATTGTCAGAAGGTTTTATTCCCAGTTATATGAAGATCAGAGCCAGTCAGGGACAGCAATACCCACGGAAGAACAATACATAATACCAGATATCCTAGTGGAGGAAGTAACAAATGCTATAGAATTGATGAAGAACGGCAAGGCTCCAGGAAAGGATAGTGTAACTGTCGAAATGCTAAAAGCTGGTGGTCGGACGTTACATAAAACACTGGCAAAATTATACACAAAATGTCTCAAAGAACAAAAAGTACCTGACTTATGGAAAAATGCAGAAATGATCCTTTTACATAAAAAAGGAGCACAGGAAGATTTAAAGAACTACCGTCCAATAAGCCTCCTATCAGTGATGTACAAAGTTTTCACTAAGATAATTTCTAAAAGAATATTAAAAAAAACTGAATGACGCACAACCAAGAGAACAAGCAGGATTCATAAGTGGATTCAGTACAATGGATCACATCCAGGTTGTACAGCAGGTCATAGAAAGGCACAACGAATACACCATGCCACTGTGCTTGGCTTTTATCGACTACGAAAAAGCATTTGATTCCATCTCAAAGCATGCGATAATGGATGCACTGCTTAGCCAAGGTGTAGAGAGAGCCTATGTAAACCTATTAGAATCGATATATGATGGAGCTACAGCCACAATTCACCTTGATGATCTTGAAGTGGGAATTAATACAGAACGAGGTGTACGGCAGGGTGACGCAATATCGCCTATTCTTTTCTCGGCTGGCCTTGAAGAAGTATTCCGTAAACTGGATTGGGAACAGGATGGGGTAAAGATCAATGGTGCAAACTTAAACCATCTTAGATTTGCAGATGATATTATTCTCATTTCACAAGACCCAGAGGAGCTGCAAAGACGCATACAAGAACTGCAAAGGGCTGGCGAACCCTTTGGCTTGAAAATAAACCTGAAAAAGAGTCAGGTTATGTTCAATAACTTCGCTCAGGACAGAAGAATTTCAGTTTTAGGAAGGGATTTAGAGATTGTGGACAGCTTTGTATATCTTGGGCAGAGGATTTCCATGGAGGGGAATACCGCCCGGGAGGTGGAACGGCGTGTTAAATGTGGCTGGCAGGCATTTGGTAGGCTCAACATAGTGTTTAAGAGCAGACTCCCACTTTGCCTGAAAAGAAAAGTATTCGATCAGTGCGTTCTACCCGTTATGACATACGGAAGTGAAACCTGGACACTCACATCGCAATCACTTCAAAAACTTCGGGTGGCACAGAGGGGAATGGAAAGATGTATGCTTGGCATTACAAGACGAGACCGAAAGTCCTGCGCATGGATCAGGGAACAAACAAAAGTCTGTGACATCATTGGAAGGGTAAAACAGTTGAAATGGAGATGGGCAGGCCATATAGCGAGGCGATGGGACGACAGATGGACCAAGGCAATCCTGGAGTGGATACCGCTTGATCGCAAACGTCCGCGAAGAAGACCGAAAGCACGATGGATTGATGACATCGTTAAGTATATTGGACCCGAGTGGCAGAGGAAAGCCCAGGACCGTGAAGGTTGGAAGCATGCTGAAGAGGCCTTCATCCTGCAGTGGATCGATACGGGCTGATGATGATGATGATGATGATATATATATATATATATATATATATATATATATATATATATATATATATATATATATATATATATATATATATATATATATATCATATACGCTCATATATATATATCATATAACGCTGAAAAACTTTTGTAGAACCTCAACAGGTCTATGGAAACAACGTTTTGTCACGAGCCAAGGGTACTAAGAAAACAACTTTCGTAAATTTAAACAAAAGATTCTTCATTTCATTAAAAAAAAAAGTATGAACTTTTTTTGAAATTTTAAACCATTTTCGCGGAAAACAGGTCAGAACTTTTGAAGTTTTCTTAAAAATTGACAACCAAATTGATACCTAATTTTGGGTCCATCAAACTTGAGGCTTTTGTGATGTGCTATTTTTTAAAAACAACATGTAATATTTTTAGAGCAATTTCATTCAATTTGAGCATAAAATTGATTTGTTTTTTACAAAAAATTTACACAGACACATTATTATCGTTTAATGTCAAAGTTGAAATTATTAGCACTAATTTTTCATATCATAATACGTTTTGAACGATTCACGTCAAATTAATAAACATATCTTCAATTGTTTTATTAAATAACATGCTCGAAATGCCCTCCATTTAAATATATGTAAGCCTGGCACCGTTTTAACCAATTTTCCAGAATACGTTAAAAAAGTCCTGGCATATTTCTAATTTGGTCGGCAGTAGCAAAACTATATTAATACGTATCTTCTTAATACGTATATAAAACATATCGTAATATTCGCGAGCAGAATACAGTTTTGATTTTAAACAGAACTCAAATAACCATACTGATATACACTGAAATAATTTGTCGCCATTTTAGAGAAATATTCTTTGTCGTATGGAATGCAGTCAAATCGTTCTTGGCTGATGTAGGGTATGATTCTCAATTAAAAAAGAACTTTAACAATGGTCATTAATTTATTTGTTAGATATTATTTAATTACCAATTAATATGTGCCAAATATGTTTTTAGAGATATTTCCTTAAAATGATATTATCATAACTTTTCGATTGGTGCCTTAATAATCTAGCAATTTTTTTTCGAAGAAACGGTTAGGTTTTTGACCATTAGGTATTTGAAACTATTACGTTTTTACTCTTTCACATATTGTGCGTGAAATATTTTCAATGATGGCCTGAATGATTCGTTTAAGTGATGTGGTATTTTTTAAAATATGTAATAATTTTAAAGCAATTTATTCCATACGTTCGAGCATAAAATTGGTTTGTTTTGTTAGAAAAAAAAAAAAGAAAAACATACATATTATTGTCGTTTAATATCAAAGTTGAAATTACTAGCCCCAATTTTTCATACCATAACACGTTTTAAATGATTCACGTCAACGTCAGTTTAATAAACACATGTTCAATTGTTATATCAAATAGCATGTTTAAAATGTTCACACTTTGAGTCTATATAAGCCTGGCACCATTTTAACCAGTTTCACCGAACATGTTGAAAAAGTCCTGGCATATTTCTAATCTGATCGCAGTAGCAAAAATATAACTTATCTTCTTAATCCATATATAAGAAGCATATCGTAATATTCGCGAGTAGTATACAGTTTTGATTTTAAATAGAACTCAAATAACCATACTGATATACACTGAAATAATTTTTGTCGCCATTTTAGAGAAATATTTTTGTTGTGGGGATGTTCCGACGTAGTCACATTGATCTTGGCTGTTCTTGGCTCGGGATTTACAATGGTCATTAATTTATTTGTAGTTTATTCGTTAAATAATATTTAAAATATTACAAATATGCTTTTAAACATATTTAAATGTCTTTTAGACAATCTTAAAATGTTAATTATTATCATAACTTTTCGATTGGTGCCTTAATAATCTAGCACATTTTTTTCGAAGAAACCATTAGGTTTTTATTCTTTCACACGTTTTAAAAGTAAAGTAAGGTGTTTGGGTTAGAGGCGCATCAGCAACTAGGCTATTTAGCGACTGGACCTACAGCTTAACGTGGGTTCCGAACCACGGTCATCAGCTTCCGACAAACCCAGGCCAGCATCCCCTCAGGCTATAAACCCTTGGTTATGTGCCTACCCATAAGCCTATCAGGAAACCTACCGACTGGCGAGTGACCAACGTAGAACACTTCTCAGAAGGCATCCGGCCTTACCCAGCCTTTAACTGGCGTGACTGAGGGGTAATTCGTAGTCGGATTTTACACTCTTGCCTAGAAACAATCACAAACATTTAGGAAAGATAAATGGACAGAAGAAAGAAAAATAACCATCCGAGCGCTGGAATCGAACCAGCTATCGCTCCAGCGCGGATTCGGCAAAGCAGGCGCTCTTACCGCCGTACCAACGCGACCGGCGTCACACACGTTTTGTATAATATATTTCCAAGGGGGGGCCTGAATAATTCGTTTAAGGCCAATAATTGTTCGAGGTTTCTGTAAACCAGATATTTCAATTAACCACAAAAAATAACTTAAGAGCCCAGGATTACATGATCTTGGTGGCCAGTTGGAGGTTGATCTTGATGAATCAAATTGATCTTACTGGCCATTTTGCGAAATAACGCAAAGATAACTTATCTAGCTGTAAATCAATCGATGTCTGGCAAGATGCGTGACAAAAAAACGTTTTTTATATCCACATTTATTAGTTCCGGCCAAAAATATTCTGCTAACATATTCCTATATACTACAAAATTCCTATATATGAAGCCGAGTGGGGAATTCGAAAACATTTTTTTTTAACACAAAGCCATTAATTCTTCTTCAAGATAAAATAAAAATTACCATATTACCACTTGTAGTCATTATTGTTCCTCGTTTTAATGTTCTGACATTCTGATTGGATATATATATATATATATATATATATATATATATATATATATATATATATATATATATGCTAAATGCTAAAATGCTGAAATGCTAAAAGCTGGTGGTCGGACGTTACATAAAACACTGGCAAAATTATACTCAAAATGCCTCAAAGAACAAAAAGTACCTGACTTATGGAAAAATGCAGAAGTGATCCTTTTACATAGAAAAGGAGCACAGGAAGATTTAAAGAACTACCGTCCAATAAGCCTCCTATCAGTGATGTACAAAGTTTTCACTAAGATAATTTCTAAAAGAATATTAAAAAAACTGAATGACGCACAACCAAGAGAACAAGCAGGATTCAGAAGTGGATTCAGTACAATGGATCACATCCAGGTTGTACAGCAGGTCATAGAAAGGCACAACGAATACACCATGCCACTGTGCTTGGCTTTTATCGACTACGAAAAAGCATTTGATTCCATCTCAAAGCATGCGATAATGGATGCACTGCTTAGCCAAGGTGTAGAGAGAGCCTATGTAAACCTATTAGAATCGATATATGATGGAGCTACAGCCACAATTCACCTTGATGATCTTGAAGTGGGAATTAATATAGAACGAGGTGTACGGCAGGGTGACGCAATATCGCCTATTCTTTTCTCGGCTGGCCTTGAAGAAGTATTCCGTAAACTGGATTGGGAACAGGATGGGGTAAAGATCAATGGTGCAAACTTAAACCATCTTAGATTTGCAGATGATATTATTCTCATTTCACAAGACCCAGAGGAGCTGCAAAGACGCATACAAGAACTGCAAAGGGCTGGCGAACCATTTGGCTTGAAAATAAACCTGAAAAAGAGTCAGGTTATGTTCAATAACTTCGCTCAGGACAGAAGAATTTCAGTTTTAGGAAGGGATTTAGAGATTGTGGACAGCTTTGTATATCTTGGGCAGAGGATTTCCATGGAGGGGAATACCGCCCGGGAGGTGGAACGGCGTGTTAAATGTGGCTGGCAGGCATTTGGTAGGCTCAACATAGTGTTTAAGAGCAGACTCCCACTTTGCCTGAAAAGAAAAGTATTCGATCAGTGCGTTCTACCCGTTATGACATACGGAAGTGAAACCTGGACACTCACATCGCAATCAATTCAAAAACTTCGGGTGGCACAGAGGGGAATGGAAAGATGTATGCTTGGCATTACAAGACGAGACAGAAAGTCCTGCGCATGGATCAGGGAACAAACAAAAGTCTGTGACATCATTGGAAGAGTAAAACAGTTGAAATGGAGATGGGCAGGCCATATAGCGAGGCGATGGGACGACAGATGGACCAAGGCAATCCTGGAGTGGATACCGCTTGATCGCAAACGTCCGCGAAGAAGACCGAAAGCACGATGGACTGATGAGATCGTTAAGTATATTGGACCCGAGTGGCAGAGGAAAGCCCAGGACCGTGAAGGTTGGAAGCATGCTGAAGAGGCCTTCATCCTGCAGTGGATCGATACGGGCTGATGATGATGATGATGATGATGATGATATATATATATATATATATATATATATATATATATATATATATATATATATATATATATATATATATATAAAGGGTGATTTTTAGTGTGGTTAAACTTCCAATAGGGGTCACTGTCTGTCAAATGAACTGTTAGTTTTTGCGTAAGTCTGTAAATCTGTATCTCAATAGTCTAGCAAATCATCATGGAATGTTTAACATCAGAGAAAAGCTTGCAAATTATCGAAATTTATTATCAAAATCAGTGTTCTGTGCGCCAAACGTATCAAGCACTTAACAAATTTGATAAATTCTGAATACATTTCAGGGTACTCGATATTAAAATAAAAACAAGACATAAAAGTGTGCGCTCCAAAGAAAATATCGCCGCTGTTGCCGGCAGTGTTGATGAAGAAGCAAATTTATCAATTTATACCGCCAACTCAACAACTGATTTATTGAGGAAACAATTCGGTGAGAAAATTATTTTGACAAATGACGCAGCAAATATTGACGCCTTCAAAGCCAACATAACTCGGACAATTGCGGACATAAGACTCCTATTATTTGAAAATGTGGTCGGAAATTGGATTGACAGAATGCGCTGTCAGAAGTCAAAGAAGATATCTGTCCGAAAGTGTTTTTAAAAATGTATACCATTGAATGGTATTTTACGTAAAATAAATATTTTCAAGGCATTTAATTTGGTTGTTGTTTTATTGGAATTTAAAGTTCAGACGAGCTAAAAAAAAAACCTTATACATGGTCACTATTGCGTACGGAAATGGTAAAATATCTCGAGAATGCTCTGAGATTTCTTAATAAAATTTTGTACGTAAATATCAAGAAATGTTTACCACTTTTCGGGTATGTATTTTTTCTTCTCTCATATTTGAAATTCAATACTAAAGAGATCTTTTTTAATAACAGTACTTAACTTTGTCATTGTTGGAAAAAGCATTTTTTTCTGAATTCAGCGAGGAGAATGTTGTTAATATCAGATTTGAAAAAAACAATATCAACAAAATTTATTTTTTTAAGAACTATTTACAAAAGGTGTCCAAAGTGTCTACTATTAACTTCCTGGCAGTAATGGATACGTCAAATACAATATACCTCTTGGTATATGGCAATTTCTTGTCGAATTCGTAATTTGAGATTTTCGAGATTTTCTGGCCTATTAAGGTAAAGCCAACTTTTTAAATAGCCCCACAAAAAAAATCGGGTGGTGCCAAGTCTGGTGTCTTTACCGGCCATTCGATAGTTCCTCTTTGAGCGATCCTTCTTGGTAAAGTAGGTTAAGTCGAATTGCTATAACCATATTTCCTGGTTTTGGTTAATTACATTTGAAAACAGACGCAAAAGTTAAGGGATGATATTTTCTTCCATTAGATCTAAATACTTATCTGCTATCAAGTTGCCATCAATGAAAAAAGGTCCTATTGTACTCTTGCGTTTAAATCCCATCCAAACATTCAACTTTTGAGGATACTGTTTATGAACTTGCTCCATCCAGTGCGGATTAAATATCACTCCAAATGATGTTTTTCTTCAGGCGTACTTTATTAAATACTCGACAAAGTTCAGCATAAGTACGTTTTCTCTCACCGCATCCAACAATTGTTAGTATGTCTATTCTTTCTCTTTTAGTTAAATTTATATTAATTCGATAGAAAAGTTCAGAGAAATTTTAAATTCACAAATTTACGTTAGCAGTTGTTAAATGTAATCAAATATTTCATTTGTCACCCATATATTTACTACTCTAAAACAGACAGTAAAGCATATTTACCCTAAAACACACCGAAATACCCTTTAGCCATTTTTAAAAATCTATTTTGAAAAAAAAATCCAAATATTTACCATTTTTTTATCATTTAAAAAAATCAAGTTAGTCTTGGATTTCAAATATGCGACAAGAAAATATACCCAAAAAGTGGCAAACATTTCTCGATGTGTGTGTAGAAAATCTCATTAAGAAATCTCAAAGCATTCTCGAGATATTTGACGGTTTCCATACATATTAGCGTTCCTACATGGAATAGAATACATATATATATATATATATATATATATATATATATATATATATATATATATATATATATATATATATATATATATATATATATATATATATATATATATATATATATATATATATATATATATATATATATATATATATATATATATATGCGGATAAGATTGTAATTAGTACTAGACAGCAGAGAGATTTACATACATTTGTAATAGAAACAATTGACTGCGAATCTAAGGATAAAAGGTTAGAAATAAATGAGCAGAAAAGAGAAGAGTTTGAACACGAGAAATAAACTAAGAATATACAATACTATAATAAAACCAATAGTAACATAGGCCGCAGAAATTATTACACCCACAGCAAAACAGGAAGACAAACTAAATATAAGATATATTCTCAAAATTCAATAAATTAAATTTAATAATAGACTGTCGTGAATAAAGAAGTAATTTAAAAGCGTGAACTTTTCCCTTACAAAGATTGTGAAATTTTAAATTTGTTAAATCACTCACAGCATTATCACTTTATTTTTCATTATATCCAATTAAAGATGTAAATAAATTATCATCTTAAGATTCCCGAGGGGTGGCACTAACTTAATTTGGAACCTTTTAAGTGCTTAAAAATTTAATTTCCTTCAAAATAGAGCGGCGGAAAATGTTGGATAATTGATTTTAGTATATTAGTTATTTTAGTTTACTACGTCAGAATTTATTTATAATTTTGCAATATTATAAGCGGAACCAACCAAATTCGAAGGTACGATTGTGACAATTCTGAACCTCATATGAACCTCTTTTAAGGCTTGTAAATGAAAATCTGGATTGTATTGGTAATGTTTATTAACATGTTTTTACTTTATATGGTATTGTTTAATGTCAGATTTGCTTTGACTTGCTTTCAGTTCTTCAGTTGGTGAGGGTAATTCAAATTGAAAATGACTGCCGATAACTTGCATTTACGCCATATCTATATAAATAAAAATTAATGCGGTTCATTGGTAAGCGCATCACTCAGAACGACTGAGTTGTTAGTAATAGTGAATTTTACTACTGAAGTTAGTAGTAGTTGTTAGTAATGAAAATGTTAGTAATAGTCCGAATAAGGTTTTTAAGGAAAGAAACATTGGAAAAGTTGCTCGAGAAATTGGAATATTCCGGAAAAACTGAAAGTGCTTTTTTCAATGGGATTTTTGTATGAACTCAAGACCATAACTCAGGGTTCCAACGACGGATATGGAAAAGTTTTCAGGAAAAAAAACCTAGAAAATTACAAAGGAAAGTCAGAAAATTCGAACAAACTGCAAAAATCATAATTTTTGTATGCACTCTCGATCATACTCGCGATAAGAACGACATATTTGGTTGATTCTTTTATTGCTTTGTTCGTTATGATCCCGGGATAGAAATAACTCAATTGAATGTTTTCAATTGAAAAAAAAACTGGAAGATCTAATGAAAAAATTAGAAAAACACATTCCAGCCTAAATTAAAATAAAAATACATTTGTTTTTAGTTTTGGGTGGTTTCGTGATCTGTCCAGCAAATATAGTTATTTTATTTCTATTCCAATTTATTTTTCTACGCGCACAAATGTCGTTTGATAGCTTATAGTCAAATTGTGAATCAAATTACATAGTGACGAAAAATTAATTCAGTTATTTATTTTCAGTTGAATTATTAATCTGCTGTAAATTCATCGCAATCGTTTCATGAAATGAAATAGGCTTTGTCGTTTTATTTCAAACAAATTTACAGATTTAGCTACGAAACACGGTGAGTTTTGAGGTGACAAACGGTTATGCAGTAACAACAAAGTGAATCAATTGCCCATTTTCAGTTGAATTGTGATTCTTCGCATCGCACATTGTGTCGCAATCGACACAATTGAATCGAATTGACACAATTTAATCGCATTGCAATGCCACCAATAAAACGGAGCAATGTAGGTCGTAGAACTCTCAATGCTACAAACCAAACGAATTTTCGATCTAATCGAACTGCAGAGCAATGTGAACAACGAAATGAAATTGAATGGAATCGATTATCACGTTCAGCACGTACACAAGAAGAGAGAGAAAATGCACAGGAAGATGATATGCATCGAATGAGACATCATCGGTTAGTAGAAACTAGTCGCGCGGCAATGAATTTGAATAATCGTGCAAGAAGACGAACAAACAAATTTTTACTTTGTTTACATATTTCCAATAGCTTTTCTCAAATTCACAAAACGATCACAAACAAATTAATTGCAATTTGGACAGGACAACGTCCATCGGGTCAGCTAGTTAGTTTGGTTAGGTTATATATAAAAATATAAGTTTGTGCTGTTTACCGAGAGGGTGTTGTTGGAGAGATCACAGTGCAAAAAGGTGTTTTTGGTTCCTGGGTGGGAATTTTAACCTAGGTGTTGAAGAAATAAAGGCTACAATAGCCGAAGATCCACACACCACCGGACAGCGAGGCCGATGTAGAGGAACTCAAATAAAATTTGAAACTGGTGCAATTCAACATCAAGTTTATTTTATTGATAGTTTAATACTATACGTGACGTTCGAGTTTATTTACATTGAGACAACCGAGTTTTTTTGTACAGACTCCCGTTGTTAGAATAAGTGTATTGGTTCTAGCTCAAGCTTTGCACCATTCCGAGTATTAAACTATCATTCGTCATATAATTGTGAAATATTGGGAAATTCAAGTGATATGGGATCCGAAAGTGTATATACATATATATATATATATATATATATATATATATATATATATATATATATATATATATATATATATATATATATATATGTATATATATATTCTATTCCATGTAGGAACGCTAAAATGTATGGAAACCATCAAATATCTCGAGAACGCTTTGAGATTTTCTACACACATCAAGAAATGTTTGCCAATGTTGTTGGTATATTTTCTTGTCGTATTTTGTTTTTATGAAGATTTGGTAGTAATTAAATGAACATTAAATGTGTTTTTCAACTTTGTTTGAGCAGGTGCACACTGTTTGATAGTCCATAAATTAGGATTGCTAGATTATTTCAAATTTTTTAAAAATTTAACAGTTTAGTTTGTCTACTTTTATAATATTTAGTGACTGTACGCATTTGTGCTCGAAGTATTCTTTTTTTTGTCATTTTCGCAGGGCTTATAGCTTCGATTTCTGGATCCGATTTCTTGAGTTTTGGAAGAACTTTGGAAAAAATGAGAAGAATTCTTGAAGACAAAAATTTTTATAATTTGAAAGAAAATATTATTCTCCTCAAATAC
This sequence comes from Cosmopolites sordidus, assembly GCA_031761425.1. Classification (NCBI taxonomy): domain Eukaryota; kingdom Metazoa; phylum Arthropoda; class Insecta; order Coleoptera; family Curculionidae; genus Cosmopolites; species Cosmopolites sordidus. Next base: position 265,577 of record JARFXV010001563.1, read on the forward strand.
GAAATTAATGAACGATGGCTGAAATCCCAAAGAAAAAATAAACAGTTTTTCTTCAAAAACACGCAAAGTGGCTGGAAGAAAATTATCTGGAAAGCTCTCTTGGTGTTAAACGAGTTAGTTCGGCTTCATTGGGACCTAACAGACCTACCAAATGTTTTGCAGATTTTAGTGAAAAAATACAATACGCTCTACGGACCCGTGCGAACAAAACTGCGACACTCGGCGATCTAACCCTCAGTTCGAAGCTGCCTACCAAGAGAGCAAATACTTGAAAATGCCAGATGAGATTTTGGCGAAACGTCGTCAAGAATGTGAAAATTCCTTAAACGAACGGATTGACACCCGGAAGAAAAATTGAAACATTTATTCAATCCGTGAAAACTTGCATATTAATTTGCAAAAACTTCAAAAGTCATATTTGTTGCTACCTTTGGGCCTAACTCGAGAGGGTTGATTTGCAGCCTCGGCTAATATCATGGAAGGATCGGCAGAATATTAAGAAAACACAATATCAGAACAGTCTACAAGTCATATAAAACTATTTCAAACATCCTGAAAAGCTCTAAGGACAAACTTAGATTAGAAAAGTACACGGGGTAGTATATTTTGTTTCAATTTCAACCAAACATATATATGACAGACTAATAGACGGATCTCGGCCACAATATAAGAACATCAAAACAGCTTAAAAACCAACAGATCACTTCCGCTCTTACACCACCTCCAAACAGGATATAAAATAAATTTTGAATAAGCCAAAGATATAGTAAATATTGAAAACTACAAGATCCGTACAAACACAGAATCCTTTGAAATGGAGAGCTAAATTCACGAAATGGGAGAAAGAAAGCGCGAGCTAAATAAACGAAATGGCCCTCGTAATACTCCACAAGTCTGGAAATCGATTGTAAGAAAAAATTAAATATTGCATCGTGGCGACGAGGAAAAATCAATAAACGGACGTTTAAAAGCGGAATAGAGTACCGCGAGCATCCCCTAACTATCCCGATACAACCTGTGCAGCTGCGGGCCTATAAAAGCGAGCGCAATGACCTATGCACCTCAGTTGAACTCTTTACTCGAAACACTTGAGAGTAACAAATAATATTTTGGCGAAACATCTTGATCACTCACAGAAAACATTATCCACCATCCGTGATGATATTCGATGTAATATCGAACAGTAGAAACGATCAGGGTCAGGCTATGATGACGGATTGCATTAACATAAAACTCACGCTATCCTACGGCGCACGGGCGTAGCCAACGGGGGGGTTTTTGGCGGTTCAACCCCCCCCCCCCCCCCCCGAAATAAGCCAAATATTACCTAATAGTATACTGAAAAAATACGAGGAGTGAAGAGAGTTAAATTATTACATTTGAATTGAATATATATCCGAACTAGTGGACGTTGCGCACGTATATTTGCGTAAGTATATTTTTGTTGTTTTATCTACTTCAAACTAACCCCCCCCCCCCCCCCCCCAACTAAATCCTGGCTACGCCCGTGCTACGGCGAATGTTCGCATTAATCGGAATCATACGGAACACAAGATGGTACAGATGGTACAATACAGAACTCTACATGAGCTTTTGGCGAACCGTACGTACACTAAATTGGTCCTCGTTCTTTTTAATCACCCGTTACAGACGTTCCACTACAGAAGGATTGTTGAAAATTGGTCCCTCATGATTTTAGCCTTTTGAGCAACTACAACGTTCGGTGCCAAATATTGTTCTATTTTGGACATTATTAAACCACACTTTGAACACTATCTACAATACCTCAATACAGTCATCTCAAAAAAGAGAAAAATATAAACAAAGAAGAAGCATAAAAACAAATAATTCAACGTTTTATATTCCTACTATTGTTATTCTTATGTTCCTACTATTGTAGAAATACTATTGTTATTTCTTATGCAGATTGCTGCATAGAATCCACTTTCCATGTCTAGTGATAAATTATAGATGAAAAGGACTCTACCTAACTTGGACAAAAGTGGACTGCAGATGTTACATTGAATTTTGTTATCAATTTAAAGTCGATATTGCAACCACATCATTCTCTTTGCATCTTGTTGGTTTGTTTTAAATATCGTTGTATTGTGGACCGTAAAGTTTTAAGCTTTCTGTTTGTTTGAAATTAGCTTCAATTTCACCCAACAACAGATCTTTATCAAAACTCAACGGGCCCTACAGACGTTATGCCGTCGAAAAGATTTAAATAGCTGTTCTTATTTTTTTTTTAAACGCTGACATGTTCGGCTATCCAAGGCAACAAGATGAACAGCATTAAGGGCATTTTTAGCATTAGTAACATTGTTATATTTTCGAGACTCATAAAGCATCAAATATCTTATATAGAACACCACACTTTGCTTTTCCATTCTTATAGAATTCACCTATATGTATGGATTATATTATTATTAGTTATATAAATTTAACATTAAAAGCACTAGGCACCAAAATATTAAATTAAAATATAGGTTATGTTACATTAAATTAAATTGTTATCAGTGGATAACAATGTTTAAAAAAAATTAAAAATAAGACATTATTATACATAATATATCATTTTTCCTAATATTTTGATTAATATTAAGCAAGAAACAAACAATTAGCTTCTAATTCAAACATTGGGTCCATAATCGTCCGACAATCCATCAAGCTAATTATTCACTAAAGCCCTAAAGCCTAAATCTCACCTTGAAATTCCTTAGGTTATCCACCACACAGGCCAGCAGAGCGTCCCTTCCCACTGTAACCGTTACGTTAGGAATGGGTTCAGTAAATCGAGGCAGGGTATCTGTAACAAGGGTTGTTATTAATTATCCATTATCATTGTCAAGTCATCTAAAAGACAAGATACAAAAGGTGCAGGATTTGGACTGCAAGCAATGTCTCTCCGAATAATTTCAAATTTATATATGACAGTCCGTTATATATACACTAGCAATTCCTGAATTTTATAACAAATATTAATGTTAAGTTACGAGTTCAATTTGCCAGATTCGCACGATCTTTTCGCGTAATGGAATGCAAGTGCAAGGTATTTGTGTTTCCGGAACTTCACAGATCATAGGGAAACCAATGACCCGGTCAATATCAATTTACTGTTTGGTGTGAATTTTAGACAGAAGGCATCATCAGTCTGTAATTCTTTGACAATTACCTTGGAGAGTCAATTCATTTTAGACAAAAGAATGCGCTATACAGATATGCTAGCATATAATTGTGATCTGAGAAGAAAGCTATGGGTACGATCGCTCTGTATTTTCAATAAGACGCCGCTACGTCCCACATCAGTGGCGAGAAAATTGGTCTTTCGGAGAACGATGTATAAGGGGCGAAGGCAAGAGGTTCAAGTTAACCCAAATGTCAACCTCGCCTGCTCAACTAGTGGTTTAAAAAAATCGGTGCACACTGCTAGACAACAAACGAGGCTCTGGTGACCGGGTCATGACACTCACTATACGAGGGTTGCTATTTATGTATCAGGAATAATAAATAAAAACAAATATTTATTATTAAAAATGGCTTTGTTGTTATCCAAAATATTCTCCTCGATGATCGATGTACTTTTGCTTACGTTTGAATCAATTTTCATAGCACTTTTTCCAGTCCGATTGAAATATCTTTAAAACATGTAATTTGAACGCATTAACATTTCAATTATTAAAGTAAGACTCAGTAAACTTCACGGTTCATGATTTTTACATGCTTCTTTAGGTAGGGTTAGCATATAAATAGAAGATAGTTTAGTTTTAGAATTTGATTAAATCATCTCCTGAAGATGCTAACATAGTTAGCGAAACGTGCGTCGAGAAATTTAAAAAAGTGATTTGGTGTATAGTGGTAAATCTCTTCGAATTTAGTGTTTCACGCCGAAGGTTCCAATAGAAGAATTCATCTCAACACGGTTTTCTTAGTTTCTTCAGTGAACTTTCAGAAAGTACCTTAAATTACAGAGTGTCATCTCATGATGAAAAAAAAACTTTAATTTCGAACAGTCTTGTTCAAAATTCCAGAAAGTTCAACTGCAAGAACATTAAATACGATTATATATGTAAATTGCAATGTATAAGTAGGATATTCGAAAAGTTACACGGACGGGAACAAAAAGAAATCATTGTGTGCCAAATCAGAACTGTACGGGGAATGACCCATCAATTCGATGTTTTGACCGATCAAATATTGAGTTGTTCGGTCCGATGTGTGAGAGCTCACGTTGTCATGGTGAAAATTGATCCTGCGTTGCTGGTTGTTTTTTTTTCTTATTTCTTCAAAAACTCCTGGCGAACAAATGGTTGTGAACCATTCAATATTGATCGTTCTACGATTCTCTAGTGACTCTGTAGTCACGTGGCCATTTATCCCAGAAAACAGACGACCATTTACTTCGAAGTGCTCCTTGTGCGAACAACTTTTATTGGGTTTGACTCATTTTTAAAGACCCCTACAGTCAACTGCTGTTTAGTTTCGGGCTCATACGCATAAATTCCAGATTATTTACCTGTTTTACACGGCTGTTGACGCACCACGATTGATTTTTTCGAGCATTTCTTTCTTCAAAAAAACTTGTTTTGACCGACTGTCAAATTATGCGGAATCCAACGCTAACAAATCTTTTTCACGGCTAAATGTTGCTTTATCTGTTCGCGCCCAGAATCAACTTTTCTGGCTTATTTATATTTGTCCGTGGGCGAACGACGGCCACAATTAAAAACGCTAAACCAGCGATATGCAGTGGTTTTAGATGGTGCTTTACCTCCAAAAGTCAAAGTGAGTTGATCGATGCACTGTTGATCCACTCACGATGTTGAGATAATCCACGTCAAAAGTTGTAGTAAATCATCGGACGAAAATTCTCACAAGTTAATTCCATTTTTTGACTGAGATGAAATTTTCAAGTTACTAAACAACACAAATCGCGTCGGTATGACAAAACGTTCTAAGTACATATACAGTCTACGATGTCAAACTTCACGATATATATATATATATATATATATATATATATATATATTTATATATCAGATAGCTTCTAGCAACACCATGTTGCCAATTCCGGGTACAAAAATAGCAACCAATAGCATAACTAGCAACCCTCGTAACCGTTCCATCAAGTATTAAGTAAATGTAATACTCAAACCTGAGGAAGGTAACAAGGTAAACATTTCGGAGATAAAGCAAATCCACAATTGGATCTCCGGAGGGGATTACCTTGAGAGAATGCGGTAAAAGTTCAGAAAAGCTTAAGTTAAATAACCATGCACTAAATGTTGGTATATGGAATGTGATGCAGGCAAAACTCACATGGTAAAAATGGAACTTGAACGATAATGGATGAGAATCACTGGTTTATCCAAAATTTTGGTTTATCAATGATAGAATAATAGCAACAAAAATGATTTGCAAACTATTCACCTTGATTCTCATACAGCTTTACACTCCAACAAATCAGCTAAAGAATAATAGTTGAATTTTAGGAAAATCTTGAGGAAACCATCCGTAAAATTTCCAGCTGAGAAGTTATGATTATATTTGAAGATTTCAAAGCCAAGGTAGGGTAAACGTTGTTTGACGGCCATATTAGGAACATTGCTGACAAATACGGAGTTGGAAGGACAAATGTTCGTGTATGTTTAGAACAACAGTTCGGATTCGCAAACACGACGTAATCGTCGTCTGTAAACGTCGCAGTCTCCCAAATACAACTACAGAAACCAAATTGATTATATTTCGATAAGGTATTGATGGCGATCGTCAATATAGAATGATAAAGCTTTTCTGGACCTGAATGTGGAAGTGACCATCGACTATTCTGTTCCAGATGTCATTTGAAATTAAACGTACCATTCAAAAAGTCTATTCACAAAAAGCTACTAGTCCAGCAGCCTTATGAATTTTAATAACAGATTCACGAAAAACTGGAACTCATTTCACTATTTAATGATATCTTCAGAGTCTTGGGATAGGACACAAGTCATTATTACTGAGGCCGTAGACGAACCAAATACAAGAACTTCAGAAACACCAACATTCCTCGCTAAATTATTAGTCCTCGCTAAATTGAGAAATCCAGAGAGCCTAAAAAAAAGACAAAAATGACCACATCAAAAAAACTTATCGAGAACTACAGTCATATGCTAATTCATACAACACCAAAGACCTCTATAAAGCTATGAAGTAAATAACAAGAAACCACGTATATAACATGGATAATACAGTACGCAAAAGACGAAAAAAAAAATTATATCGATGGTATTTTAACCGAATGCGGTAAACTCTTCTAAGGTGGAATCCGAGCATACCTAATTGGGAAATACGTAAACCTGGAAAATAAAAAAAAAAAAAATGCAAGTCTATATAACGATAATCCCCCAGGGTTGGATGGAGTCACCGAAAAAGTGATTAAATCAATAGGTGAAGTAGGGGTAGATATGTTTTGCAACATTGGCTAGAAATTTTGGGACACCACATAGTGACCAGAAGTTTGGTCAATCTCAGCATTTATATCTCTATATAAAAAACAGTCTAGAGAGAAATGCGAAAATTACCGATTTCATATTATCAATGAATTTTTAAAATCCTACTCACTATGGCGATTCCCCCAGAGTAGGCTGTATTTGTTCTATTGAGAGGTACACGTGAACAGATACTCAACATTCGACAAATAATGAAATGCTGAGAAAAATAGAGAAGTCTATATATGTATACTCTGATTTCTTGACCAGAAAATATTTGACAGTCTAAAATGAGAGACATTCTGGCACATTCTGCAGGAAATTGAACTCATTTCACTATCTAATGATATTTTCAGAGTCTTGGGATAGGACACAAGTCATTATTACTGAGGCCGTAGACGAACCAAATACAAGAACTTCAGAAACACCAACATTGGATGACTACTAGTCCTCGCTAAATTGAGAAATCCAGAGAGCCTAAAAAAAAAGACAAAAATGACCACATCAAAAAAACTTATCGAGAACTACAGTCATATGCTAATTCAAACAACACCAAAGACCTCTATAAAGCTATGAATTAAATAACAAGGAACAACGTATATAACATGGATAATACAGAACGCAAAAGACGAAAAAAAAAATTATATCGATGGTATTTTAACCGAATGCGGTAAACTCTTCTAAGGTGGAATCCGAGTATACCTAATTGGGAAATACGTAAACCTGGAAAATAAAAAAACAAAAAATGCAAGTCTATATAACGATAATCCCCCAGGGTTGGATGGAGTCACCGAAAAAGTGATTAAATCAATAGGTGAAGTAGGGGTAGATATGTTTTGCAACATTGGCTAGAAATTTTGGGACACCAGATAGTGACCAGAAGTTTGGTCAATCTCAGCATTTATATCTCTATATAAAAAACAGTCTAGAGAGAAATGCGAAAATTACCGATTTCATATTATCAATGAATTTTTAAAATCCTACTCACTATGGCGATTCCCCCAGAGTAGGCTGTATTTGTTCTATTGAGAGGTACACGTGAACAGATACTCAACATTCGACAAATAATGAAATGCTGAGAAAAATAGAGAAGTCTATATATGTATACTCTGATTTCTTGACCAGAAAATATTTGACAGTCTAAAATGAGAGACATTCTGGCACATTCTGCAGGAAATTGAACTCATTTCACTATTTAATGATATCTTCAGAGTCTTGGGATAGGACACAAGTCATTATTACTGAGGCCGTAGACGAACCAAATACAAGAACTTCAGAAACACCAACATTGGATGACTACTAGTCCTCCCTAAATTGAGAAATCCAGAGAGCCTAAAAAAAAGACAAAAATGACCACATCAAAAAAACTTATCGAGAACTACAGTCATATGCTAATTCAAACAACACCAAAGACCTCTATAAAGCTATGAAGTAAATAACAAGAAACCACGTATATAACATGGATAATACAGAACGCAAAAGACGAAAAAAAAAATTATATCGATGGTATTTTAACCGAATGCGGTAAACTCTTCTAAGGTGGAATCCGAGCATACCTAATTGGGAAATACGTAAACCTGGAAAATAAAAAAACAAAAAATGCAAGTCTATATAACGATAATCCCCCAGGGTTGGATGGAGTCACCGAAAAAGTGATTAAATCAATAGGTGAAGTAGGGGTAGATATGTTTTGCAACATTGGCTAGAAATTTTGGGACACCAGATAGTGACCAGAAGTTTGGTCAATCTCAGCATTTATATCTCTATATAAAAAACAGTCTAGAGAGAAATGCGAAAATTACCGATTTCATATTATCAATGAATTTTTAAAATCCTACTCACTATGGCGATTCCCCCAGAGTAGGCTGTATTTGTTCTATTGAGAGGTACACGTGAACAGATACTCAACATTCGACAAATAATGAAATGCTGAGAAAAATAGAGAAGTCTATATATGTATACTCTGATTTCTTGACCAGAAAATATTTGACAGTCTAAAATGAGAGACATTCTGGCACATTCTGCAGGAAATTGAACTCATTTCACTATTTAATGATATCTTCAGAGTCTTGGGATAGGACACAAGTCATTATTACTGAGGCCGTAGACGAACCAAATACAAGAACTTCAGAAACACCAACAATGGATGACTACTAGTCCTCGCTAAATTGAGAAATCCAGAGAGCCTAAAAAAAAGACAAAAATGACCACATCAAAAAAACTTATCGAGAACTACAGTCATATGCTAATTCAAACAACACCAAAGACCTCTATAAAGCTATGAAGTAAATAACAAGAAACCACGTATATAACATGGATAATACAGAACGCAAAAGACGAAAAAAAAAAATTATATCGATGGTATTTTAACCGAATGCGGTAAACTCTTCTAAGGTGGAATCCGAGTATACCTAATTGGGAAATACGTAAACCTGGAAAATAAAAAAACAAAAATGCAAGTCTATATAACGATAATCCCCCAGGGTTGGATGGAGTCACCGAAAAAGTGATTAAATCAATAGGTGAAGTAGGGGTAGATATGTTTTGCAACATTGGCTAGAAATTTTGGGACACCAGATAGTGACCAGAAGTTTGGTCAATCTCAGCATTTATATCTCTATATAAAAAACAGTCTAGAGAGAAATGCGAAAATTACCGATTTCATATTATCAATGAATTTTTAAAATCCTACTCACTATGGCGATTCCCCCAGAGTAGGCTGTATTTGTTCTATTGAGAGGTACACGTGAACAGATACTCAACATTCGACAAATAATGAAATGCTGAGAAAAATAGAGAAGTCTATATATGTATACTCTGATTTCTTGACCAGAAAATATTTGACAGTCTAAAATGAGAGACATTCTGGCACATTCTGCAGGAAATTGAACTCATTTCACTATTTAATGATATCTTCAGAGTCTTGGGATAGGACACAAGTCATTATTACTGAGGCCGTAGACGAACCAAATACAAGAACTTCAGAAACACCAACAATGGATGACTACTAGTCCTCGCTAAATTGAGAAATCCAGAGAGCCTAAAAAAAAGACAAAAATGACCACATCAAAAAAACTTATCGAGAACTACAGTCATATGCTAATTCAAACAACACCAAAGACCTCTATAAAGCTATGAAGTAAATAACAAGAAACCACGTATATAACATGGATAATACAGAACGCAAAAGACGAAAAAAAAAAATTATATCGATGGTATTTTAACCGAATGCGGTAAACTCTTCTAAGGTGGAATCCGAGTATACCTAATTGGGAAATACGTAAACCTGGAAAATAAAAAAACAAAAATGCAAGTCTATATAACGATAATCCCCCAGGGTTGGATGGAGTCACCGAAAAAGTGATTAAATCAATAGGTGAAGTAGGGGTAGATATGTTTTGCAACATTGGCTAGAAATTTTGGGACACCAGATAGTGACCAGAAGTTTGGTCAATCTCAGCATTTATATCTCTATATAAAAAACAGTCTAGAGAGAAATGCGAAAATTACCGATTTCATATTATCAATGAATTTTTAAAATCCTACTCACTATGGCGATTTCCCCAGAGTAGGCTGCATTTGTTCTAGTGAGAGGTACACCTGAACAGATACTCAACATTCGACAAATAATGAAATGTTGAGAAAAATAGAGAAGTGTATATATGTATACATCTGATTTCTTGACCAGAAAATATTAGACAGTCTAAAATGAGAGACATTCTGGCACATTCTGCAGGAAATTGGATTATCAGATCACCTGATTGGCTTAATTTGTCCTCTATATGAAAAAAAGGGGAGTGGTGCATATAAATAAAATTAAAGACCGAACATCCGATGAGTTCTGCGTCAGTAAAGGAACCGGACAAGGACGCATCCTATCGCCAATTATACTCAACATTTGTGGTGAATATATTATGCGCAGAGCTCTCAAAGATTGGACGGATAGTGTAAGTATTGGCGAAATTAAGTTATCAGAGATTTTATTAGAGAAGATATAAAGAGATTTTGCCAGTGGAATTTTATACTGAAACCTATATTTTGTTATTATTTATATAATATAGTTTTAGTTCTTTCATGTTAGTTTAGTATTATTTATAACATGTTTTTGTGAAATAATTAGTTATTTGTCAGATATTCAAAACTTATATTTTATGTTTCTTCCCAGTGGTTCATTTACGCACTAGCGTTTTTTTAAAGGGAGTAAAATTTTTTTTTTGCTAAAAATAATGATAATATAGCGAATACATAAGAAAATAAATATTTTCTAATGAAATTGTTGTTTTCTTTATTTTTTCTACTCTTGAGATAAAATGTGTTAATGGATTTATTTACTGCTTGGTGTTAGAATATTCCTGTATAATTTGATATGTTTCTCCACCTCTAAGTCTAATGTTTTTGATCGATCTTAATACTTTCATTTTTACGATGTATATTTTTTGGTTTGTTCTTTTTATGTCAGCTTTAGTTTCAGCGACGTGTATTAATATTGGAAAGAAAATCGAGTTATCAATTTGTGTGTTACCACATCGACCAAATAGTTATTATCGGAAATTAAAATATTGTATCAAAATTAACTTCACCATTTACTTCGTTTATTTCAGAATTATATGTAAATCTAATGCTTGAAATGGTAAGAATAATCGCAGAAAATTTTCGAACGTGGAATTGTAAAATTATCTGAATGATGATGAATGGTTATTGAGTAAAATTAATTTTTCATTTTCTATAATCACATGGCCTAAAAGCCATGGGCTTAAAATGGCCTGTTACCGACATTAAAAAACATAGCTGCATTTTTAGTTAACTATTGGACTTTTTTAATTAAATACATTTATCCCCCACTGACCTGGGAATTTAAAGGATTGGAAGTCTAATAGCTTACCCATTGGTCAGCTTTAGAAGTCAGTAAACTTTAGTAAATAAATTTATTTTATACATATAAAGGGTAATTTTTCTAGTATGTCAGACCTTTCGATAGAAATATCCTCATTGTTATATTTTAAACTACCAAATATGTAAAAGGATGTATTAGCATATACATGTTGATTTTTTGAGTGTGTCCAAATTTCTGATAGCTGTCGCTTCAAACAAACTGTGAGTTTGCGCGCAAGTTTGTAAATATGTATCTCAATAGTTTTACAAATCACCATAAAACGTGTAACATCAGAGCAAGCAACACTTGAAAAAATTGTCGATATTTATTATCACAATCAGTGTTTTGAGCGCCAAACTGGACATTGAAACAAAAACAAGACAAAAACTATGTGTTCCGAAGAAAATATCACCGCTATTACTGGTAGTGTTGATGAACATCTAAATTTATCAATTAGTAGCCGTTCGCACGAAGTTGGACTGGAGAAGTTGTGGTTCCAACAGGACGGCTTAACATGTCATACAACCAATGTAACAATCGATTTATTGAGGAAACAATTCAGCGAGAAAATTGTTTTGAGGAATGGTCCAGTTAATTGGCTACCTAGGTCTATGGAATTTAACTCGGATTCAAAATATGATTAATATGTTGAATAAAACAATACAAAAAAAATTCTACCAACTAAAACAAATTGTCATATAGAAAAATACATATACATTTTAAAAGATAGATTTTTTTATAAAAATACAACAATAAAGTTGAAACTAACAATTACCCTACTAGGTAAGACTACAGTTAATTAATAGCAGTCGTAGATTGTTCGTAAAGTGCAACTTTACTACGAAAAATTTACAGCTAATGCAAGCCTCGTATAGAGTTCTTTATTGTGAATAATAAAGCCCGCTGATGGGATTAAAGAAAAACCAGGCGAAAGCGAGCGGAATTGATGAAACGAACAATACGGGCTGAATACACAATGCTGACCCACTGAAAACTGTGTTTGCAAGAAATGTTTTGACGACGGTGTTGGATATGGGGGAATGTTCCTCCACAGTTTGAACTGGAAAAGGTCATTTACTCTCCATTCAAAGGATGATAATCAAATTTTCATTAGATATGTGATGTTCAAAGTATCGAATATGTTTAAAATACATGTCAAGATATATTCAAACTAATATTAATTTTTTTTTCAAAAATTGAATAGCTTTCTTTATGAGTTATACCTTCCAATAAATTGCAAATGTGTTTTATGCGGGGATTTAAATATTGATTACAAGGAAAATACTAATATTATTAGTAATTTAAAAGATGTACTACTTAGTTATCGGTTATGTAATACAGTAATAGAACCAACTCGTACCACAGAAAGATCGGCTACTTTAATACATTACATATGTATGAATTATAAATTAAATGGCTTGTTTTGTATTGTTTGACATAATTGTCTGTCTGATCATTCGGCACAGTTGATAGAGATTCCAATTACATCAAGTCTGCATAAAATAACAAAATTTAAAAGACATTATAGTGAATCTAAATGAAACTATTTCAGCTGTATCTGAGCGGGGAAGATTGGCATGGCGTATTTCAGGCTTAAAGTATGGATCGGGGATTTGAGGCATTTTCACATTGCTTGAAGTATTACATTGATAACGCTTTCCTCTTAGAAAAGTAAGAATGTCCAATAAGGATTAATTTAAACGTTGGTTATCAAGAGGTATCAAAATATTATCTATTACTTTAAAGAATTGTATCGAACGGAACTATTATCCGGAGCCGAACAAGATGTTACACGTTCTAGGGCATACAAAAGAATTTATAGAAATGATACAAGAATGGCTAAACTGCTTTACAATATGAAACAATATTTTGAATCGGAGAACAGGTCAAAAACTGCTTGGAAAATAATAAACCATAACATTAAAAAAAAACGGAATGCAAGAACTAACATAAGCGCCATAAGAGACGAAGATGGAATTGCTTTGAAAGACTGGTATAAAATTGCTAGTTGTTTTAATAAATACTTTGTTAATCTTCCTAAGAACGGGTTGGTGAGTTCAATGACTGCTACTAGGGTAAGACAAGTCCAATTCAAAACTCTATGATACTATGGTCAGTTAACCAATATGACATAATTGAAACAGTAAGGAAACTAAAGAATACAAATTATGTGGGGCTAGATAGTATTCCTTCTATCTATCAACTCATTAATAATATCATTAACATATCTAGTGAATTGGTTCCTCAAAACTAGTATTTTTCGGAGGATATTAAAAACATCAAGAGTAGTTCCTGTTTTCAAGAGAGGTGACCGGCTCTCCCTCTCCAACTATATACCAATAGCCCTTCTACCCACGTTATCTAAAGTGTTGGAGCGTATAGTTTATGTGCAGATTATATTATTTCTTGTGCGCTTTAGTATACTGAAATCATTACATCACGGGTTTCGAAGTGGTCGATCTACTTCAGCAATATGTGAATATTTAAAGCATTCGATCGGGTAGATCACGCTATATTGCTGGACAAACTTCATGACTATGGCTTGAGGGGTCGGATGAGAGAGTGGTTGCAATCTTACTTCCTTGACCGATAGCGAATTGTACAGATTGTTGATATTTGTATTGTCTTGAGGATTCAATAAATTATTATTACTATTATCATTTTCAGTAAAAAATCCATGGTAATAAATGCAGAGGGTGTTTCAAGAACAGCTTCGATATTTAATATATCCGATATATTTGCGCATATAAATTGGAAGTTGGAAGGTGACTTCCACTTTGGAGAAAAAAATATTTGCCGACGAAGCATACATCTAGTTTAATAGATTTGTAAACAAACATAACTGCAGAATCCTCAAGTGATTTTTTTGAATGATTCATTTACCTCTTCATCCTCAGAATGTCACTGTTTGGTGCGGTTTTTAGTCTGAGGAAAAGATAGGGCTTTATTTGTTTTTGGAGATGATAATGGAAATATAATAATAATAAAAATAATAATCATGACAAAAAAGAAGTGGTAGAAACAATTGAATACCTTATTGGAGTGTGTCCAGTCCTTGCCCCTAATGCTTACATAGGCAGGCATAATCAGCTGGTGAAAATTATACACTAGCAAATCACATTAAATCACTCGCTATTTGATAACATACTTCCACCATATTACAAGTACCCGCCTTCCCCCATACTTGAGTCAATCGATACCATTCTTTACTGGGATAGACCAATTACAACTGATCGGACGGTTGACTATAATAGGCCGAATATTGTTCTAATTAACAAAAAGCATAGGAGAGCTCTCATAATTGACATTGCGATACCACTCTCTCACAAAATCAGAAAAACTGAAATGGCAAAAAGGTCACGAAGTACAAAAATCTTGCATTTGATCTTCAGAAAGTAGAGATGTTTCCTTTTGTTATATCCGCCGAAGGCCTAGTAAGCAAAACCTTTCCAAAAACCGGGAAATCCTTGGTGTTTCAAAATCGATTACCAGAATAAGACAACGAGCAGTTCTCTTACAAACTTGCCACATTGTTCGTAAGGTACTAAGCCGAATGGGAGGAGCTGAACTGCTTTCTCATCTTGGTATTGTAAACCATGTGAATCATGTTTGTTATAATAATAATAATAACTGGGTTACAACGTCGCGAGGGAGGAATGGGTTTATGGTTTCCTGCTTTTTGAGCGGAGAGAGTGACACCAAGTCGATAAGAATAATAATAATAATCTTTTGGCATTGTTAAATGGTCTGAAGAAGATCTTGGTGAACTGGATAGATTGACACGAAGAACATTGACAAAGTTCCGATGCTTACATCCCAATTCGTTTACAAAAAGGCTATATATTCCAAGAAAGTTGGGAGGCAGAGGGCTTGTAAATGTCAAGAATATTTGTCTCAACCAGGAGAATAGAACGAGGAGCGCTAATAGTTCACATAGCACACTAATGAAACTGGTTGTTAAGAAGGACCAGGGTTTGGTCTAGCATTGATTGATCTGAAAAATCAATGGAAGGTGTCAAGTGGAGGTGTTTCGTTTTGTTATATTCGCCGAAGGCCTAATAAGTAAAACCTTTTCCAAAAACCTGGAAATTCTTGGTGTTTCAAAATTGGATACTACAGTAGGACAACGAGCAGTTCCCTAACAAACTTGCCACATTGTTCGTAATGTACTAAGCTGAATGGGAGGAGCTGAACTGCTTTCTTATCTTGGCATCGTAAACCCGAACAGCCTAGGCTGAGATGATGGATGAATCATATTTGTGATAATAATAATAATAATAATAATAATAAATGACCTTTATTGAATCATATTAATGACAAGAAAAAAAGAAATATTCAAAAGTAAACAATCAAAATAAAAGAAATTTTTCCATTTGTTGATCTACCAGTTCGCGAATTCTAGCATATATTGCTATTCCTCTCAACCAACCTATTGGTCTTAATCCCTAGGCAGAAAAAAAAAACAACACACCTATAAAATTACAAACATTTCTTCCCATATCCCACATATATACTGTAATAAATATTATTATTTTATAATACGGTATTGTAATATTATATTCCGATTTAAGCAAGATAAATAATGCATAAATTGTTGAAAGATAAACGTATTAAATACATGTTAAGATATTATCTTAAGAGATAATTTGTCAGCACAGATGACTTGCACATGTCAACACACATATCACAGCAAATATCAATTTTGTAATCTAAAATATTATTGTCGCGAGTTGCATATGTATGCAACTTAACCTCAGAAATAAAAATTGTATCAATCAATGAACTTGATCGTTCGGATACTCTTGTGGGCTCATTTCAAATCATACCATAAGCATCCAAACATCTGATAACTGGATTAGAAGTATTAAAGAAATTTACGTTGAAATCACAAATGCAAATTATCCTATCAGATTGTGTCAATGTAGGAAAAAAATGTTGTCAAGTACCTCAACAAATACACCAACATCCACATCAGACAGACTGTACAAAATGCCAATACAGTACGTACATTATGATACCTTTATATCCAAAAATAAATACTTATACATTAGGGTTGAATACAGAGTCAAAATTAATTTCATTAGTTAATACAAACGCTCACAAAGACACCAACACCCTCACCCCGCCTATCTCTTCTATTTTTATGGAAACATTTAAAACCAGGTATAACAAAAGCTTCAGGGGAGGTGTTGTCGCTCACCCACGTCTCGGTAATTAAAATTATGTCATAACTATTTGATTGCACAATAAAAACAAGCTCATCAAAGCCAGTAATAGAACGTATATTTATATGAGCAGCTTTCATTGTACAATTCGGTAATCAGAATCACATCAATGTAGATATAAACAAAAACAAAATTTGTTAAATATAATCCATAGTTTATATGTAAAAATTAAAGGCAACAGGTGATGAGTGAATTTAGGCAACAATATAAGAGTCTTGTCTAAAATAGATGTAAAATGTATGAGAAAGGTACGTATGAGAGGAAAACTAAATAATTAAAACCGAAAAATACAGACTAGCTACCGAATATAAAGGGTATTCCATTAAGAGGTTTCGAATGTTGGAAACGAATAAAAGAAACGTTTCATAACATACCTGAAAGTTATTTATGGCAGTGCGAAGCTGGACAGTGTACAATTATACGTGGAATACAACATCTGTCAATGTCAATGTCAGGTTTCGAATGTTTTGTTTTGCTAGTCTTCTTATCTCAAACTTTGTTTATGTTATTCGGTTTCATTGTGGAATTCAGTACAATTTCAGCAATGGAGCGCTACACAGTAGAACAACGTGTTTACATTGTTAAAACGTATTTTCAAAGTGGGTGTTCTGTGAGAGCCACATTTCGGCGAATTCGTGAATACTTTGGTGTATGCAATCGTCCATCAGAAGTAACCATTCGCAAAATAGTGCGTAGGTTCGAAACTACCGGATCTGTGAAAGATATCAAAACAAAAGTCCGGGAACGTCCTGCTCGTTCGGTTGAAAATATTAAGGCGGTTCGTGAAAGTGTTACTGAAAATCCACAAATGTCTGTTATCAGGAGCGCACAACATTTGGGTATCAGCAGAACTTCAACGTGGCGAATTTTGAAAAAAGACTTAAGTCTAGATCCTTGCAAAATTCAGCTAACACAGGAGCTAAAGCCAGCCGACCATGGGCAACGCCGTGCATTTGCCAATTGGATCCTACAGATGAAGGCAAATGACAACAATTTTTGCAATAAAATCATTTTCAGTGACGAGGCTCATTTCCACTTAAACGGTTACGTAAATAAACAAAATTGTCGCATCTGGGGCAATGAAAATCCTAGAGAAATCCACGAAATCCCGATGCATGCTCAACGTGTCACAGTTTGGTGCGGTTTTTGGGCTGAGGGTATCATTGGACCGTATTTTTTTGAAGATGAAGATGAACGAGCTGTTACAGTAAACGGAGAACGATACCGAACGATGATTGATGTTTTGTTATGGGATCAAATATTGGACATGGATTTAGAGAATATGTGGTTCCAACAAGATGGTGCGACATGTCATACAGCATGTGAAACATTGACTTTATTGCGTACACAGTTTGGGGGGAGGCTGATCTCCCGGAATGGTGACGTAAATAGGCCACCAAGGTCTTGCGACTTGACGCCGCTAGACTTTTTTTTTTGGGGTTACGTGAAGAGCAAAGCTTTCGAAAATAATCCGCAAACCGTTCAACAGTTGAAAGAAGAAATTAGCCGAATAATTCGTAATATAACTCCGCAAATGTGTTCAGCAGTAATCGAGAATTTCAACAAAAGAATTGTAAGCTGCCAGAGAAGTCGTGGAAGTCATTTGACAGATGTTGTATTCCACGTATAATTGTACACTATCCAGCTTCGCACTGGCATAAATAACTTTCAGGTATGTGATGAAACGTTTCTTTTATTCGTTACCAACATTCGAAACCTCTTAATGGAATACCCTTTAAAAACAATGAAAACATAAATCCGTTCTACCATACCACGTTAACAGATTTTTATACGTTGCAGGTCATTCAGGATTACCAATATTTTTTCGTCCTTTGAGAGTACATAAATTTGACCTTTCAACGTGCATGCATTATTATTTTCATATATTTCACGCACTTTTTTATTCGATTCATATTTAGATTTAATTGAGATCTAACAAATATTCCCGAATTTTTAAACAACCTTTTATTATAGAACATTTTGTCACGCTTCCACAGACAGACACATTTAGATACCACAGATTGATCCCTGGTATTATTTTGTTGTGTTAAACTTGATTAGTGTTTTCTTTGGATTTTTTACCAATTCGTTAGCATAAATTGATGTTATTTGATATCACAATACCCAATACTGAATGTATTTCTTTACATACAGCTCAACCAACATAGCTTGGCCTCAGAGGTTTGGATGCGCAGTAGCCTAATGCAGAGTTCATTCGAAGCAGTGCTTAACCGTTAACATACGTTAAGTACACTCCTCTTAGAAAATTTAAAACTTGCGATATTTTGTGTTATTAAAAGTTACCAATTCTAAAATGCCATTTACAACTAAAGCAAAAAACAGAGTATTAAGTGGACAAAGTCGTGCAGTAGCTGGAGAGATTCCTCTCGAAAAGGTAAGTTTTTTCATCGCCTAATTTTCGTAATGAATTAACTATAGTTCCTGTGATATATCAATATAAAATTCCGAGTAATGGGTATAGATTTTTGATATTAGAATTTTATTTATAGGTTCAAGAACGTGCTGCGGCAGCAACGGGCGTTTCCATTAGAAATATTCGACGAATTAAAAGTGAAGCGAAAGAAGTTGAATCGGGCCATGTAACAAAATTTTCAACTCCCAATAAAAAACGAGTTAAGAAAAAAAATCTTGACGACGGATATTTGGCAATTTTGTGAATAGCGATTATTAATCATCACACCATATAATCACCACACAAAGACGGTCCCTACATTAAAGACAGTTCATAAAAAAATTGTAGATGATATTGGCTACCAAGGCTGTTCAGAATATTTAATGAAATTTACAAGATTGGTTTTCGATGTAGAAAATTAACGAATAATTGACAGATACTAATGGAACGTCAGCCCATCAGACTGCTTAGAATTGAATTTCATAGAAGAATGTGTCAGTACCGAGAAGAAACTCACCCTATAATGCATATGGGCGAGACGCACATTCACTCATCACACACCCACGAAAAGGGATAGAGCGATGAAACTAGAAGGTTTACAAAAACCAATCGGAAAGTGACCGCGTCTGATCACAGTACACGCAGGTGATGAAAATGGGTTTGTTCCTAATGCCTATATTTGATGCAAGTCAAGCCGCACAAGTGGGGACTACCATCATGACATGAATTACGACAATTACAAAAAGTGGGTTTCGGAGAAACTTTTGAACGAACGGAGAAACAAAACTCCGAATTTACAACCGAAAAGTGTCATGTAAATAAAAATCATGTAATTGTCAAGAAAAGCGGAAATGCAAGAAAGGTTACGGCTTAGAGGTATACCTTTTGCCAATAATATTTTAAAACCACAATTTTACAATCTTATAAAACCCATAAACAAAGGATATATGAAATAGACGAAATGTTTAATGCAAAAAGTCACGACGTATTGCGACTGCCACCATATCATCTAGATCTGAATCCCATCGAGTTGGTTTGGGCCGAAATGAAAGAATATCACGCTAAAAAAAATATAAATTTTAATCACGTGATTAAACATTGTGATGACTTCTTTGAGGAACTCGTAGCCGAAAAATGAAAATCTTTGTGTAAGAGGAGAGCAGAACGGTTGGAGCAACAGCATATTTTGAAGAAACCAACAATAGAGACGGTAGTGGAAGAAATCATTGTTAATTTGGGCGTAAACGATTCTGATTCAGAAAGCGACGAAAGTTATGGGTCAGACCTAAACGAAAGCGATTTATCAGGAATAGAAGCATTTAATGACTATAATAGGACTCGAAACGTAACTATTGAAAATAATAAAAGTTATGTTAATTTGTAAATTTTGTAAGGTAAATGTGTCTGTAAAATATTGTTTGCTATTATTACCCTTATTTAGGTTAAGTAATCATTAATTTATCGGTTAGTATTGTTAGTTCATCATCACTCATATTCTATTTTATTATGTAGGAATGTAGGTTAGTCGTTAAGCTATATTGTTAGTTCATTATTAGTCATATTCTATTTTATTATGTTACATATAATGCATATGCTAATTTAGATGCATCCCTATGACCCTTTATGTAATAAAAATTGACCTGTTTGGACGTCAATAAATCTCTATTTTTAAATCTAATCTAAGAAAAGAAATCTAAGAATTTGAAGAAATAATTGTGTTTTATATGCCATTATTAATACTTAATTTTGAAGTTGACGAATATGCTTCTTTTAAATACGCGTCGCTAATTATTATTAATTTACTTAACTGAAACGTTATTGCGAAAAAAAAATTGCATGGACATTCGCGGAACTCTCCGTTTTCTGTCTTTGTTAGACCGCGACTCTCTCACTCTTTCTTTTGCGTATCTCGGAGGTCAAGATATGTTGGTTGAGCTGTACCTCATCCAATAATGATGTTTGTTCATTTGCTTTGATACCGTGAAGAAGTAATTTTTTTGCATTTCGTTCTTTAGTAATCATAACGTATTCGTTCTTAGTTGTTTTTATGTCAGATTTTAATAAACCCACTTCACTTTTATTTTTTCAATAGATTATTTTGTAGACATTTCCAGTTTTTTATTTTTCATCAAAATCGCTATTGTTAAAATTCGCTTCTCCGATATGCTTCTGACTAATATATTCAGAGCGCAATTTATTCAAGCATTTTTCAAAATTGCTCTCCTTCTCCTCAATTTCCGTTGTGAGGTTATGTTATTGACGCGCCTCAGCACTTGTATTTTGACTTCTACACCTTTTTCAGCCGCCATTTTGAAACTCATTGGAAATCGTATTACTAATAATAGTGAAGGCTGTACGAACATGCTAACAAAATAATTTTCGCCTGAACTAATAAATGGGGTATAAACAATTGTATTGGCTTGGCTTTTACTTGATTGAAACTGATTACAAAAGTAAAATAAAAAGACCTTTTTGTCAATATTTCCACGTTATTCTTATCCAATAGCAGTGCAGTGCGGGCGAGATGCGTCACACATTAAGAATAAAGTGGAACTTTTGACAACAGATATACACAATATCTTCTTTCGACAATACGGTGAGACTTATTACACATCTCACCTAAAAATTGATTTATTGCAAGAACAGTTTCCTGGGCCCATTATTTCGCGAAATGGTAATATCAACTGGCCACCAGGATCATGCAATTTCACGCCATTGGAATATTGTTTTTAAGATTATGTTAAATCTATGGTTTGTAAAAATAAGAACAATTCTTGGCCTTAAACCAAAAATTGAAAATATACCCACGCGGAATGTGTGAAAAAGTCATCGAAAATCGGGTCTCTATAATGTGTTGGGATAGATTTAAGCGACAAAACATAATGCCAATACTTGTACTTAATATTAATAAATATATGTATAAATAATAATTAAATTGTAATAATTTTTCCTTTGGTGCCTCATTTTAAAGCTCAAACACTCTTATTGGAAAACCTATTGTTTGGGATATATATATATATATATATATATATATATATATATATATATATATATATATATATATATATATATATATATATATATATATATATATTAGGAAAGGAAATTCAAGAGATGGTGCTCGTAGGATAAGAAATGGTTTTTAGTAAGCATCATTCATTATTAACCAGGTAGCTGTCACAGTCTCAGTTATATTCATCACATGGTTTCATTTTCATTGTCGATTGAAGCAAGAAGCTTTTGTTTATTTAGAAAAAAAAAGTGAGTTTCGAGTTGTCAAAACAATTTGTTTTTTACCTTTTTCTGAGGACTGAAGTCAAGTTATTAACAAACTCTATATCTATAAAACGAAATGATTTATGTTTACATAATATGATATACGACATCATTTCTGTGTTATCGCATTAATAAACTAAACAATTTCATTACTTATTGTTAAAAAAAAGGAATTTAATGTCAATTATTAAAAAAAGAACCAAGTGATATAATCAAAATTAAAGGTAAATGATTTACGAGCTACCTACCGGAAAAGGCAGAATAACGTCTGCCGGGCCAGCTAGTTTACTATAAAACTTTATCTAGTCACAAGGCATCTACAAATCCTTCAATTTTATTATAAAAATTCTAATTTTAGCTACAAATACTACTCGTTAAATCGGCCAAATTTCACGACGTAATGGAGCACTAAGCAAGGCCGCTATTCGTAACCTGATTAATAAAATATGCAGCAACCTAATAAAAATAAATAAACATGTCAGTTTACCACAAGACACCAAGTCTACAAAAAGTGTAGCGCGTTCTTGTGAAAGTGCTTGGATTAACATGACTTCGTCCACATTCTCAACAAACGGCTCTTTCTAACGTTACATAATAGCTTATATTGACATAACACTTAAGTCTTAGGTCTAGACTTAGAGCTTACAGGTCGGCCGACTACCAGCAACATCGTGATTTTTGCAGATTTTATCTTAGAAAGCCCCGTTTTTGGTGTTATTATGGTAAAATTGCTTTTAATGACTAAGCCCATTATATCATACCGGATGTACAGAGTGTAAAGGAAATTACTTTGGTAAATTTAACCAACCATTCATTCTAAAGAAAAAAAGTTCTTTACAAAAAGCGTGAACACCTAACGGTTTTCCAGAAAACAAATTGCAAAGTTATTAAATCACCAATCGAAAATCTATGAGACGAATTAACATTTTAAACAAATACGTAAAAAAGCACATATGGTAAATATTAATCGGTTATTATTTAAGGGACAATGGGAGAGGGCCGGTCTACCCTTATCGAGTATAAAGGGTACAACCATCCACTGGTCTTTCTCACAGGCAAAAATATCCTGAGTGATTTATTGCTCAAAATCAAAGGAATCTAAACTTTTTATTCAATATTTTATTAACTGACAAAGTTTCTAGGAATTCGATGGTACATATTTTGAACAGTTAATTTAAGAAAACAATAAATCATGTGTTTCATAATGTGACAAGAAGCGTATTCTAGTGAAAAAAATTACTAACAGTAATGTCAACTTTAAACGACATTATTCATTATTAAACGACAATAAGATTTCCTTTTTTTATAACAATATAGACCAAATTTATGCGGAAACGTATGGAATACATTATTATAAAATATTATATTATATTTTCAAATACCTTAAAAGGCCAATGCAACAAAACTTGAATTCCGATGAATCAAAATAAATAAGACGAAACTCCGTTGTTAAGAAAATGAAACCTATTTATATATATATATATATATATATATATATATATATATATATATATATATATATATATATACCCCTTTGTGGATCAGACCTTGACGTGGTAAAGGGGTTTGAGTAGGGCAATGAAGCTTTGAGCTATGCCGTCTGGAGTCTATGCTCCTGGGAGGGTCACCCCTGGCGGACAGGTCAAAGCGGAGGCCTCAGACTAACATGATCCAAAATCTGCCAACTCGCATTGGACCAGCGTGGCAGATTACGGTCCATACCTTCAACATGCTATTTCAGTATGTTGAAATATGACAGTACAACCTCAAACACGGCCCTCATTCCCCGGAGGCCAAGGGGCAACTACCTACGGCAGCGGGAAGACCTGCCCCAAGGCAGAGGGTGCTAAGAATCACCGGGTTAGATCAGGCTGCCATTGGACTTTTGACATTGCAACGTTAAATATACGGACTATGAAAACAGAGGCCCGATTGCAAGAACTGTTAATCGAACTTGACAACATACATTGGGATATTATTGGGCTCTGTGAAACACGAAGGAAGGGTGAAGAGTTAATCAAACTGGAACCAACTGGACACGTACTCTACACTCGAGGTACGGAAAATGGCCGATGTGGCGGAATAGGATTCCTCATCAATCGAAAGCTGAAGGACAGTGTGGTAAAATTTGAAAGTACATCCGACCGATTAGCCCAATGCGTCATTCAGCTGAATAAAAAGTTTAGGCTTCAAATCGTCCAAGCTTATGCACCAACTATAAGCCATAAAGATGAGGAAATTGAGGAATTTTATGATGATGTGGCCCAGCTTTTATACAAGGAGAAATGTAGGTACAAAATCCTGATAGGTGATTTTAATGCCAGAATTGGAACAACAAGAACAGACGAAAATGCAACTGGCCCATATGGAACTGGTGAGCGAGACAATAGAGGTGACAGATTAGTTGATTTTGCTGAAGGACAAGAACTATATATTATGAATTCATTCTATAAGAAAAATATCAGCAGAAAATGGACATGGAAAAGTCCATCTGGGCTCACAAGCGAAATTGACTACATCATGACCAACGATAAAACAATATTTACCAATTGTACTGTCCTTAACAATTTTAATGTTGGAAGTGACCACCGAATTGTACGAGCAATGGTTCGGATTAACTGTCGAAAAGAGCGCGAAAAAATGGTAAGATCAAAGAAGGGCAAGGTGGATTCTGGAAAACTGCTGGAGAGAGGAAGCGATTTTGAGATTGCTTTGTCAAACCGGTTTGCTGCGTTACAAGATCCAGAGGAGGTGGAAATATCAGTTCAATATGAAGAAATTGCCAACAATGTACTTCAAACGGCTGCTTCAATAGCATCAGAGGAAAAATGTCTCAAACAAACAAAAATCTCCAGTGAGACCATTGATTTAATGAAGAAACGGCGAGCAATGAGAAATGCAGTTAGTCCTTTTGGCAGGGTCGAGTACACTGAGCTCTGCAAAACTATAAGAAAACGTATCAGAGAGGACACGCGCCGATTCAATAGGCAGCTAGTGCAAAAAACCCTGGAAGAAAACAAAGGAATTAACAAAGCTAAACAGAAGCTGAGAAACAAAAGAACGCAAATATATGCTTTAAAGCGTGAGGATGGCACAGTGTGCAGGACGCGTACCCAAATGTTAGAGATTGTCAGAAGGTTTTATTCCCAGTTATATGAAGATCAGAGCCAGTCAGGGACAGCAATACCCACGGAAGAACAATATATAATAGCAGATATCCTAGTGGAGGAAGTAACAAATGCTATAGAATTGATGAAGAACGGCAAGGCTCCAGGAAAGGATAGTGTAACTGTCGAAATGCTAAAAGCTGGTGGTCGGACGTTACATAAAACACTGGCAAAATTATACTCAAAATGCCTCAAAGAACAAAAAGTACCTGACTTATGGAAAAATGCAGAAGTGATCCTTTTACATAAAAAAGGAGCACAGGAAGATTTAAAGAACTACCGTCCAATAAGCCTCCTATCAGTGATGTACAAAGTTTTCACTAAGATAATTTCTAAAATAATATTAAAAAAACTGAATGACGCACAACCAAGAGAACAAGCAGGATTCAGAAGTGGATTCAGTACAATGGATCACATCCAGGTTGTAGAGCAGGTCATAGAAAGGCACAACGAATACACCATGCCACTGTGCTTGGCTTTTATCGACTACGAAAAAGCATTTGATTCCATCTCAAAGCATGCGATAATGGATGCACTGCTTAGCCAAGATGTAGAGAGAGCCTATGTAAACCTATTAGAATCGATATATGATGGAGCTACAGCCACAATTCACCTTGATGATCTTGAAGTGGGAATTAATATAGAACGAGGTGTACGGCAGGGTGACGCAATATCGCCTATTCTTTTCTCGGCTGGCCTTGAAGAAGTATTCCGTAAACTGGATTGGGAACAGGATGGGGTAAAGATCAATGGTGCAAACTTAAACCATCTTAGATTTGCAGATGATATTATTCTCATTTCACAAGACCCAGAGGAGCTGCAAAGACGCATACAAGAACTGCAAAGGGCTGGCGAACCATTTGGCTTGAAAATAAACCTGCAAAAGAGTCAGGTTATGTTCAATAACTTCGCTCAGGACAGAAGAATTTCAGTTTTAGGAAGGGATTTAGAGATTGTGGACAGCTTTGTATATCTTGGGCAGAGGATTTCCATGGAGGGGAGTGCCGCCCGGGAGGTGGAACGGCGTGTTAAATGTGGCTGGCAGGCATTTGGTAGGCTCAACATAGTGTTTAAGAGCAGACTCCCACTTTGCCTGAAAAGAAAAGTATTCGATCAGTGCGTTCTACCCGTTATGACATACGGAAGTGAAACCTGGACACTCACATCGCAATCAATTCAAAAACTTCGGGTGGCACAGAGGGGAATGGAAAGATGTATGCTTGGCATTACAAGACGAGACAGAAAGTCCTGCGCATGGATCAGGGAACAAACAAAAGTCTGTGACATCATTGGAAGAGTAAAACAGTTGAAATGGAGATGGGCAGGCCATATAGCGAGGCGATGGGACGACAGATGGACCAAGGCAATCCTGGAGTGGATACCGCTTGATCGCAAACGTCCGCGAAGAAGACCGAAAGCACGATGGACTGATGACATCGTTAAGTATATTGGACCCGAGTGGCAGAGGAAAGCCCAGGACCGTGAAGGTTGGAAGCATGCGGAAGAGGCCTTCATCCTGCAGTGGATCGATACGGGCTGATGATGATGATGATGATATATATATATATATATATATATATATATATATATATATATATATATATATATATATATAGAATAGAATCACTGCTGAACTTTTGAAATCCGCTGGTCCAGGTATAATCAAGGAAATAACCAAAATTCTACAAGAAGTTTGGCGAACCGAACGGATTCCGGCAGATTGGAAAGATACTCTAATCCATCCACTACACAAGAAATAAGATAAAACGGATGTAAATAACTACAGAGTTACTGTAGTACTCCCAGAAATTTTCCATGTTGTTGCGTTTGTAAAGTAGAATTATTCAATATTAAATTATTAAATTCTTTAATTCTGGATTGTTTTGTCCTGAAATGTATTACATTTGTTTTATCTTTATTTAGTATTAATTTGTTTTTTTTTGCAAAACATTTCTCAATACTATTTAATTGATCAACAGTTAATTATCCATTAGTTGTTGCACATCTGCACTTCTCACCAACATATTTCATCAGCATACCTTGTTATTTTACTCCAGTTTATGTTATCATTTACATTAACTACGTCATTTCTATAGAGAATGAATAATATTGGCCCTAGTACGCTTTCCTGGGATATTCCAAAATGAATGGCGAGCTCATTTGACATAGTGAATCGTTCGAATTTTGAATTCTGACTTTTTGTTTTCAATCTTCAAGATATGATTGTATCCATTTACATGTTTGTCCTCTAATACCATAAAAATCTAATTTTTCATAATGAATACTATAATTTAATGTGTCATATGCTTTTGACAAATCAAGGAATAATCCCAAAGGAAGTTGATTATTCTCCAATGAGTTCAGTATTTTATTTGTGGATTCAAATAAGGCTGTTTGTGTTGATCTTTTTTCTAGATATCCTTATTGGATGTTATTAAGTTGCTTTGTTGTAATCATGTAATTTAAGAGGTTATTGTACATAACTTTTTCAAAAATCTCAGAGAAGGAGGAAAGTAGGTTTATGGACGATAATTTTTAATTTCATACCGGTCGCCTTTTTTTAAAAATTGGAACAATCAAAGTTAGCTTCAGCTGATCAGGAAACATGCCATATTTAAAGGAGTTATTTATTATAAAGCACATAGGTTTAGCTAGTAGATCTATTGTGCATTTTATCAAATTCATCGAAATTTCATCATAGCCTGCACTACACTTGTTTCTCAGCTTTTTTACACAATCTGTTTTAGCTATATCGATCACCAATAACTTTGTATTTTTAAAGAAAATAGAACCAGAGAAAATAATAAGTCATTGAGTAGCGCAGATGCTGCATTTACACAATATGTACTAAAATCATCCGCTATTTTTTCAGAATCTCCTTCAATGTCCAGTTTGTTATTTCGCTGAGATGTTCCTTGTATGCGACCAAATGGTTTTAGATATATTTTCTGATGATTTTATTATGTTTATATATATATATATATATATATATATATATATATATATATATATATATATATATATATATATATATATATATATATATCTTTTATATATATCTTTTTTCATGTCTCTAAGTTTTTTATTGTATTTTTTCTTGTTTTTATTATAAGAAGCCCTAAATTGTTTGCATTTTGTTTTTAAAACATTCAATACATCTAAGTCTTTCTGAGAACTTTTTACTGTTGGATTTCTTTTAAATCGTTTTGTCGAGATAGTGTTTTAATTTTTACTAGTAAAAAATGGGTATTGAAACGAAAAAGGATTATTCTTATAAAATTATTCCATTGTGCATTTACATTATTTAAGGGTAAGTCATAAAACTGTGATCAACTAATATTTGTTAGTGAATTTCTGAAGCCATCTTTGATGTGTATGTTAAAAAATGCGAATATTTTGATACGAATTTTTGTATACTTTATAATTTAACTCAATTATCTGTGCTGTGTGGTTTGATATTTGAAAGTGTATTGTACTTGTAACGAAGTTTCCATTGCAGTTAATTATGATATTATCAATATAGGTGTTACACAGCTTCGTAATTCTCGTTGGCTCAGAAATTCGATATTGCATGTTGTACGACTCGACCAATAAAAGAATGAGTGCCAATATGTACTATTACTTATCAATATGTACTATACTATAATCAATATTATAATCACCTAATTATATTTTGGGCAGAGGATTTCAACAGAGGGAGATACCGCTCGGTAGGTGAAACGGTGTATTAACCTTCCGGTAGTCGCGCGAAATTTTTTGACGTGAGTGGTCGTGTCGGTCTTGTAGACCGTGAGGCCAAAACAATTAACAAAACTCAAAAATCTCACACAATTCTGCTTTTTATAATGATTAATAAATTATGTTGGGCAAACTATTTTTCACATTCGTTTCACTTTCACATTCACAATTCATTTCACAAAAAAAAAATATTTCAAATTATTATTTACTTAATATTTAGTAACAATTTATATGAAATAAATATATTACTTATAAAAAACAAAGAAAAATTAAACTTTATTCTCGTAAATAGGTCTAAGAAAATAGTTTTCTCCTAGCCCGTATTCTAGTAAATTTGGCAGTAGTTTTCTTGAAACCTGGCAAAACAGTCATTACAAATTACCTTAACATGTTCCAAGCACAGCCCAGTACCACGACTTTCACAAAAATATTTCTTTTTTCTGTTCATTCAGCAGTCACAAAAATTGCATCTTCCGTGTTCTTCAATATTTTATGCCTGGTTTTTATTTTCAGGAACTATTATTCCATATACTTCATCATACAATTGTTCTAGGCCTTCTATTTCTTTTTCATAGTCCATCTGAGTACTGCTTTTTATCAACTCGCATTTTATATATTCTTTCGACTATTCTTACTTTTCTTATAATTCTGGTGAAATTATAGACAATTTAAAAAATTAGCGCGAGTGGTCGAGAACTGTCTAAAAACCCGTCTAAAAACCCGTATCTGCAAATAACTGTTTATATCTTTACAATAAATACACCCTTCCGCATAACATTCAATACTAACATTCCCAATGGCTTTTAAGAAGGGCCGGTCGCGTTGGTGCGGCGGTAAGAGCGTCTGCTTTGCCGAATCCGCGCTGGAGCGGTAGCTGGTTCGATTCCAGCGCTCGGATGGTTATTTTTCTTTCTTCTGTCCGTTTATCTTTCCTAAATGCTTGTGGTTGTTTCTAGACAAGACTGTAAAATCCGACTACGAATTACCCCTCAGTCACGCCAGTTAAAGGCTGGGTAAGGCCGGATGCCTTCTGAGAAGTGTTCTACGTTGGTCACTCGCCAGTCGGTAGGTTTCCTGATAGACTTATGGGTAGGCACATAACCAAGGGTTTATAGCCCGAGGGGGGTGCTGGCCTGGGTTTGTCGGAAGCTGATGACCGTGGTTCGGAACCCACGTTAAGCTGTAGGTCCAGTCGCTAAATAGCCTAGTTGCTGATGCGCCTCTAACCCAAAACACTTTACTTTACTTACTTTTAAGAAGGTATTGAGATGGGTAAAGTGTTTTAGCAGCAGATTTTTTAAAAATTAGCAATTTTCACTCCACTCGGTTTCACAGTCCCTAGCGCGACCATCAGAGGGTTAAATGTGGCTGGCAAGCTCAAGAAAGTTTTAAGATCAAACTCCCACTTTGCCTGAAAAGAAAAGTCGTTGATCGGTGTGTCCTGCCCGCTATGACATACGGCCTGAGTAAAACCTGAAGACTCACATTGCAATCAGTTCAAAAACTTCGGGTAGAGAGATGTATGCCAGGCATTACAAGACGGAACACGAAGCCCCGAAAGTATGTGACATAATTCGAAGAGAAAAGAAATTGAAATGGAGGTGGGCCATATAGCGAGGCGATGGGACTACAGGTGGGCCCAGGCAGTCCTGGAGTAGATACCGCCTTGATCACAATATCGTTCAACTCTTCTATTAGAACTTTTGATGTGAAACACTAAATTATCAAAAAATCATTAAACACCAAATCATTTGATTTTTATTCCTTGTTTTCCTCGTTGCATTTTTTATTCTTAAGAGTATTATAAGCTAAACCAATTATATTTGGTGGTTTCCTTATTTCTTCATCGACATTGGACATTAAGTTAAAGCAATATTGTTCATTTCCTCCATTTTTTCATTTATTTCAAAGCCTCAAGAGAAGCCCTTCTGTGCTTCCCGACTCAGGAGCACATGGGTATGCTTTTGATGGCTGTGTATGAAATGAATTAATATCTTTTGATTAAATTATCCAATTTAATTTTATTTTAATTTAAGCCTCAATCAGTATAGAAAAAGACTATATCTATGGAATGATCCAAAGAATAATAGTATTCCTAATACCACTGAAAAAATCAGCAAAAATAAAAAATGTTAAAATGAGGTGTTCTGTTCAAACTATCATATCTAGGCGAAATTAATAGATAAGAACTTTCTTCCAACGACATTTAAAAGGGGACTTAATGTATTTTCAGATACTTAGTTAGCTAAAGTTCACTGGTATGATGCTCTTCAAAAACCGATTCGGTCTCACCTTCACTCTATTTATCGTCGAAAATATCAGCTGCATCATATAACGTTTCTACTTCAGACACACAGCGAACGAGAACGCGTGTTCATTTTAAGCTAAATGGAAAATGAAAGAAACCGATAAATAAATGTTAAAATAATTCAAAATCAAAGTTTTCGATAAAAATATTATAGCAAATATAATATTTATGATTTACTTACCACAAACTGTGTCAAGATTACTATTTGTGCAAAAAGGTTATGTAACGGTTTTTATTTATTGATAAAACACTGATACAACAACAGCACTGGGTGGCGTATACCCATAGACTGACTACGGTCGTTTATATTTTTGTTAGCATTCACATCTTAAGATGGCTATGGTGAGGGATCTGTAGTCGGGGATAGTAAAATTTTATCCCCCACTCAAAGTCATCCCCTTAACGTGACCATTTATAAGGAATAAACACCCCTTTAATTCACCCCTGGGTATCCATTATCCAGTGCTTCTCTTGAGGGTTAAATAATATTTCCATTATTCTTTTGAAATAACAACTAGCTTTCATGAATCGAATTCAATACATTTCTGTAAAGATATATATTAGCATTTTACTTTTTATTCGATCGCCTATGAAACAATTTCCATCAACTTTTGTATATAGCGTTTTCGAGGCATAAATGTTTTCACAATATCCATTTCTACAATATCGCCATCTCAATTGCAGATTGTTTTCAAACCTTAAATGGAAAATAAAAGACGTCTCGAGAAATTATCGAGCTAAATCGAACAGAATCAATAAAGTGGAAGGATTCTGTCCATATCCGTGGCTGCGGACAAAATATTTCCTACGTGGGTCAGCATTGTGTATTCAGTCGATATTGCCCCTTTCGTATATTCTGTTTTCGTTTTCTTCTATTTTTTCTTTAATTCAATCGACCGGATTTAATCTTTGTGATAAAGAATACAGTATGAAACTCGAACTCGGGGAGCAATAATTCGAAAACACACAATAATTACGCGGTGGATTTAAATTATTTACCAGTCACAATGCAAAAGTTTCTGCAAGCATGGTGATTAAACACAAATTAATGGGGTTTTATGTTTTTATTCTATTTCAGGTTATTTTAGTTTTGCATCAGAACCCTTTTGTATTTTGATTGAATCGAATTTTGTATCGTGTATGTCATTCGGAGGGACGATGTCATAAACACCAATTTTAGGCTTCAACGATTTAATCAGGCGTGTAAAGTTGACAATTTATTCTTGATATTCGCAAAAAAATTTCATAGTGATAAATGGAGATTACGTGGAGGATGAAGAGCTATGTGAGATCTGGCATCTGCATGATATTTTCATATATTCTTGATATTCGGGAATAAAACGAGAGATTGATAAGATATCATAGAGGCTAAAAAGCTGTATGATAGCTGGCATTTTTATAATAAGGGATCATGTCACGATTTTGTATTTTTTGCAAAATTCACTGATAATTTCTAGCAAATTAATTGCAGCTCTTTTACTGAAGAGAAGAATTAGTAAAACATGATCCTCAATGCGCATCATTCTCATTCTAATAATAATAACTAGATCTGTGAAAATGTTTCCATAATTAGAAACTAAATATGAATTATCCTCACAATTCGTCCCTACATCGCTCTTACTGGCATATATTTTTTTATAAATTAGAATAGAATTTCGGATCAAGTTAGATAAAACAATGCGTCTAAAAATAAATCATTCTTTTCCCTTGAAACCTAAATCTTTATGAAAAATGATGAAAAATGATACATTTTGATAGTTATTATATATATATATATATATATATATATATATATATATATATATATATATATATATATATATATATATCATCATCATCATCATCATCATCATCAGCCCGTATCGATCCACTGCAGGATGAAGGCCTCTTCAGCATGCTTCCAACCTTCATGGTCCTGGGCTTTCCTCTGCCACTCGGGTCCGATATACTTAACGATGTCATCAGTCCATCGTGCTTTCGGTCTTCTTCGCGGACGTTTGCGATCAAGCGGTATCCACTCCAGGATTGCCTTGGTCCATCTGTCTGCCCATCGCCTCGCTATATGGCCTGCCCATCTCCATTTCAACTGTTTTACTCTTCCAATGATGTCACAGACTTTTGTTTGTTCCCTGATCCATGCGCAGGACTTTCTGTCTCGTCTTGTAATGCCAAGCATACATCTTTCCATTCCCCTCTGTGCCACCCGAAGTTTTTGAATTGATTGCGATGTGAGTGTCCAGGTTTCACTTCCGTATGTCATAACGGGTAGAACGCACTGATCGAATACTTTTCTTTTCAGGCAAAGTGGGAGTCTGCTCTTAAACACTATGTTGAGCCTACCAAATGCCTGCCAGCCACATTTAACACGCCGTTCCACCTCCCGGGCGGTATTCCCCTCCATGGAAATCCTCTGCCCAAGATATACAAAGCTGTCCACAATCTCTAAATCCCTTCCTAAAACTGAAATTCTTCTGTCCTGAGCGAAGTTATTGAACATAACCTGACTCTTTTTCAGGTTTATTTTCAAGCCAAATGGTTCGCCAGCCCTTTGCAGTTCTTGTATGCGTCTTTGCAGCTCCTCTGGGTCTTGTGAAATGAGAATAATATCATCTGCAAATCTAAGATGGTTTAAGTTTGCACCATTGATCTTTACCCCATCCTGTTCCCAATCCAGTTTACGGAATACTTCTTCAAGGCCAGCCGAGAAAAGAATAGGCGATATTGCGTCACCCTGCCGTACACCTCGTTCCATATTAATTCCCACTTCAAGATCATCAAGGTGAATTGTGGCTGTAGCTTCATCATATATCGATTCTAATAGGTTTACATAGGCTCTCTCTACACCTTGGCTAAGCAGTGCATCCATTATCGCATGCTTTGAGATGGAATCAAATGCTTTTTCGTAGTCGATAAAAGCCAAGCACAGTGGCATGGTGTATTCGTTGTGTCTTTCTATGACCTGCTGTACAACCTGGATGTGATCCATTGTACTGAATCCACTTCTGAATCCTGCTTGTTCTCTTGGTTGTGCGTCATTCAGTTTTTTTAATATTCTTTTAGAAATTATCTTAGTGAAAACTTTGTACATCACTGATAGGAGGCTTATTGGACGGTAGTTCTTTAAATCCCCCTGTGCTCCTTTTTTATGTAAAAGGATCACTTCTGCATTTTTCCATAAGTCAGGTACTTTTTGTTCTTTGAGGCATTTTGAGTATAATTTTGCCAGTGTTTTATGTAACGTCCGACCACCAGCTTTTAGCATTTCGACAGTTATACTATCCTTTCCTGGAGCCTTGCCGTTCTTCATCAATTCTATAGCATTTGTTACTTCCTCCACTAGGATATCTGGTATTATATATTGTTCTTCCGTGGGTATTGCTGTCCCTGACTGGCTCTGATCTTCATATAACTGGGAATAAAACCTTCTGACAATCTCTAACATTTGGGTACGCGTCCTGCACACTGTGCCATCCTCACGCTTTAAAGCATATATTTGCGTTCTTTTGTTTCTCAGCTTCTGTTTAGCTTTGTTAATTCCTTTGTTTTCTTCCAGGGTTTTTTGCACTAGCTGCATATTGAATCGGCGCGTGTCCTCTCTGATACGTTTTCTTATAGTTTTGCAGAGCTCAGTGTACTCAACCCTGCCAAAAGGACTACCTGCATTTCTCATTGCTCGCCGTTTCTTCATTAAATCAATGGTCTCACTGGAGATTTTTGTTTGTTTGAGACATTTTTCCTCTGGTGCTATTGAAGCAGCCGTTTGAAGTACATTGTTGGCGATTTCTTCATATTGAACTGATATTTCCACCTCCTCTGGATCTTGTAACGCAGCAAACCGGTTTGACAAAGCAATCTCAAAATCGCTTCCTCTCTCCAGCAGTTTTCCAGAATCCACCTTGCCCTTCTTTGATCTTACCATTGTTTCGCGCTCTTTTCGACAGTCAATCCGAACCCTTGCTCGTACAATTCGGTGGTCACTTCCAATATATATCCATATATATCATCCATATATATATATATATATATATATATATATATATATATATATATATATATATATATATATATATATATGGGGGTCGTTCAATAAGTTCTTAGAAAATCCAAGAGATGTCGCTCGTAGCATCGGAAATGTTTTGTTTTAGTAAGCATCATTATTCATCAAATAGATGTCAGTCTCAGTTATATTTATCACATGGTTTCATTTTTAGTGCTGATCGAAACAAGAAACTTTTGTTTATTTAGAAAAATGGAAAAAGTGAGGTTCGAGTGACACTTATATTTAAAAGGCTTAGCACTGAAAGAGATCAAGTCTGAGTTGGATGAAGTTAATAGTACGTCTGCTCCTGTGTTTGCAACTGTTTATAATTGGGTAAATGTTTATGTTATAATTATATAATGTTATAATTAGATAAAAGGTTTGCCGGAAGCAAAATGAAACAATTATAACAGAAAAAAAGGAAATTTAACTGGGATGCTTGCAACTATCCTAATTAAATAGGCATAAAAAAGATGAAAATGTTAAACATTAAACTAATAGTGTTTAAGTGTAAGTGATCTTATCTAGCGTTCTTAAAACTCAAAATGATGGTAGACAAATAGTAGTTGAATATTAAATGAGTAATAGTAGTAAAAATAATAATAAAATGAAGCCTGGCCATAATCCTTTGTGATGCTGTTTAAATATACGGCTATTGGAAAGTGCCAATAGCCAATAGCCAATAGCCAATAAATAAACTCTTAACAACCGCTGCCGTAACGAAACCCGGCAAAGTTGAAAGAAACGTAAACAGGGTCGGGCCTAATAAAATAACAGGTAAAAATTAAAAAATTAATTTTATACCTGGTTTAGTAGTTTCCAAATATTTTCGTTTATTTCGCATTATTTTCTAAAACAGTGCAGTTCTATAATTACGATCGTATTTTTGTTATTCTAAACGTGCTAAAAATGTGGCATTCTTCGCAAGATAAGGATCCTTGTGCCTCCGGTAATACTAATTCTAAAAGAAAACATTTATCGCCCGATTCTAAGCACATTGTTGTCTATCTCAAATGGATTTTGCATATCGGACCATTAATAAAAGACAAATATTAATGGAATTACAACGATTGCGACGATGGTGGTGTGACTACTATGTCCCATTGTGTCCACTACATTGTGTAAATTTGTCCCATTATATACCTTTAAGAAACATGGTTCGATACAAATGAGACACCACAAAAGGATAGGCAGAAACATCAAGAAAATGACAAACCAAAGCCCCAGTGAACAGGGGAAAAATAATTACAATTTTACATGCTGGTTCCGATGATGGATGGGTTAGAAATTGTTTACGGTTGTCCTCCAAAAATATTAAACATTCATCTTTGGACTACCATGACGACACCACAGCAGAACCTTCTGAAGATGGGTTTATAATTAGTCTTTTGCCCAATGTGCCTAACAAAAGCGTAATTGTAATGGACAATGCTATTTATCACAACTGCCAAAAAAATAAAGTTCCTAATACAAATAACACTAAATTGAACATTCAGAACCATATGTTAAAAAAATATATTTACTTCAAAAATACATATAAAAAATGTGATCTAGAAATATTAGACATTTAATATTAAAGAATATCTATGTGATGCTATTTCTGCCGTTATGGGACATATGGTTTTATGCTTTCTCCCGTATTACTGTATTTTTAATCCAATTAAGCATATGTGGTATCAGATAGAATTCAATGTTAGAGCAGAAAACATTTATCCGACTTTAAGGCTAAGTGCTGCAATATTAATTAGGAAGGGTGTAGATAGTATTCCCAAAGAAAGTTGGATAAATTCGATTAACCACGTTATTAAAATAGAACATTCCTATGAAGAGAACCTATAAACAATATCTTAGTCATACATAATAATAATAATAATAAACTACTAAAGACTAATAAACTACCAAAAAACTTTACTAAATGAAGAGCAAAAGGGTTGTAGAAAAGGAAAGCAGGGATGTAAAGAACAACTTATTATAGATTCAGTTATAATGAAACACGCTCGTAAGAAAAATCGAAATTTATCATGCTGTTATATTGATTATCAGAAGGCCTTCGACTCGAAACCACACTTTTGGCTAATTAAGATATTAATAACATACAAAGTTCATCCAGCTTTAATAAAAACACTTCAATAATTGATAAAAGAGTGGCGCACCACTAATCATTTATCGCAAAATGGAAGTACAACTAGAACTGAGGAAATCAGGGTGACAGGCGGTAGACATGCAGAACCATTAACATAAACAGGGGATCTAAGTTAGAGAAGACAGGGTTTGTCACTGTAGAACAGGAATATATAGGGCCAATGCAGAAGGACAAAGTATATAAATATCTGGGAATACAACAGTCTAAGAGAGTTGAATGAGCATAAACTCATTAAGGAAACATTAACTAAAGAATTCACGTCCAGACTTGAAAGCATATGCAGGTCTGACCTAGACAGTAGAAATGTAGTAAAAGCTAGAAACACTTTTGCTATACCAGCCTTGACAAATTCATTTGGAATTATATCTTGGTCAAACACAGATATCGAAAGGCTACAACGAATAATTAGAACTACACTAATGAAATATAGGAAGCATCACCCGCACAGTAGTAAAACGCCACCTATATTTCCGAGAATTGAAAGAGGGTGAGGAATTATATATATATATATATATATATATATATATATATATATATATATATATATATATATATATATATATATATATATATATACATACATATATATATATATATATATATATATATATATATATATATATATATATATATATATATATATATATATATACATATATATATATATGTAATCTACACGAAAAACAAATAACCAGTTTAAGAACATATTTCCATCGAAGAATGATCGAATGCCCGCTGTATGCCAGCGTGTGTTTAGCTGATGATAAGTATACGCCTCTGAATCTTAAACAAATGGAACGACAAAAAATATGTCTCTACATGGTAGGCACCCCCATGATCTTGATCGTCATGAAGTCGACAAGAGTGCGTCGAACGCCTGGTTGACGTGGGGAGGTCTTTTTCGGAGACTGAAGGCCTTATGTGTGCAATTCAGGATCAGGTGGTGCACACTAACTACCAAAAATTTAATTAACACCACTCGCATCGCTCGAAAATTTTTGGAAGAATGAAGTTGTTTTGGCTACGGCCAGCACTTTATTTAAAATTCAGCTTGGCTGGGAAAAAAGATGAAAAGAAATAAATAATAATAATAATAATTTCATCATAAATTAACAATATTTTATTTTTCCCAAAATTATTCAGAAGTTAAACCATTCCGACTCTGGCGTCTTTTAAGAAACGAATATTTTTATTGAGATTTATTGGGGTAATTAACATTTTGCCGAAGGACAACGAAATATCTTCAAGCGGACTATACTAAGATGAGAGGTTAGTGACATGTACTGAGTCCAAAACATTTGTTACCATAAATGCCCCGCATCAAAAACCTCTGGTAACTAAAATGTCCCGTTTCTAAAATGTCCGGGATCTAAAATGCGTGGAGTCTAAAAGATCCGAATCCCAAAATGCTTTTATCCTAAAATGTTCGGATTCTAAAACGACCGGTGTATAAAACGTCCTGATCCGAAAATGCCTGAAGCCTAAAATGAGCCGTATCTAAATAGTCTGGGTCCTAAAACCCCCTAAAAGAATACCAAAAAATAAGCTTTGTAGGGCTTCGCCAGCTAATTAACATATCTCTAATGGAGGGATTAAAAGACTAAAAGACTAGGTTTACGTCTGTTTCGGCGTTCACCCCCGAGCATACAGGTGCGATTTGAAGCAAGATATGCTCAAAACAATACTACATGTACCGACCCATAATTTTTAAACGCTACAAGCTTTTAATTTAGTTTATAAAAAGTACACACAATTAAAAATAAAATATTTGGTGTTTAGTGATAAATCTTGGAATATAGTTTAACGAATTGATTTTTTAATTGTTGTGTACACCTCGATCATATACCACACACCATGATCGTATTACGTAATAATATAAAAGTCAAGAAATGTCACTTATTAATATAAAAAATATCAGTAATAAATAGGCCCATCACAGTTATGTTTTCTTGTCGTAAAATATCCCAGGGGAGCTGTATGGCCCATATGCCTGCTAGTCGCTGGCAGAGGGCAATGGCTGAAGAGTTCTTCAAATACTATTCCATACATGTTCCATCACTAATAAATCTGATTATCTCACCGGCCAATCGAGTAGTCCTATAGCAGATTAATCTATGATTTGATATTAGCTTGTCAAAAGATGAAATATGGACGAGCTTGTAGATACGACCTAATGACCTGTTGTAGTATTTCGGTTACACAATGCGCTGCATTAAATCACTTCCGATAGTTACTGGAAGTGACCTAGTATCCAAGCATATAAAGTCCCATGCAATAATTCCTAGATTGATAGCTGCAAATTTCGATTTTCATCC
Organism: Cosmopolites sordidus; assembly: GCA_031761425.1. Classification (NCBI taxonomy): domain Eukaryota; kingdom Metazoa; phylum Arthropoda; class Insecta; order Coleoptera; family Curculionidae; genus Cosmopolites; species Cosmopolites sordidus. The sequence goes on from JARFXV010001563.1 coordinate 305,544, forward strand.
CGAATTTTTGTTTGGATTTCATTCATTTCATTTTAGCTCAATACCTTTCAAGGGAACGGGCTTTATAGTAGATTGTAAGAGAAATCACCCAATATATATGAAAAGCATGCATCTCCAGTGCAAGTTAATGTCATCTAAAAGTTATAAGATGCGTTCGAAATTAAAATTAATGAACAAAAACCGAAAATATTGCAACAAACTGCTACAAATAAGGAGAGGGAGACACATAATATTGTTGTAAATGGTTAACCACAGGAAGAAGGAACAACAAAAGAGGTCAGCATTTTAAAACAGCATTGTGCGGATGGTTATGCGCTTGTAACGCATAGTGCGACGGTGCTGCAAACGGCGCTGGACTTAGTTCGGGTTTTAAATTAATGAACATAAAACACGAACATATTGCAAAAAACTGCTCCTAATAAGGAGCAAGAGAGAGCTGATATTGTTGTAAATGGTCATCAACTGGAAGAAGTAGCATGCTTCCTGTATTTGGAAAGTCAAATTTCCTCCTCTCCCGACATGTAAGAAAAGGTTATATATAGAATAGTGTGCTGGTGCCAATTTTGGACGTCTAAAGAAGGGTGTTTAGTAACCGAGACTTAAAGGCACTCACTAAAATCAAAGTTTACAATGATTATAATTTCAATCAACAAAAAATTATAATTTCCACTCTTTTCCATGCAGCTGAATTCTGGGGCCTGTATCGGAAGCAAATAAAACAACTCGAGAGATTTCATCAAGGCTAACTCCGGAAAATATTGAGAATAAAATGTCAATACTACTAGACCAATCTAGATGTACTTGAAAGAGCCAACACTTTGAGCATTAGAATCCCAGTTAAAGTTCCCAGAAAGAATCCCAGTAAAAGTTCAGCTGAGATGGTCAGATCATTGCCACACGACGTCTAGAACACTAGGATGCCGAAGCGGATCCTTTATGGCGAATGTTCCTCCTGTATGTATTTATTATTATTAGGTGCGTATAGACCCGGTTGGATCACGCAAAGCATACTGACTCATTTTTGAGTGTTCCTTCTGATCTTCCACACCTCTCTCATCATTTCTGTGTGGATTCTCCTTCTCTCCTCCGACCACCTTGTTCCCGATCTCCCTGAAACTTCGCTCTCTGACTTGACGTTCCACATCTATATATTGTTTCTGTACGTTCTTCTGTCCTCAATCTCTGTCGGATCCATTTGTGCCTTTCCCAGATCAGTTCTGACTTGTCCATGATCCATGGTACTGTTGATTTGACCCCTTGCATGTATGTAAGAATTCTTTTGGTGAATCTTGTCGGTGGGGGTCTACTGATATCTCCATAGATTTTCAACCGTCTTTTTCTTATGTCCGCCGCTACATTGGACATTCTCTCTGTGGTCTTCCTGGAATGTGTATCCTTCCTCTGTTAGTTTTGGGCCGAGAATTTTCATGATAATTTGCATTCTTCTTTTAGTATGTTTTCTGTGCCGCTTTTTGTAGGGAGTGTAAGTGTCTCGCTTGCGTATAGTACCGCTGATTTAATTACTGTGTGGTAGTGTCTAATTTTTATGTATGTGGATATGCATTTCTTATTGTAGATATAGTGTGTCTTGCCGTATGCCCTTTTCATCTTCTGTAATCGAGTCTTCTGTGCTACTCTATTTATCTAGCCGTATTTTGTGTTCAAACTTCGGACTTTGGACCTGGACCAGGTTGAAGAGTAGGGGATCTATGAGCCAGTTAAGGTGTATAAGAAGCTACAATCGCACGTGAATATATTGTTGCGTTGCATTACTGTCAAACTTAGATCGATCTATATCTCTAGATCGCAGTCTACCTTTTCTTGACCCCTTATAGTCACCTAAATACAATCGCGATTTCAATAATCGAGTTTTAATTATGTTGGCGTACTCTACACCACTTTAATGGCTGTCGTCAATGTATACTAACCAGATATAGTCCAAGATGATGTCAATCAATAATGTCCAAGATTATGTATGTTGCAGTTCAAATAACCTTATCTTTGTTCTCCTGGTCACCCATTACCCAAAAATTAAAATGTTCAAAATATACTTAGATCTTCATTATCATTTGTGCATTTTCCATGCCTGGTTTGCTTTCTGCTTCTTTTTAGGGTTTAATAACTCAGTCCTGGCAACATCTCCTTAAAAGAGTCTGATTTTGAAATATTAGTCGTTTATTCGCTGCTACAGAATCAATGCCTTACCAAAAAAAAAAAATAAACCGAATATCCCTTATGGGGGTTACTATAACATCTCATCTCAATGTGACAAAGAAAACAGAAGATTTTTTTAGTTTTTCAATTTAGTCACCAATTCAATTCACTTAGACCAATGTTGTTCCAGTTTGTCATACTCTCAGTATAATATATTTTGTTCAGCCCTGACAAAAAGTCTGTTGTCACAGCTTTGACCTTGATCATTTGAACTGAATCTGCACCTAGCGAGGAATTTCTTCAGGCTTGAGAATAGCAAATAATTCCTGGGCGCCAAATCCAGCGAATAAAGTGCATGTTAAAATAATTTGAAGCGTTGATCATGGAATTACGCAACAACAACCGGAGAAGTGCAGAAGCACTATCATGGTAAAACATCACTTTTTGCCAGACATGGACGTTTAGCGTGAATAGCTCCCTTGAATTGGTTTAGAAGTGATGGTCCAGACTTAACCTTTTGCCATGACACATCGCACAATTAGAATTTCAAAAAATGCCTTGACTCACAGTTTGGCACACCAGAGTTATCACACCAGAGTTTTGTGATAATTTTTTTGATTGTAGCGGTTTTTGAGCATCTCGAATATTCGTCATTTTCTATAAATATACGATCAATTTATCATCCTACATGTTTTCATCAACAATGAAAGTCTGTAATCCTTTAAAGTAGAATCTAACTCTTTTGTATGTCCGCTGGGATTAAACCCTTTAAAACCAAGTACTTTGCAACAGCTTGAACTTCAATTTTATATATTTTTCAGAAAATGTAACATTTTTTGTTTACTTAACCGTCATAAACATCACCGCTGGCCAAATTAAAGTATACATTTCGGTAATATATTATAAAAATGGATAAAACATCTTGTTTAAAAAAATTCGAATTTATTTGGAACAAATATGTTGTTATATAAAGAATTAAGTACATTTTCGAACAAGTTTTATTAACCTCAAAGATAATGAATATATAAACATGATTAAACAATACGAAAAAAAAACTATAAACTAAAATATTAGGGTATAGTCTGATAATTATAATTAAATCTTTTTTTAAATCATTTTATAGTTTAGTTATAGTGGTTCGAAGTAATAGGTATTTATTCCGTAGATGTATTTAATACATCTGAAAAGAGACGTCGCACATACAATAAGTTAGTATGAAGCCATGTTGCCAGTGACACAGTCCTATTAGCGGAAGATACCGAGGACTTACAAAGAATAACGAAAAGGATAAGAGAAATCTGCAAACGGCTTGAACATAAACCTAAAGAAAACACAGCTAAGAATAAACAACGGTAATATTAAGCGACTGGAGAGATAGAAGAACGATAACACTAAAGAAATAAAAACGAGAATAGGAGCAGCTGGCAACTTCATATAATAATAATAAATGGCCTTTATTGCATCATAATAATGTCAAGAAAAAAAGAAATAAACAAAAGTAAACAAGCAAAATAAATAAAAATGTTCAATTTGTTGATCAGCAATTTGGCGAAATCTAGCATAACTTGCTAATCCACTCAACCCTAGACAGAAAAACAACAACATGCCTATAAAACCACAAACATTTCCTCCCATGTCTCATACACATATTCTAACAAATAATATTATGGTTACACAACCACGGATCACGGTCAGAACCTCAAATGCACATTAAGCAATAATTAAAAAAAATTATCAGAAGTTATAGCTGTTGAAATAACAGAAATTCATTAACTTTGTATTTGAATTGTTAATATTAAGCATTTTAAATATATTAGGGAGTCTATTTAATATCTTAATAGCATATTATATATATATATATATATATATATATATATATATATATATATATATATATATATATATATATATATATATATATATATATATATTTATATATTTATATATATATATATATATATATATATATATATATATATATATATATATATATTTATATTTATATATTTATATATTTATATATTTATATATATATATATATATATATATATATATATATATATATATATATATATATATATATATATATATATATATATATATATATATTTATATATTTATATATATATATATATATATATATATATATATATATATATATATATATATATATATATATATATATATATATATAAATATATGTATGTGATATATTGACTTGGAAACATCAATGATTTATAATGTGGTATTAGAAATTTGCTTTTATACCTAATATTCACAGAATGACTGGGTGAACGAATTACAAACATACTTTTAAATGCTCCAGAATTATTGTCAGCATTGATAACCTTATACGTGAAATTACCCATATGAAACTTCCATCTCTCGTTTCCGAAGTCCAAAGATAAGATGACAACAAGCATTATGCACCTGTTGTATTCTGCCTCTTTCCGCAGAATAGAGACATGGAAAATAAATAAAGCCACAGTAAGTAAATTGATAAAGTACCAACGACTCATAATAGCTTTCTTAAATGTTGGTTCAAAATATGCCTATAAGCATAAAGTAATTTAAGGTGTATACATGATTTACGAATGAACTTGGATGTATGGATGTATCTTTAAAACGTAACTTTGAATCCAAAATAAGATAAATATGTTTTGCGCACAATCTACAAAACCAAGCTTCTCTCTGTCAACAGATATTGAAAGATTCGTCTTTAAAAAATATAGTTAGATTTAGTACAAAACAGCATAACTTTAGATTTAGAAGAGTTTAATTTCAAATTATGTGCTAAAGAGAGTATTTTAAGCTTGATTAACTGATTATAAATTATATTATTTGTTCTAGAACATTCACGTGGAGGAAAACTGAAACATAATTGTATGTCATCAGCATAAGCCTGCACTTCCATGTTCTGAACAGAACGCAAAATATCAGATGTATATAAAATAAAGAACAATCGGCTCAATACTGATCCCTGAGGCACACAGAAAAAACATTCACTTTAGATATTTTATAGTCGATTTTCCATTGCGGTAGAGTAGATTTCACCCTTAATAAATACATGATCAAAAGACTCGACACTTTTGAATGTAGGTATTCAGAAGATTAATACGAATATCTTGAGGAGAGAAAGTCACCAATTAAGAGGTTCTATTTAAAATATCCAGTGAAAGAGGTCTAATAACAGCCATAAAGGCACAGAAACCAGAATTTTTTTCGTCGAAAGTTCGGTCATGTAATGAGCGGATAACGTTACGAACTATTGAAATTGATTGTATAAGGAAAGACAAAGGGGAGAAGTGTGGGAAGACCAAGAATGTCATGGCTGCAATATTTGAGAGAATGGTTCAACTGTACATCGAACCCGTTCTTTAGAGCAGCTGTGGACATGATGAAGGTAGCCATGATGATTGCCAACCCTCTTTGAAGGCGCAACGATAATAAAAAGATGTTGATAAAAAAATTAGCCATACCGATATTACCGATGATGTGAAAAAGTGAGCCTAACAGGAAGATAAATAAACTTGCATGCAAAAAAATATATTGTTCCTAGAATTATTTTATAATCATATATATATATATATATATATATATATATATATATATATATATATATATATATATATATATATATATATCATTATGATTATTAATATCAGGAGGAATATCTAGAATTTTATCAGAGTGTAAAGTCGAACAGCAAAAATTTCTTCTTGGGGGCTAAATTATTTACTTGCAAGTTATGAAACTAATAGTTAAGTATAAACTAAGAGTTCAGAGACTGGGAAATGTACCGATTCCATTTAACTGAGATACATTAAGCAGCAGTTTTAATTACCTAATAGAAAATGATTACTACCTACCTATAATCATAAATTCAATAGTATTTTGCTCAATTTAAAAAAAATCTGATCTAATGAAAATATATGTTTGTCATCCTAAATTGAAAGTTCTTCACGTTGAGTGTTCTTTTTATTATCGATTCTCTATTGATGGTAATATCAAAATGTTATTATTTCTACTGTATTGGACCTAGTCTTTATAAATTTATACGAAAGTGGGCCGAATTATAATTCGAACATAATCTCAAGGCATTATATTCTATGCCTATTGGGAAAAGAGAAAGACGATCACAGAAGAGTACAATGCCGCATTATTAATTTATATTTTAGTAAAACAATATTTCTATATTCGTAAACGATCACGAAAATAAAAAAAACGCCCTTGTTTAGTAAATAAACAACTTCTATTTCAGGAGGATAATGCAACTGCTTCTTCGTGCTCTATTGTAACAATGAAATTGGCCAATTTGCGGCATGAACCGATACCGCATCCATATTATTCTCCGGATATGGCCTTCGCCGGCGTTTTCCAAAGATAAGATGACAACAAGCATTATGCACCTGTTGTATTCTGCCTCTTTCCGCATGGAACATAAATAACATGGAAAATAAATAAAGCCACAGTAAGTAAACTGAGAAAGTACCAACGACACATAATAGCTTTCTTAAAGCTTTGTTCAAAATATGCCTATTAGCATAAAGTAATTTAAGGTGCATACATGATTTAACTTGGATGTATGATCTTTAAAACGTAACTTTGAATCCAAAATAACATAAATAAGTTTTGCGCACAATCTACAAAACCAAGCTTCTTTCTGTCAACAGATTTGAAAGATTCGTCTTTAAAAAAATATAGTTAGATTTAGTACAAAACAGCATAACTTCAGATTTAGAAGAGTTTAATTTCAAATTATTTGCAAAAGAGAGTAGTTTAAGATTGTTTAACTGATTATAAATTATATTAATGGTTCTAGAGCATTCACGTAACGGAAAACTGAAATAAAATTGTGGGTCATCAGCATAAGCATGCACTTTCATGTTCTGAACAGAACGCAAAGTATCAGATGTATATAAAATAAAAAACAATGGGCCCAACACTGATCCCTAAGGCACACAGAAAAAACATTCACTTTAGATAATGTATAGTCGATTTTCCTTTGCGGTATAGAAGTTTCCACCCTTAATATATACATGATCAAAAGACTCGACGCTTTTGAATGCAGGTATTCAGAAGACTAATACGAATATCTTGAGGAAAGAAAGTCACCAATTAAGAGGTTCTATGTAAAATATCCATTGAAAGAGGTCTAATAACAGCCATAAAGGCATGTAAATTGGAATTTTTCGCGCGAAGCTTTGGCCGTGTAATGAGCGGACAATGCTACGAACAGCTGTGGACAGGGTGAAGGTAGCCATGATGGTTGCCAACCCTCTTTGAAGGCTCAACGATAAGGAGATGTCGAGAAAATATTAACCATTTCTCGAATTACCGTGCCAGGAATATTCCATAGCGATATTATCGATGATGCGAAAAAAGAGAGCCTAACAGGAAGATAAATAAATTTGCCTGCAAAAAATATATTTTTCTTAGAATTACATTATAATTTCATAGTTTATTCTAGAATGTTATCAGTTATCATCTAGAATGTTATCAAAGTGTAAAGTCGAACAGCAAAAATGTCTTCTGGGGGGCTAAATTATTTACTTGCAAGTTATGAGACTAATAGTTAAGTATAAACTAAGAGTTCAGAGACTGGGAAATGTATCGATTCCATTTAGTTGAGATACGTTAAGCAGCAGTTTTAATTACCTAATAGAAAATAATTACTACCTAAAAAACCTAAAAAAAAATCTAAAAAATCTGATGCATTTACTTTGGCATTTGGGTAAATTTCAAAATATATTTTTGTCACACTGCCATCCGAAATTGAAAATTCTTCACATTCAGTATAATTTTTATTATCGATTCTCTATTGATGGTAATATCAAAATGTTATTATTTCTACTGTATTTGATCTAGTTTTTATAAATTTATACGAAAATGGGCCGAATTATAATTCGAACATAATCCCGAATTATAATCCCTAACATAGTAGCTCATAATCGACAAAATAGAATGTGGATTGACACTTAATGGTATTACTGCATACAAAGTTTTAAATATCTGCCTTATTCCCTTCAATGCTTATTAATATTTATATGTAGTAATGTGTAAATCTGCCCAAAATAGTATAATATTGTAATGAGAAAATATAAACTATTTAGAGCTGGAGTTAGGCTATTTAGCTACTGTAACTATGGCTTAACGAAGGCTTCCAATTATTAACCCCAATTAGCACACCAATCAGGCTATTAACTCCTGATTTGTGATTAACGATTTAGTCTCTCAAAAAGTGTGTCTCCTCATGAGAGTGCACCATAGTTCGAAGACGTTTCTGTCGCTGTTCGTGACTGTTGATGACACCTGGATTGATCATTATGCACCAGGAAAGAAAGAACGACGAACATCCCGCGAATAAAGCGAAGACAATTATATCGACAGGAAAGGTTAAGTCAACTGTTTTGTGGGATTCTCAAGGTATTATATGATTTGCCTATTTGAAAAAGGGAAAGACGATCGCACCAGAGTACAATGCTGCATTATTAATTTATATTTTAGTAAAACAATATTTCTATATTCGTAAACGATCACGAAGATAAAAAAACGCTCTTGTTTAGCAAATAAACAACTGCTGTTTCAGGACGATAATGCAACCGTTTTTTCGTCCGCTATTGTAACAACGAAATTGGCCAATTTGCGCCACGAACTGATACCGCATCCATATTATTCTCCGGACACGGCCTTCGCCGTCGTTTTCCTTTTTTTAAACACTAAGAAATTGTTGGCAGAAATTCACATTAAATGAAGAGATCATCGTGAAAACACAGAACTATCTTACGGAGTTCGAAAAGTCGTTCTTGTTAGATGGTATAAAAAAAGTTGAAAAATCGATAGGACTTCGCTTCGCTGAAATATAAATCGATTTTCGATTAAAAAAATATATTTCATTAAAAGAATAGTAAGAGTAGACCCCTACTCCCATATGTGTACAGCAGGAATTTTTTTATTTAGAAAATGTCAACAAAAATAGGGCGAAGGTCGAAAATCCGAAGAGCATGATGTTAATGATCGAAAAATCTAACGTTCAACTTTAATTATTTTGGGAAATTCTTATAGAATGGAAAATATTCATGGAAATTCATGTAAAAGTTTAATTATTTTGAGAAATTGTTATAGAAACATTATTCATGGTACAGTTCTACCGTTTCCCGTTTTTTTTTTATTAAAAAAATATATTTCATTTAAAATAAAGAGAGTAAATCTCCACGTTGAACTTTAATTATTTTGGGAAACTCTTATAGAAACATCATCCATGGTACAGTTCCACAGTTTCCCGGAACGACAGTGTCAATTGGTATGATAAAAATGTTTAGAAAAAAAATATCGATGATGAATCTACAGAAGAACTTAAATCAGATAGAGATCCCGACTCTATAATGTCTATATACAGGGTGTCAGCTAATTAATGGTACACAGCAAAACTGCAGTTTTTTTTTGAGTAAAAATATTGCGATTTAACCTAACTTACCTCAGTCCAAAAGTTAATAGTAACCAAGATACAGGGTGTTAAAGTTATAATTTTATTTTCAATTTTCGTCAATAACTTTCTTAAATAGTATATTTCTTGAACGAAATTTGGTAATGGGGGTTTGTTAAGATAATAAATTTAAATCGAAAATTTGTATGTATATTGTAAAGGGCGTTGTCTATGACACTTTTCTACGTTTGAAAGGTCACAACTTTTTTGCGCCATAGTGTATTCGCATTTTTAATGAAAATATTATTTTGTCCACCTTTTTTACGTAAAAAAAGGAATACCTTGCAAATATCGCTCCGAGTTACCGTTTTCTAGATATCTGCGTTTAAATTGTTCATTGCATCGTTTTAAATTGCGCTTTTGAAATATAACATTTGTGTTTGCTTTCCCTCAAACTTTATTCAGGCTTGGAACTGGTGCAATTTTTACTATTAAAAGCAAAAACTTTGGTAAGCGTATTTAAAAACCAACGGGTTGCAATAACATCGAAACAAGAACACAATTGGAACCATAACATTACATACTAATTTCTGAGATATGTCAATGATACTTATATTAACAATGACAATGAATTTCAATATAAATATATTGACATATTCAAAAAATTAAATTACAAATTATAATTTTAAATTAATATATTAATATAAAACTATTACACATTATTAATGATTATAAACGTTTTAAATGACAGTACAAACGAAATGTGTTTAGAAATGTTAAACATTTTAACATAATTCCAGAAGAATTAATAAAAAAAGATGTCTCTTTTCAACAATAAATGTTTGAAGTGATTTCCATTCACCTCAATACATTTCAGTACCCGTTTACTGAACGATTGTTGATTTTAAATAATATCTGTTCATTTCAAAATGATTCCATAGCATTCTCAATTTTATGCCATAATTCTTATCGAATATTCGCCACTTCCTCATACACTAATGATTTCACATATCCCCACACACAAAAATCAAGTGGATTGACGTCGGGACTCCGAGGAGGCGAAGACATTTGACTCCTATGACCTATACAGCAATTAGGAAAACGGGTATCAGGTAGTCTCTCACAACTCAAGAAAAGTGTGCCGAGGCTTCATCTTGCATGAACATGTTTTGCCTCAGTACTAGAGGAATATTATCTAAATATTCTAGTAACTGAGTTTGAAGAAAATTAAGATATAGTTCGCCGTTTAAATTAGCTGGTAATTCGAATGAATCCAATACATAATTACCAATAAGATCACACCAAACGTTAATTTTAAATTCGTGTTGGAAATGACGTACGGATACTAAGTGTGGATTTTCTAAATCCCACGCATGTTTATTTCTAAAATTGAATACACCTCTACGTTTAAACGTTGGTTCATCTGTAAACAATATATTTTTTGTAAACATGGGGTCGACATTTTGCTGGGTACGACAGAAATGGGTAAATTTCAGTCTAGCTGGTAAATCAGCTTCCAATAGATTCTGCATAGGTGTGAAATGAAAAGGATACAGTCCCTCCTCCTGAAAAATTTTGGAAACGGACTTGCTTACCCCAACTCCCAGAGCAATGCGTCACGTGCTTACTTCAGGGTTTTCGGTTACGCGAACAACAATTTATTCTTCCTGGTCGGTGGTTAGAGTCTTCAGAAAACCTGCTGAATCTCATTTTCGACGTAAATTTTGGACGAAAAACAATTACCCAAAAAAAATCACAGATAAATCGTTTGAAAATTTTGATACCAGACAAAACAGACAAGTTATTAATAACAATAATAATAACTCTCAAACAATTAACCTTACAATTCCTTACATCCGCGGTGTTTCTGACACAATTAAAAGAGTAGGAAATAAATACAAAATAAGAACGACATTTAAAACAAAAAATATCCTTAAATATATAGTGTATATAGTAGTATATATAGTAGTATAAATATATATTAACAAAAACCAAACTAAACAACACACAACAGAATAACAAAAATTTGGTTTATAAAATTCCTTACGAATGTGGCAAATTTTATAAAGGTGAAATATTTATACCGCTAGATGTTAGATTAAAAGAACATAAAAACCTTCTTAGAAATGCCTTAATAAATCTAGAATTTGTCTACACGCATGGGAATCGGAACATAAAATCAATTGGAATAATTCCAAGACGGTATTAAAAGGAAAGAAAAAGATTTACGGTTAGAGGCGCATCAGCATCTAAGGCTATTTAGCGACTGGACCAACAGCTTAACGTGGGTTCCGAACCACGGTCATCAGCTACCAACAAACTCAGGCCAGCACCCCCCCTCAGGCTATCAACCCTTGGTTATGTGCCTACCCATAAGTCTATCAGAAAGCCTACCGACTGGCGAGTGACCAACGTAGAACACTTCTGATAACGCATTCGGCCTTACCCAGCCTTTAACTGACGTGACTGAGGGGAAATGCGTTGTCGGATTTTACATTCTTGTCTAGAAACAATCACAGACATTTAGTTGTGGATATGTGTGGACGTGTGTGTGTGTGTGTGTGTGTGTATGTGAGTGAATATAAGTGTGTAGGGTAAGAAGTAAGACGGATAGAATAATTAAAGAAAAACCCCCATCCGAGCGATGGAAGCGATCCAGCTACTTTTGGATTGTCAGGCAGGCGGCTAACCCACCAGACCACTGCGACCGGCCCGTATTAAAACAATCGGTAACAAAATACAGAAGATTAGAGAAACTGCTATAATTATTTTAAATAAAAATAACGTTATTGTTATGCCTTCGGTAGATTTAAATTCAATATGGTTCCCGATTCTAAAGAATCCAATTAAAAACGTTTGAGTATCTCAATACACAATAGTCAAACAGTAAAGCTCCCTTAATTATTTTTTTTTGGTAGTATGTCACTGTCGTAAAAAAACTATTGTCAACGTACTTCCTATCTTTGCATTATATATAGAAATTAATATATATATTTGAAAACAGGAGACGACCTCCAGAAACGTTAACGTCCAAAAGTTTGTATTTATCTTAGAACATTTTTATATTTTTTAAAATTTTGTTCGTTAGGCAAATTTATTACAGAAAAGAATCACTAACAAATTTGTCTCCGTTTGGTTTTTAGTTTTTTACCCAGTGATTCTTTCTTTACATAAGAACATATATGTTTGATATTTTTTTGAGTTTTAGATCGTGGCGAAAAACCCAAAAAAAAGAAAAAAACAAACACGCTACAGTCATTCAGACATATTCCACGTAAGTGATTGCTACTTTTGTATCATAAAAGCAGCAGAGATTTTAAAAAAGCAAAGAGACAAATTTTAGTATCCAAATTTCCCTTCTGCACTTAGGCCAGCCAGTTCTCCATAGCTAGGAACTAGAGGTACCGATTGCGCCTTTAAATCTGGACGACATGTTTTCGGGTGATTCTAATTGTTGTTTGAGTTGTGACCCAACATGTTAAAAACATAACAACTACCAAGGAATCTCACTTAATAACTTAGAATTAATTAAATGATTTGGTACCTGCCCTGGTATTGTCAAAGTAAAAATTGAAACTTTTTGGTTCTAGACTTCAACAGTGAAACCTGTTAGATAAAGATGCAAGTATTCCACTTTACCGAAAACAAAATGTTTTCATGTTTTTCACATTTTCATGTCTTTATAAAATAGAAGAATCGCTATGTGTCTGTTGTGATATTGATGGGTAAATGAGTGAGCTTAATGGTACCTTCCGAGTGGCGTATTTTTTATAGATTGGTCGAAATACAGCCTAAAAGCAGTGTTTTTTCATAAGGGAAACAAAAACCCATCTACTCCTTTAGCCTATTCAGTGACAACTATACTAAATCGCGTTAAATATGAACAGTATCAGTGGGATATTTTTGGCGATTTAAAAATACTTCAAGGGGGTTTAACAAAGTATTGCTGTTTTTTTGTGTCTATGGGACAGTAGGGTAACAAAATAACATTACAGTAAGAAAGACTGGCCTAATAGAACTTCTTTTGCACCAGATACTTCAAACATAAAATATGCCGCCTTGTTAACCCAAAAAGGTGCTTCTTCAGCCTCTCCATACTAAGCTTGGACTAACAAAAACTTTGTCAAATCCAAGGACAAAGAAGGTAATGGTTTCAAGTACCTAAAAGAAATCTTTTCTCAATTAAGTGATGCAAAACTAAAAGGCACATTTTTTGGGCCTCAAATAAGAAAGCTTCTAGGTGATTTCCATTTTCCAGAAAAATTAAATGGAAATGAATTGACATCTTGGAAGTGTTTTGTAAGTGTAGTGAAAGGATTTCTGGGTAACAAGAAAGATGAAAAATATAAAAAACCTCATAGATGAACTCTTGAAAGCCTATGAAATACTAGGGTGTGGCATACCCTTAAAAATACATTTTTTACGCTGCCATTTGGATTTTTTTCCGGAAATTTTGTACGTGGTAAGGCGACGAACAAGGAGAGAGCTTTCACCATGACATCAGGATAGTGGAAGCAAGATACCAGGGACGCGGGAGTTCATCTACGTTGGGCCACTACTGCTGGTTTTTATAAAGGGATTGTTCTACAGTACCCAAGAGAAAAAGGTAAAAGTTTTTGTCGCTGTATGACATCTCATGTAATATTTTTTTTTATTGGCATAATCCTCAGTAATGTATTTACATAGATTTAACACGTTTTACATGTTTATATTAAATAAATATTAAATTATAAAAATATGTCGTCTCTTTTTCTTCTCCACCACCAACCCCCCTTAACAAAAAAAAACTGCACGTGCTATAGTAATTAGCTTATCATTTTCGGATTTACCACTACAAAATACTTCATATACACCTATTTTTATCAATCTTACCTCAAATAAGTTTAAATTTGTTGACCTGTGCTATAATCGTCTGTATAACAGGACTATAACAGGTCTTAGACAATTTGAATCTTATATAAAAACATGTGCAAGTCACTTCTGGAAAGTCAGCGTAAATCGCGTAGAGAAATTCCCAGCTGTGCACCACGTCCTCGAATCGACGCTTCTGAAGACTCATATACACGTTGCCCCACTCGTGCAATATTTTAACCGCTTCGCACTGTTCTTCGCACTGCAAGACATATCTCCAGCTGCTCAACGATAAATTGTCGTTTTATGGAGCGACGGACGATTAAGATATTTTAGCCTAAATTCACATTGACTAGCAATAATTGAATTAGTTTTGTAATCTAAATTTCAATAAGTCTGCAACATTCTTTAAATGTGTATTTATGCATAATAAAACTTTCGTGTTGGAAGTTGATAAGAATAAATGAGAAACAATTGTTCATATTTATCACATATAGGTTGAGATTAAAAATAAATCACAAAATATTAGACCTATTTTTGTTTTCTTTTTTATAATATACAATGAAATTGTGAGCGTCTTTTCAAGATTTCAGTGGTATGTTTTATAACTTATAATAGAGACGGCTGATCGGATTAAAAGAAAAGCAGGCGAGAGCGAGCAGAATCGACGTAACCAACAATACGGACCAAATACACAATGCTGACCTATCCTGAAAACCATTTTCTATAAAATGTGTTGAAGGTTGCGACGGATATGGATACATTTTTCTACTCTATTGATTCTATTCGATCTGATTCGATAATTTTTTAAAACACCATTTATTTTCCATTCACTGTTTCGAGAACAATTTTCCTGAATGCAAAAGGAAGATCTACAAAATCTTTGTCCATTTTTCCATTAGTACCAATACAACAATCATGCAAGGAGTAAAAATAAAGGATACTTGGCATCGTAAAAATATTTAACTTAGCAAAAATAAACTCACAACTCACAAATTGGGTATTTAATACAAGCAATGCAAATCTACAGTATTTTAACAGTTTCAAGAGTTTTTTGTTTCTAACAGGTGTTTCTTCCATCCTCTGTTAAGTACTGATGATGATATTTACTAGAAAGTCAGATATCTAATGTGTATGTTTGTTAACGATATAAAATGAACATTACATTAAACATACTTTATGAGGTACTT
Source organism: Cosmopolites sordidus (assembly GCA_031761425.1). Classification (NCBI taxonomy): domain Eukaryota; kingdom Metazoa; phylum Arthropoda; class Insecta; order Coleoptera; family Curculionidae; genus Cosmopolites; species Cosmopolites sordidus. The sequence goes on from JARFXV010001563.1 coordinate 321,165, forward strand.
TTGAGAAACTTAGTATACCTTGAAGAAAATAGAAGAAATTAGATTATTGGACTTGAAGGTGTTAGATATGTTTGAACTAAAGCAATGAAAATGAAAGGAGTGAAAAGAAATGAAATTATGGGAATTAAAATATTCTACAGATGAACATACAAAATATTAAAAGAGTATTGAAGGACTTTTACGATACAAATTGAAAAAAAAAACAATCTGAATGAGACCAGAAAATATTGCATTTAGATATCATAAGCGGAGACGAAATAAAAGAAGTGATAAAAACATAAAACAGGTAAAACTGGAAGATCCGACAAAATAGAAGCTTAGATGATTAAGAATTTACAAGGAAAAGGTGTATATTCATTTTGGAAAATATGCAAAGAAAAATGCCAGAAACAGACTGGCAAAACAATTTAAATAATAATTCCTATATTAACGAAATGAGTAAAATGTCAGGATTGCAAAGTTTACAGGTTTACACTTATCAACTAATTTTGCAAGTAACAAAAAAAAATAGTGATCGAGAGGGCAAGACAATTTTTAGATAATGAGATTAAAGAAATCTAATGGAGACGAATCTAGAGAACGAAAAAATGAAAAAGGACTTATTTTCATTGTTATTGATCTCGGGTGGCATTTGATTCAATATAAAGATCTATTGTATGCTTAAAAAAATCAATATTCCGACAACACTCATTCAAATGGTGCTTAGTACCTGTAATAGAATCAAAGAAAAGATTCAGAAAAGATCCTAGAGGGCAGAAATAAAACTAAGGGACAGTTTAACTCCTCTGTTAGGAAATTAATTGAAATGTAACATGATGGAAATAAATGACACAAAATATATGATATGAACAGAACAGATTTAGAAGTAATTTTTCCTTTTTTGTCATATTATTGTTTATAGAAGAGTCGTGACTTATGGAAACCTAATCCGTTCGCATAATTTTCAGACTTTCATACTTCAGATTGCTCACCAGCGATCCCTATTTCTGGTTTTCTTGGTTACATGTTGAAGAGCTGTACCAGTTAGGTCTTTAATTTAGTCTGTCCATCTTTTTGGAGGTCTGCCTCCTAATCTAAAACCCTTCATCCCTCCCTGGGTCTTTCCAGGCATCCGTGCGTACAATGTGGCCGAAGGATTTTAGTATTCGTTCATGGACAATTTGGGATAAACTCGTGGGTTCATTAATTTCTTGAATAACAGATGCATTTTTTTGTCTGGCAATCCATGGAAAGCGAAGGACCCGTCTCCAGCATCAATGTTCAAAATAATCAATGGCTTTGAACTCTTATTTTTTAATGGTGAATGATTCAGCGCAATATAGCAATACTAGAAAAACGAAGGCTTTTACCATCTATTTGTTTTATTTATTATGTCTCTATGTTTTGCAAAATTGTTTTTTTGCCATTTCATATTTTCGAATCTCTTGGGTGTTACCAGCTTCGTTCGATATTAAAGCCTCAAGATAGATGAATTGGCAAACTGCCTTAAGTTACCCTATTTCACTGATGTTCGGCATGTTGTTTTTACGGCCGATAAGCATTATTTTCGTATTCTCCTCGATTATTTTGTAAAGGTAATAAGAATGATGGAATTTCAAAATTAAATAAAATATTTAAGCGATTCAGACATACAATTTATAATTTGAACAAGATTTCAGCCAAATAGTCACAACGGCTCTTTTTGCAGACACGGATCCGCTCGCGCCAATTTTGGCGTACATTTCGGGCTGAACGGCGACTCTGGCTTGATGAATATTATTTTCCAAGTCACCAATAGTCGCGGATTTATTAGAGAAGATTTATTAAGAATTTTTATAGAGAAAATAATCTAAAAGAGTTAAATCGCATGATCTTGGCGGCCAAGCGATGGGTCATTTCGTGAAATTATCGAGTTGTCGAACTTGGCTTGCAACAAGCCCATTTTTTACTCGGTTTACTCGGGAAATATGCGGTGGAGCGCCATCCTGTTGAAAATAAAGATCATCCGTATCAAATCCCGGGAAAAAACGTTTCCCCACAATGCCTTGTTGTGCTCGCTGTTGTTATTAACGGTGGCTCCTTCCTCATTTAAAAAAAAATAAGGACCGATGACCCCTTCATGATAAAATCCACACTAAACTATGATCTTTTGTGCATTCAAAAGACTCTCGTGTATAACGTGTGGATTAGATTCGCGCCAATACCGATAATTTTGTTTACTGACAAATCTATTGAGACAGAAATTTTGCGATGGAATTCGTTCTCGGCTCATTTCGAGAGCCCAATAGGCAAATTCACGACGGATGCGATGGTCGGTTGGCTTCAATCCTTGTGCCAGTACTTTTTATACGAATATATCTTATCCAACCTCAACATTCGCCAAGTTGTCATTGGCGAGAGGCCTAACTCTTGCGAGCGGCAAGCAATCAAGATGTTGTCATTTTCGGCTACACTTTGTTGAGGAACGGTAATATTCTTAACACTTCTGGCTTTTTTGTTGTACAGGCACCACTATCATTGAGAGCAAACTCACTTTCAAATTTTCAAATAACACGATCAATAGTTGGCTCAGAAGGACTACAACGACGAATACGATGATGGGTCTGAATTGCTCGTTGAATAGCACGAGGAAACCACGAATTTGCGTAATAAAACTCGACAATTCCCACACGTTCTTCTAACCTGAAACGAACCATGATTTAATTGCAAACCTTCCGGAAAACAACAGACACGAGATATCAAAAATCGGTAAACAAATATAGGAGGCCATGAGGTGGCAAAATTCCATCATCCCTAATGGTAGACCCTATAGTCCGCAAAGCAGGCTTGCATCTTTTATTTTTCTTGACAATTAAGAACTCGTCGGACTATCTCGCAAAAAATCAGTTTGGCCGGCATATATTAAGTTAATTATTTTAATGCTACCCATGTTGACAGCACCTTTCCAATCCTCAAGGGCTATTCGCATGATATCTGGTCTCCACATTGTAATTTTCTTTACTACTTTGTTGTCTTCCATTCTTCTTATATGACCAAACGAGCGGAGTCTTTGCACTTTTTGGCCTTCACTATATCTTCTCCTTTCGAAATTATTTTTATTTCAAAATTCATTAACCTTCTGTGTTCATCTTCTACAATTTTCTTTAATCCATATATTCTTCTTACTAGCTTTCTTTCGAATATTCCTAGCTTTTCCTGTTCCAAACTTGTTAAATTCATTATCTCCGCCCCATAGATCACCACCGGTCTAATAGCTTCTTTATATAGCTTCATCTTGGTATTTATACTTATGTTTTTGCTTTTCATAATGCTTTTGAATTTATAATAGGCTGTTTGTCCTGCCTGTACCCTGTGATCAATCTCTATGTGTCTGTCGCTTGCGCTATTTATTATTATTCCCAAATATTTAAAGTTTTCCACTACTTTAAATTCGTAATTCCGTATTTTTACTGATTTGGTTGTAACTCTTCTATTTTCTTTCCTGATTTCCATATATTTGCTTTTTTCTTGATTTATTGTGAAGGTTCATTTCTTTGCTTCTTCCAGGCTTTTTCTGTCCCTAGCTAGCACAGTAAGATCATGTGCGTATGCAACTGTTTGTGTCGTTTTATTGATGATAGTTTCCGTGAAATTGCACCCTTTGATTACTACATTCAGTGTTAATATAATCAATGTTGTTGATAGCCCATCTCATTGTATCACTCCTTTATTGATCTCAAAATATTCTGTTTCTCCTTCCGCTGTTCTAACTACTACTTGTGATTTTTCATTGTCATTTCTGTTACTCTTATTAGCTTGCCCGGTATTTTCATATACGTCATAGCTTTCATTACTTGTCCCCGTTTCAAACTATCGAAAGCTTGTTTAAAATCAATACACACAATATGTAATTCCATTCCATATTCAAGACAGTTTTCGATGATTATTTTCTTTACTATATGTACCGCGATCTGCCTCTCCTAAAGCCATATTGACAGTCTCCAATTTTTTCTTCTGTATACCTCATCAATCTGTTATTTATTATCATGGCCAGTATCTTATATACAACACTCAGTAAGGTATTTCCCCTGTAATTTGCACAATCTTTTGGATCTTCTTTCTTATAAATTGGCATTATTATCCCTTTTTTCCACTCAATAGGCATTTTTTCTTTCTTCCAGATATAGATTATCAGCTTAAATATCCTTCTTTCTAAGGCTTCTCCCTCATATATTATCATCTCATTGGCCATATTATCTAATCCACCTGCTTTATTTAAGTTGAGTTATTACATTATTAAATTCTTCTTCTGTGGGTATATCCAGTTCCTCTTCTTCGATATTGCTTTCCAGATTTCCATCCTTTTCCCTTTCCATCACCGTTCTATTCTCTGTTAATATTTTCCTAAAATGATTCGCCCATTCGGTGCTACATATGTTTGTTGTGTTACTTTTCGCAATTTGTCTTTTGATACATCTGTATAATTTTATGTTATTCTTATATTATATTTTTCTATCATCTCCATCATTTTCTCTATCCATCTAATTTTCTTAGTTTTTACTGGGTTAGTGCTGTTTTTTCTAATTTCCTGATATGCCCTGTAGTCTACACCACTCCCTGTTTTTAACCACTGTTCTAGCAGCCCTCTTCGTCTGCATTATTGCTCTGCATTCTTCGTCAAGCCATTCCTTCCTTCCTTCTATGGATTTTTTTTCCATTATCTTATCTGCGACGTACCCAATACATCTTTTTATATTACTCCATCCTACTTCTAAGTTTTCGTCTTCTAGGCTGTCTGCTAGTTGCTTTCTGACTTTTTCTTCGTATAGTGACTCCTTACCTGTTATCATCTCAATGTTTCATCTCCTTCTGTTTGTTTGTAAATTCACTCCACCTACCATTCTTAACTTAAGCTTCATTATTACTAGAATGTGGTCAGTACCTACGTCTGCCCCTCAGAACGATCTTACATCTTGTATCATTTTTTGTCTTCTTTTGTCTTCTTTTGTCTATGAGGATGTAGCCTCTCTGGTTTCCTGTCGTTCTGCCTGGGATTAACTATGTTACTTTATGCTGCGTTTTGTATTGGTATTTTGTGCTGACTATGTACATTTCCATTTCTGTTACTAAATTTCCCAGTCTTATTAAATTGTTGTTTGGGTCGTTATGCAAGGTTTCTCTTCCAGTCACTTCTCTCCAGTATTCTTCCTTTCCCATCTTTGCATTGTAGTCTCCCACAAGAATGATTTTGTCATGTTTTGGTGTTTTTTCGCAAGTCTTACTTATCTTATTGTAGAACTCATCCTTCTCTTCTTCATTTGCTATCTCCCATTTATACTTTTAAATTCCATTAAATCCTTTCTCGAGTTTTTGCTTATCAAAAAGCCCGTTTCATTCTGTCCCTGTTTATCTCCCCACCATACAGCGTTGTATATTCTTCCCTGTCAATTTTTCCTTCTCCTTTCTATCTTACTTCCTGCAAAGGCAATACTTCTATTTCTCTGGCGACCTCCTGCATCCTTCCTACAGCTAACAATGTTGTTACATTCCAGGTCCCTATACGTATTACCGCACGTTCCTTCTTCCTCTTTCTATTTGCGATTTTATTCGTTTTCCCCATCGTCGTCATCTTTGTTCGTCCTTCTACCTTCCCTTAACAGTTTTTTCGCTCAATTCTCGTGATTTTTTTCCGCTCTTTCTTAAGGGCCTCAGTCCCCGGTGACCTTTCGTTAGCTGTACGTTTATTATTTTCCTTTTCTATATTTTCTAGACTTTCGAGATCTTCTATTCCGTACGTTTGTCCGCTCACAATCATCTTGTATCTAAGGTAGGCTGTGTATCCTTGATGTTTTGCTTGTTTTAAGTGGGGTATTAAATGTTTCCTTTTCCTTTGAAGCTTTTTTGTATAATCATCATTAATCCAAATGTTTCTCCCTTTCAGTTTTTTTGTCCTTTCAAATATTTCCATTTTCTTATCCCATTTTTGTAGCTTTACAAGAACTGGTCTTCTTTTATTTGGTTTGTAGGCTCCCAATTTCGTGATTTCTTTTATATCTCCCGCTGTATTAATTTCTACTCCCATTTCCCTCAGCAATTCCTGCACCTTCTCTTTGACTTGCCCCTCTTCTTCCCTATCTGTATCAGTATTCACTCTCTCTTCTTGGTCTTTAACTGTCTGCTTTAATTTTTGATTTTCTTGTTTGGGCTCATTTATTGTATAAGTATTCTTATCTAGTTTATCTTCAACCGCTGTTAATTGTGTGCTTATTTGAGCAAACATTCTTTTTATCTCCTCCATATATTCATTTCCCGATCCCATTCTGTTATATTAGTCTTATTCTTTCCGTCTGCTAGGTAATTTTTTAAACTCAGTAAACTCAGTTGACTCAGTTAAACTCAGTTGAGCGTGACCTCGGGATGATAGCTCTTTCTTTATCTTTATACATTCGCATGATATATTCACTATAAATGTTGAATAGAATTGGCGATAGGATGCATCTTTGAAAGGTTCCTTTATTGATGCGAAATTTATCGGATGTTCGATCTTCTATTTTTAACCACAGCTCTTTTTTTCTCAAACAACTCAACCAGTTTTTTCATGTATGGTAGATGACAAATTAAGCCAAGCGGGTAATCTGATACTTCCAGTTCCTGCAGAATTTGTCACACTTTTTCTTATTTTATGATAGAAAATGCCTTCCGATAATAAAAGAAACAAAGATATACAGGATGGTTGACTTTTCTGGCTTTTTCGATTATTTTTTAAATGTTGAATGTCTCTTCCTGTGTACCTCTCCTTGCAACGAATCCAGCTTGCTCTAGGGGAATATGCCACGATAAGATTTTACTAGCATTTGGAATGAGAGCGATAATGCGGTTATTTTCGCATTTCTCTCTAGACCATTTTTTGTGTAGAGGTATAAACGCTAAGAGTGACCAATCTTCTGACCACACTCCGGTACCTTACAGTTTTTGGCAGATATACTAACACATGTCTACCCCTACTTCCCGCATTGCTTTATTTCTGCAGTTATTCTTAAGGTAACCGCATACAGAAGTAAAACGTGGAAAAGATAGATGCAATGAAAATGAAATACTTAAAGAGAACAGTTGGAAAAATAAAACGGGAATTACTAATAAAATAATCAGGGAAATAATCATGCTAGAACCATTTAAGAGTAAAATAGAAAAAAAAAAGAGCGAGATTGGTTTGGTAATACGAATAACGAATGAAGAATAAGTGATACCGAATAGAGTGATAAAAAGAGATTTTGAAACAAAAATATCTGATAAGAAAAAGAGAAGAAATAGATTAACGAAACCGTGGATATAACATATATTTGGTGCGGTAAAAGAAAAAGATACAACTTTGGAATAGATGAGATGAGAGATGAGGTTCAGAATGATTGTTTATAATGTCTCGGAAACAGCCTAGGATGCCGACATCTGGAGTAATAAAATTAATGCAAGATCGAGAGCACACAACGAGACATGGAGGTAGGATTTTGTTTGCGTCTTTATTAGACTGTGAAGTTTGCTCAGAATGATTTAATTGGTTAAAGAAAATAATTATTTTTTTATCATATAAAATTTATTATGTATTAAATAAATGTTATTATTTATTAGATAAAATTATTAATATTGGACTGTGAACTTTACTCAGAATTATTTACTAACTTAAATAAAATTCTGAGCAAAGTCCAAAGTCTAATAAAGACCCATCAACAAATCCTACCTCCATGTTCTCGATGTGTGTACCCTCGATCCTGCAATACACACAATAGGATATGCCGAACACAGCTAACGAACGAACGGAAGGGCGAACCTTCGATGCCTACAAACCATCGGCTAAGGTATGATAAATCTTGCAGAAAACTTTTCGGTTGACAGTGATTTTAAAGAGACTAGAAAGGTGCACGACGATAATAGCATCCTTCCGCCCGAGCAATGCAGGTTTAGGAAAAATCAGTCGGCAGAAGATCAAATGTTGTGTGTTACAGAATACATAGCAGAAGCACTGGACAGAAGATATAGAACATCAATCGTCCTACTCGATGTTGAAAGAGTTTTCGGCAAGTTGTGGCACAACAGGTTTATCTACAAGATGATCGAGCTTTGCTTCCTGGAGTGGATTGCCGAGCTGATTGACTCATACCTAAGAGAATGAAGTTTGTCTGTGAAAATGGGTGAAGTCAAATCAGGTAGAAGATGGGTGGAGGCTAGAGTGTCGCAGGAAGCGGTGCTAGCACCCCACCTGTATAATATATACACCTGTGATATTCCGAAAAGGAATAACATTAAATCAGCCGATGATACAGCCATAATGGTCAGACACAAACGACCGAACCAGACCGTCGGATACGTTCAGGAACACCTGGTCGATCTAATGGATATTACTGATAGCCTGGAAGATCAAGGTGAACATCACCAAGACAGAGGCTATAAACATCTGGCAGAAAAAAAGCAAACCCGGTCGCCAACTGGAAATCGAAGACGAAAATGTAGTAAGGAAGGATACTGCAAAGTATCAAGGCGTCACATTCGACAAGAATATGTCATGGTACCAACACACAAAGAACGCAGCATTTTGGGCATAATTTGCAGAACCAGCAATAAATGAAATGCAATTAAATATCTTAAGATACACCCCCTCTTGTACTTGCACCCCAGCGGGGTGTGGTGCGAAGCGTTTGGACCACTCCGTCCGATCACCAAACAGAGGAAACACTAAGGAAGAGAAGATAACGGTTTTGTGAGTAGCTTTCGATATTTTTAAATAGAGTAATGACACTGATTTTTATATTTTTATGCAATGGAAAGTACAATTCCACATTGTTTCGTTGAAATTCGTTGTATTGGAAAACTACATAGCGCTGAAGACGGTTTGTCCACTCTTCATAGCAGTGCTGACTGCTATAGTGAACTGAGATGGAAATCATATGGATCGTCTTCAGCTGATCAACTAAGGCCATTCCAATATTTCCTCATGTCCCAAAATGGTCATTTGAAGTAAACTTTTAACGTTCAGAAGAAGCACTGGATAAGGGATACGCAGGGGTGAATTCAAAATGTTTTCCCCTTATAAATGGTCACGTTGAGGGGATGACTTTGAGTGGAGGAAAACCTTTTACTATCCCCATCACAGATACCCCACCACAGGCATCTTAAGATGCGAATACTAAAAAAAATATAAGCGACCGTAGTAGTTAGTATACGCCACCCAGTGCTGTTGTTGTGTCAGTGTTTTGTAAATAAATAAAAACCGTTAAATAACATTTTTGCACATATAGTGGTTTTTTTATCTTGACACAGTTTGTGGTAAGTAAATTATAAATATTATATTTTCTATAGTATTTTTATTGAAAACTCGTACTCGCTGTGCGAAGTACGTGAGTATTTAAGTGTGTCTGAAGTAGAAGCGTTATATGAGACAGCTGATATTTTTGACGACAAAGAGAGTGAAAGCGAGACCGAATCGGTTTTTGAAGAGCATCATACCAGTGAACTTTACCTATCTAAATAAATATGTTTTTTAAATAAAACTAAATTATGTAATAAGTATCTGAAAGTATATTAAATCGCTTTTTAAATGCCGTTGGAAGAAAGTTTGTATCTATTAATTTCGCCTAGAAAGAGAGTGAAAGCGAGACTGAATCGGTTTTTGAAGAGCCAGATACCAGTGAACTTTACCTAATTAAATAAATATATTTTTTAAAATAAAGCTAAATTATGTAATAAGTGTCTAAAAGTACATTAAGCCCTTTTTAAATGCCGTTGGAAGAAAGTTTTTATCTAATATTTTCGCCTAGATGATAGTTTGAATAGAACACCTCATTTTAACCCTTTTTTTTAAATTTTTGCTGATTGTTTCGATGGTATTATTCGTAGGAATACTATTATTTTTTTGGAATATTCTATAGATTTCTTTACTAATTAACGTTTAAATTAAAAAAAATAATAATTAAATTGGATAATTTAATCAAAAGATATTAATAATCAAGGATATATGGCATACCCATGTGCTACTGAATCGGGAAGCACTGAAGTGCTTCTCTTGTGGGTTAATCTTGGGCTAAACCTGCGAAGCCACAATAATGTTTTCACTTGTCAAAAACTCGTTAATGAAATTTGCTGTGTGGCAAGGCGTATTATCGTGATGTAGCATCCAGATGTTTTTGAAGTTCGGTCTCACACAAATGACCCTTTTTTAAAATATTTTAAGAATCACTCGATAAAAATGCTGCTTTGCCATTTGGCACATTCCTTATAGGCGATCCCTAGGCTATCAAAAAAAGCAAATCAGCATGGTTTTGATCTTTGATTTGCTTATTCTGGCTTTTTTGACCGTAATGATTTTACAGTGTGCCATTCCTGACTATCGTGCTTCGTTTCCTTTTGATTATGTGAAAAGATTTTTGAAACAATTTTCGCGCATATTTTCATATCCACTTCATTGGTCAATATCAGATAAATGGTTGCCTGAGTCAAATATAACTTTTCTCCGATCATTCTGACCTCCAACTGATTACCAGAACGCACAAAATCCCGGCTTTTGTGGACATTTTTATCAACTCTTACAGTTGATGGCCTTCCGCTGCGAGGCTAAAGAATGGTTTAAGAATGCCTTAAACTATCTGAATACCTGAGTTCTTGGCCGTTTTTATGTTTTTATAGGCCTGTTGAACATTTGAAAAATATTCCATCGAACTGTGTCAAAATCTGAAACAAACCTTGATACACCCCAATATTTGAAATTGTCACTCATTTTCACAACGCAGTAGAAAAATCACACCATTGCCACATCGAACGCTGCGTTGTCAGTCTCATTACTTTATTTACACACCTGGTATTACTCATATCAGTATTTATGTCATTGATTAGAAAAAAAAATAATTCGTTCCAAAATACTCGTACACAATCTAAGATTCATTCAACACAACGATCTGGTTGGAGATAAATATTGAAGGAGGTTAAGTCTCACTAATGAGCTCTAGCACCGCAGAAAGAAGGAGAAGAAGATGATAAGTTCAATGACATTACATATAAAAAAATGGAAGAAACTGAAGTATGAAAAATTTTAAAATTACCCAAAATTCAACATCCGAAAGGGTAAGAGGTAGGAAAGAATGAAGATTTTATTCATTATGTCATTATTCATATTATTCATTATGTAGACCTGCCATTTTTCTAATTCGGATAAGAGTCTATCAATGAGGACGAGAAATGTGTTAACCCTGAAAATATCATATCAGGTGTTTCATCATATATATTTATTTACTTTTCAGTTGTTTTTTTCCCATTCTATTTGTATACTGCTTCGACACGTTTAATTCCATCACCTCTTCTTCGAAATACTTAAAAGTTTCTCGTTCAGCTACGAAAAACTTGCAAAGGGATTCGTAAAGATCGGCAACAGTGACCAAATCTATGGTAGAAGTCAACTTCTGTTTATGGTTTCCTGTTTATGAATTCCCTTTGTTTATGCTTTCCAAAAAAAACATTCTACACAACAACCATTACCACCGTTTCCAGTTTTTCTAAATTCAAAAGCATTCCCGAAGTTTTAAGGACTTCGTGCCAAGAATCTCTCAAACTTCTACATGCGTCCTCTCTAGCTGACCATAGTGTCAGATTTACTCTCTTTAGCGCTTTCCCTTTCCCAATTTCAGTAATCAATTTTTGCCAGCGTTGTGTTGAACTTACAAAAAAAAAACGTAATTTTTTGAAACAACATAAAGAAGTGACAAGCTTCTGTGTAAGATTCAGCAGCTGCAGTTGCCAGTAAATTTAAAGAGTGGGCAGAGCAAGGAACGAAAAACGCATAAGGTGCTTGGCTTGTTTTTTGCCAATTTTAGCCTGTAAGCCAATGTACACACCAGACATGTTCGTGACATTATCATATGATTATCCACGACAGTCTTCAATATTTATGCCTAGTGTTTTGAGTTCCGAAATAATGGCAGAAAACATTTCTTCAGCACTATGTGCCACTGACGGTAAAAACTTGAAAAATCTTTCACACGGTTCGCCTGTTTCCAAAACGTATCTGACGTAACGTATAATGACGAGGGGCTAATAAGTTAGTCTACATGTGCTATATCTGGGGTTGAATCGATGATTATGGAAAAATATTTTGCTCGTCTTATCTCGTCTCCAATCTGTTTTAAGGCTTTATGACCCATCAAGAGAATAAACTTATCGCAAACGGTCTTTGATAAGTAACTGACTTCCAGATCCTTGATTTCCAAATAATTCAATATGACTGGCTAAAAAAGGATCGAATTCAGTTAACAGTTTCAAAATCGTACAATAATATCCGTTATGCGAATCGCCGAACTTTTCATTTTTTCCTCTAAAAGCGAAGCCTCTTGAACACAGCCGCTTCACTACGGCAACAACCCTCTTCAGAACGTTTCTCCAATAAATAATTTCTTCATCAATCTGGACATTCAGTAAATTGTCGAGTGGGCCATCAATTTCACTTCTAACTTTCAAACTAGATTTATTACGCGCAGAGTTTTCATGGTGAGCTACTCGGTGTTCTGCATTTTTCCAGTCATTAAATCCTTCGTTCTCAAACTGAGTCTTATTCTCTAATGGACCGAATGCCAAACATGAACCACAATATACATATTTTTTACTTTCAGAATAATAACTAGCCAATTTCGGTCATTCGCTTCATTATTTTTCATTTTTCTTTGGAAGATACTCACTGGCAAGAAACGACGCTAATGAGCATATATTTTTTCACTTTTAGAGAAGTTATAAGACTTGTTTTGATCGAACCCGTACCTTGCGATAATCTTCCTTAAGGCATCGTTGATTTCCCATAAAGCTGGATCTTTGTTTAGATTTACTGTTGTTTGCACTTGAATATTACATAAAGTCTGATTCTGAGTTGCATCTTCAATTGTTAAACTTATTGATGATTCCTCCACCGCCTCTTCGTCAAAAACATAAATAGCCATTTTTTTAAAACTAGATTGTTCAACACATCACTCTTGTTGTTGAGCCACAAAGTTCAAATCCGTTTCATCTTTTCCAGATTGTATTGTGTCAGTGCATGTTGTTCGAATCCCTGGTCTTTCAACACTACTTCCAATTCCACTTTTAAAAAACTGTCAATTTTTATCGTTTTACGGACAATCTGTTCTTGTTCTTCTTTTATCATTTTGGCCTTCTTTTTATACTCAGCTTCAGTCGCTTTCTCCTATCACGCATTCTTGCAATTTTTTATCCAAGAACTGAAATATAAAAGATTATATTGGGAGTTTTATTTCTCGTACGTAATTAGCAATATCCTTTCTTCAGGCACACTTATGTCCTCCTTATGTCCTCCTTATAGACAGGAGGGACCTGTCTGCGCCGCAACCAAACGCGGCTACGCAAATTGTAGCAAAATGTATCTAAGTAGTGAAATATATTACATGTTGAATTATTTGTGTGAACCTAATAACATTTAGGTATATAAATGTGAGTCTTTTTAATTTCTGTAAGACAAAAAAAAAATTGGCCCCAAATTAGCCGCCCTAGGCTACTCAGCCTGCTGATAAATCCACCACTGCCCTAGTTCAATTGCAATAAAAAAATGCACAAAAATAGATGTAAAAAATGCCAGAACTAAAGAAAATATCGCCAACAGAGCAGCCAATATAATAGCCAGTATATATCGAAACAGTTAGATTTATTTCAAGTACACCATAAGAAGTATTTTATAGCAATAATAGAGTCGTGATTGGATTAAAGAAAGAGCAAACGAAAGCGAGCAGAATGGATGGAACCAACAATACCGGCTGAATACACAATGCTGACCCACGCTGAAAACCGTTTTTCTAGAAAATGTTTCGACAGCAACGACGGATATGAACGAATTTTTCTACTCTATTGGTTCTGTTCGATTTGGTTCAATAATTTTCCGAAATGTCATTTATTTTCCATTCAATGGTTGGAAAACAATTTTCCGTTGAGACGGTGCAGGGAGTAAATCCAGAAATTTCTTTGCGTTGGATTTAGAATGAAATGTTTTGATGGCAGCGATAGATATGGGTAATTTTTTCTGCTTTACTGATTCGTAGCAACTTTATTCGACATTTTGAAATGTCATTTATATTCCATTTAATGTTTGGAAAACAATTTACTGTCGAAAAGCTGATTGAATTCAAAATGTTAACCATATCACACATATTAAAATAATTTTTTCTATTTTTAAACTGTTTAGAGGATGTATTGAAAAGCTCTCATATAAAAACTTACTTTATTTACCATGCAATGTATCACAATACAAAAAGGCGAGTTAAAGGTTCTAACCTTTACAGCGTGACCTTAAAAACAACACCCAAGACTTGGATTCTTTATTCAAAACACTAACAATGATTTGCTAGAAGGTTTGCGACAAAAGGATCGAATTAAATCGCTTATAGTTGGTTAGATAATACAATCTGCAAACACTTATGAGAGTTATACTAACCTGAAGTCACACAGCTCTTCAAACTACTTTATAGTAGATAAATAATCGTAATTGTAAAAGAAACAATAACTCTGTAAATTGCTTTTCGTTTTGTAAACGTTGTTAAAAAAAATCGAAAGAACTTTCTATCGATTTGAAATTTATATGGAGCAGTCGGTAGGATACTGCGCTTTTATTGCATAGAATTAAAATTACAGTTAATTTAGTAGGTAACTTCTTCACTATACTAGTATTAAGCAAAACAAAAAATGAAACAGAGGAAAGCCCAACTTATTATTATTTTCTACCTATGAACAATATCGCGATCCACTAGTTTTAAATTTATTCCGTGTAATTTAGTCCAAATTACTCAAAATTATTAGTACGTTGAATTAAACGACTGGGAAATCCCGAATTAAATAACAGATACCTTGAATTTTTCCTTTTGAATGCTTGCAAATTTTAGGAACTTGACCAGCCCAAAAATTGGCATAAATACAATAATAATGGTATATTTAACCCAATACGAACAAATATCCTTAAGAGCATATATTTGAAGTCTTTCTGGCACTTTGTAATGCGTTGTTCATTTAAAAAGCCCTATTATTATACAATACTATTATATAATTATTATATATTATTATATAATTATATTATACCCTACATATCAAAACAGATCAAAGCGCAAAACAAATAGGATCCAACAAATATTACTCGTAACATATTAAAAATACCTTGAACCGTTAGGATAATGCTACAAAAGAATCATGACCATGCTTTATTTAGCGAATATACCATCTCATTCCAAAAATCTTATAGCACATACGCAAAAGTTCCATCTCATATGAAATCATATGAAATATAATAAATAAATCATATGATATATAACATATGAAAACATAACATCCTATATGAAATCTAAAAGAGGATTGATTAATATAATTGGTAAATTATCAAGACTATTCAGCACTCTAGACCAGGGGTCTCCAAACTTTCCAGCCTTAGGGCCATACTGATTACTCCAGTAAGTTCCAAAGGCCAAAACCGCTTTAATTTTCGTGTCATTATCTATAATTTCTAAACTAGCCGCCAAGTACGCGCCCTAAACGAGCATACGCTTGCTAAATTTGCTAGTTCATTTACTGTTGTGTATTGTTATGACCGTGACACTTGACGACATCTGGTGGTCAAAATCGGAGATGGGTAGTGGTAGTATCCTCTATCGCTAACAGATGGTGCTAGTAATAATTTCAAAAGTGCAGTAACAATTAAACATTCGTGAATAACCTCGTTGGTTCGAGAAAAAGATGGCAGTAATTGAAGTATAAACAGTCTAGCGGTGCAACCGCGAGTCAGTCTGCTTAGGGAGGAAGCGAAACTGTCTGTTGTGGAATAAAGTAGTGCGTAATGCCGTTTAAAAGACATCTTCGAACCGACCAACGGCCATACGTAACAGTATTTTGATTTGACTTGTTATTTTTGTGTGATTTACTAGCATGAAAAAGAAGCGAAAAATAGACAGTGATCACAATATTTAATGATCTATAGAACTTTCAATATTTCCCGTTTTAAAGACATCTTCGAACCGACCAACGCCCATACGTAACGGTATTTTGATTTGACTTGTTGTCTGATGATGAGATATCTCAACTGTCTGACAAAAATGGACATCTTGAACATTTGAGGTTTTCTCTGGCTTTGGATGAGTCAACGGATGTGTCAGATACCGCTCACGTGATAAAACCTATAAGGTGTATGAAGAACTTCTTGATTTTGATAGTATTCACAGCACGACTACTGGGGAAGATATTTGTAAAGGAGTTGAAAATGCCATTAATAAGAAGAACCTTCGATGGAAAAACTTGAGCGTAAATGTTTGGATATGTCTGAAGTTCTAAAACCAGCCATATCAGTTGTTAATTTCATCAGATCCACTGAGTTGAATCACCGACAGTTCCGCAAGTTTATTGAAAAGATTGGAGAAAATAACTTACCATATCATACTGCCGTACGCTGGCTTAGTTGCGGAATGCAGAGATTTTTTGAATGAAAAGCACCGCCCTCTTACCGAATTACAAAATAGCGAATGGCTGTGGAAGTTAGCATTCTATGCAGTGGTAGCTCGTCTGTATTTAAAGTGGGAGGGCGGAGAAGAATATAGTGCTGCTAAAGAATTTTTTTTCTATTTTCCCCTTCCTCCTTTTTACTTTTCGTGCTATTGAAACTCTATATAGGAGGTGAACCAAGAAAATTAGTTAAAAAAAAGAAACTGAACGGAAATAAAATATTATGTTTTGCTCTGAAAAATTGTTTACTGTGATAAATGCTGAAGCCAACGCCTTCCTTCACGAGCCACCACTGATTCCATGTCGATTTGACAAAACATATGAACGAATTAAATTTGAGATTGCAAGTTGAAAACCAGCTTCTCCCTGATTTATACACTAATATCAAATCATTCCGGCAGAAAATAATACTGTTTCAATCACAATTACATAAAAAATGTGTCATACGTTTTAAAACATGTGAAATAATCAGCCACATTAGAGAGTTTCCCGTCGATTTTGCAATCGAAGCATTGAGTGCGTTGAAGATAAATTTTGATGATCGTGTCTCAGATTTTGATATCATTGCGAATGAAATTAAGATTTTTCAAAATCCTTTTGATACTGATCCTAGCCCCGGAACTTCAAATGGAAATTATTGATTTACAGTGCAGTGATATAATTAAGAATATATATCAAAACTCATCTTTGTTGGAATTTTATGAGTCTTCCACTGGAATAATTTGATAATTTGCATAATTTGCTCGTGGGCTGTTTTCTGTTTTTGTTACTACTTACTTGTGTGAGAAAACATTCTGCAAAATAAAGTACACAAAGAATGTTTACAGACCTAAGTTAACCGATGACCATCTTAAATCTCTTTGAATAATTGGTACAAGTAAAATTGGTCCACAACTACAAACTATAGTCAGTGGAAAATCGCAATTACATAAATCCCATTAGTATTTTTTACAAGTGGACGCTCCGCGGTTTCATTCGCGTTAATTTAGCTTTTTCGTTCCCGAGGGATTTTCAGGATTAAAATAATATGTGTGATTCAGGATATATACATTCCAAACATCGATATACATACATACTTTTCACCCCAACATCCGATATAATTTAGTTAGGGGGTCGGTGTTGGGGGAAAAAAAGTAGACGACATATTTGTACAATCTAATATTTATTCAATATAAACCTGTAAAACAAAAAAATCTATGCAAAGACATTACTGAGGATTATATGAATAAAAAATATATTACATGAGATGGCATACAGCGAAAAAAACTTTAAGTTTGTCCTGTTGTGTCCTGTACCTCTTCTTCTATATCTCTTTTTAAAAACCAGCAGTAGTCGCCCAAGATAGATGGGTTCCAAAGTCCCTGGTATCTTGTTTCCATCCTCCTGATGTCCTGATGCAACCTCTCTACTTGTTTCGCTTATTGCACCCAAATTTTCTGGAAAAATCCAAATGGGAGTGTCAAAAAATAATTTTTAAGGACATACGACAGCCTAGTATTTCATAGGCTTTCAAAAGTTTATCAATGATGTTTTTATAGTTATCATCATCCTTGTTGCCAAGAAATCCTTTCACTACACTTATAAAATACTTCCAAGCTGCCACTTCCTTTTCATTTATTTTTTCTTGAAAACGGAGATCACCTAGAAGCTTTCTGATTTGAGGTCCAATAAATATGCGTTATTTTAGCTTTGCATCACTTAATTGAGGAGGTTCTTTTAGGTACTTGAAACATCACCTTCTTTGCCCATGGCTTTGACAAAGTTTTTCATTAGTCCAAGGCTTAATATGGAGAGGCGGAAGAAGCATCTTTTTGGGTTAATATGGGGGGCATATTTTATGTTTCATGCACCAGGTCCAAAAGAAGTTCTATGAGGCCAATCTTTCTTATTGTAACATTCTTTTCTTGCCCTACTGTACCATAAACACAAAAAACAGCAATACTTTGTAAAACCCCCTTGAAGTCCTAGCAATATACCTATCATGTAAAGAAGAAGCAAGCAAATACTTGAAAATGGAACGTGCTAGGCCATTTCTGTGAAAATGTGTCTTAATAACTCCGTAAATGAAACGCCAAAAGAACATTCTCATCAATGCTACAAAGATCATGTCGACCTATAGAATTATGGTATAATAAATCGATGACTCGTCTTGACAGGAATCGGCATATCAATAATAAAATAATGCAAAGATTATTGCAGAGATTAATTCAGCTGATTATTTATATGTGTAAAGTAATCTACACCAAATTAATTTAATTAATTTTGCCAAAACATCATAATATTTTTGAATAATTTACATTGCATAATAATAACAATCACATATCTAGAACAAACAATAAAATATCTTAACATATTATATGGTAAAAAATAAATACCTAATTAATACTTTA
This sequence comes from Cosmopolites sordidus, assembly GCA_031761425.1. NCBI lineage: Eukaryota > Metazoa > Arthropoda > Insecta > Coleoptera > Curculionidae > Cosmopolites > Cosmopolites sordidus. Next base: position 340,025 of record JARFXV010001563.1, read on the forward strand.
AATTCAATATATTACTATGAATTAGCTGGATATCAAGGCAATTTTATTATTCCACATAATAATTTTGGGAGACAACCGATGAAATAAACAATTATTAGGTAAAGCACAAAAAAATATTTATTTTTTGAATATATTTAATATTCTCCACCAGACTACTTGCAACTTTTCAATTCTAAAAATTATCAAATCAAAGCGGTGGAATACTATCCCACCAAAATCGTTCAAAACCACCTGATTGTAAAATCAGTTACAAATAAATATTGGATCGCAATACCTAGCGATGAAACGATTAGGATCTCTGAAAATCTTAGCATAATCGAAATGCAACTGCGAAATATCGACACTAAATTAGTTATCTGTGAACAAATATCATTATCGAAGTAGTACTATTGAAACTAGCGAAAATACATATGGAAACAAAATATACTGAATAATAGATGCCAATCAAATTAAAAACAATTGAACTAAAAGCAATCCAAACGCTACGAGAACAAGGCCAGCTTCTGAAGCCACCCGCAAAAAAATATATTTGCCCCGCTGGATAGAGTTTCACCAGCATCCTGTCCACTACTGTTAGTTTTATCATAACATATTTCATTTGGACATGTTTATATTTAAAAAGAAGAAAAATATCCCTAACCGATATCAAAAAAGGTCCGGGAAAACAATTCATACCGTCATGTTTTCGACTTAACGGAGTCCTGAAAACTGCTGATACAACATTAATAATACATAAATATTCGTAATTGCAAAAGAAAGAATAGCTTTGAATTTTGATATATTGAATAGAGTTTTACCAGCATTCTACCCACTTTATTTTTACTACAATGTATTTCATTTGGAGATGTTTTAGATTTAAAAAGAAGAAAACTATCCCTAATCGATGTCAAAAAGAGGTGAGTTAGGGGAGCTATAACCAGCCGGAGTTCCCATAAGACTGAAAACTGCCGACACAATATTAATAATATATAAATATTCGTAATTATAAAAGAGTAAGTACTCTGTACAATGCGTTTCAAGATATATCGTTGACAGACTGTCTGCAATAAACTCCTAACAACCCCTGCCATAATAACACCAAGCAAAGTTGCAAGAAACGTAGACAAGGTTGGGCCTAATAAAATAACAAGTAAAACGAGAAAACTAATTTTATACCTGACTTAGTAGTTTAAAAAAATTTTAGTTTAGTTCGCATTATTTTCTTAAACAGTGGCGTTATTATGGCGTTATTACAATATTGAGATTTCTATTACCAAATATCATGTTAATTTCATAGTTGAATATTCTCCGCAAAATATTTCAAGTTTTTCAAATAATCGTGTGCCCAGTAGGTGCACTATTCGCAACTAAATAAAAAATTCAATAAGATTAATTTACTGAAGTCTCTAAAACATGTCCATCCACTCGTTCAAAACAAAATATAGCCGCAGCAAGCGGAAGTATGTGGAACAATTAGCTATTATAAAGTCACATTCGACTGTATATTGATGGGTATTATGGCCTGCATGTTATTAGCAATATTCAGTAAATATTCAATATTCAATAAATTTGACAGCAGTAGATGATTAAGAACCAACGGAGAAGCGTTCGGAGCTAAAGATAAAAATAATATCAAACAGAACTAAAGGAAAACCTACAAGTCAGAAGAGAGAACTGAAGTTGAAAGTGACACGAATAATAGAACACCAACCTCAAATAAATAAAATGTGTGTGGGATACACACAAGAGATATTTGTGCAAAGAAGCGTGGAAAGCAAAAATTTATTTACGATTACTTAAAGACTTGCAAATTTTCTATTCAACTCGATGAATCAACTCTACCAAATAACGAAGGGCTACTCTTATACGTTCGATATATAAAAAAAGAAAAAAATGTCAAGAGTTATTATTTAGTAGTAGTAGAATTTGGAAACCGATACAAAGGGAGAATCGCTATTAATATCATAAACAAGTTTTTTCAAGCAACAAAAATTCCTATTCGTTATATTTTGTCAGCTGGTACTGATGGTGCTCTAGCAATGACGGTTCTACTAGCAAATGGTTCTGGTTGTTTCAATGATAATATGGTTATATGATAATAATGATAATATGGTTTCAATGATAAATAGTTCTGGTTAATTCAATGATGATAAACCAATTATCATCAGCATTTGGTTGCCAAATCTGAATGAACGGTTGCATACTGCGGCCTATTACGTTATTAGATCAGTCAATAAGATTAGAAACAATTTATTGAATGACAGATTGTTTGGCCAACTTTATAGTGAAAATGATAAAGATTACAGTCGCTTGCTACTGCATACAGAAGATCGTTGACTCTCAAAAGGTACTCTTAATCGATTTTTCAATCCTTGACTCAATACTGGATTTCCTTGAAAACAGAAACGAAAAACTAAGCGAGAACCGAGTACAATTGCATGGTGATAAGTTGAATTTAATTAAAACAAAAAAAACGTCATAGTTGCTTTTGTGGGAAAACTTCCTTCAATTCTAACGAAATCAAGTTAGAGATGAATACGGTCACTTTCCCACATTATCAGCAGTCTCGTCAAAATAGAAAAATTTACGTACTTACTGCCCAATACTCGGATATTAATGCTGATGTTATGGAACGATTTCAGGATATTTAAAACATGAATGTACCGAGTTGGGTTTTAGATCATTTCGCAATGCAGATACAGCAGAATCATCAAATTTAGAAGAATAGAAGAATAGAATCATCAATCAAAGAACTCGTAGAACTCACAACTAACGAAGAGCTAAAAGTAAAATTCAAAAAGGGATACCAATAGTTTGATCAGCAGTTTTATTTATTTTAAAAGATTTTTAGTCAAGAAAAAATAATTAAAATCAAAATTATTGTTGTTTCTACATAAATTTATATAAATTTCAATTCAAATAAATTCCTTACTTTATGTAAACGAAATAAGTAACATAGATTATTTTTGAATATGTGATTGGAAATGAGGTAAGTGTGAATAGCGATCATTGCCCTGACATGATAATGAAGATTTTTTGACACCAACTAGACAATATGGACCTTGTCCCACCGGCCATAATTCGAACAATAATTGATATAATATACCAACAATTTCCGGGTCGGATAATATCACAGAATCCCGACATCCAATTGGCCAGTAAGAACTTCTAATTTAATACACACAAGGTTTATGCCAGTAATCTACAATTAACAAGCTCAAAATCGAAATCGGCCGTTTTATCCATAAAACTGATATCAAGGACTATATAAAATTCTGATCGAAAATATTGTGAAAAGATTTGCACATCAATTCTTCTGTTGGAACCTTCAGTGTGCAACACTAAACTCGAACAGATTTACCACTTAACACCAGATCACCTTTTTAAACTTCTTGACGCACGTTTCGCTAACATGGTTAGCGGCACGGGCGAGAAATTTGAAAAAGTGATTTGGTGTTTAGTAATAAATCTCTTCGATAGTTCTTTAAGAGAATTGCAGCTGAAGTCGAGATAACCATTTTTTCGACATTATTTTGCGTATTTAATCAGAGTGTGTACTTCAATGCCCAATAAAAAATTAAATCATAGAATCAATAAAAAGCTCACCCTTTATATATTATGAGTTACAGTTTCGATAATGGCGCGGGTGAGAGCTTTAATTACTTATTGAAGAATTGTACCCCTAAGGAATTTTAGATATTTTATACTAGTCTGTTGATTTCAAATATACAAAATGGTAATTTGTTGTTTTTAGTAGATACCATCTTTAATTGAAGAACTGATCAATTGATATATTTACTATACAAAATTTGTGAATAATATAAAGGGTCAGCCAAATGCAACATCTAGATTTCAACAATGTACACTGTTTACATAAGTTTTGTCATTTTGTTTAAGAATGGGGTTCTACAATTTTAACCATGAAGAGCTATACATTGAAGAAACAGGTTATGTTATTAATAAACCAAAAAATGGCAAACCAATACTATACGTACAAATTAAAATATTGCTACAGTAAGTAAAACTGTTGGAAATGGACATTCCCAAGAAATTAGTATATTTTATAGCTAGGTCCCTATGCAGGATTTTGTATAAATATTTGTATTTATATGCAAACCAATTGCATTTATTGCAATTTTCATGCAAATTTCACTAATCATGAACACTGATCGAGTTCACTAATCGTAGTTCTCCACGATAAATGAATTCATTATTTAGCAAGCTTTGGATTATTTAGAGCTATCTAGAACTTTATTTCATTCATGGAAAATCTGCACACCCAGAAAAACGGCTATATTTAATTGAGCTAGCCGATACTTGATGGAAATGTATTTTAAATAAAATAACTGAGAGAGAGACTAAATAAAAGAACTATATAGTACTGGCGGCTCGTGGGTTTTTAAAATGGGAGGGCGTAGATGAAAATAGTGCTGCTGAAGATATTTGCTTTCCCCTTTCTCCTTTTTTCTTTTCGTGCTATTGAAACCCTATAGAGGAGATAATCCCGGAAAATGAGTTAAACGAAAGAAATTGAACGAAAATAAAATATGGTGTTTTGCTCTGAAATAAATGCTGCAGGGGCGGCGCTCCAACGCCCTCCCTCACGAGCCGCTACTGTTTTACGTATTACACTATATAGTATATAGTGTAGTTTCATTTTACACTGTAGTAACATTGCCGTATCGTATTTGAAAAAGGCTTTGTATGTCGAAATAATTCTTATATAAAACAAGTCCACAAAATTTAAAAAAAATTGGTGCTGCCAAGACTTAAATATAATTTTAAAGTATACTGTTTAGTAACACTCTCTACTCACATTGATAATATGTTCTTCTCAGTAGCCATTTAATTTATTTATTTTTATTGTTTGTTCAATTAAAAATGTTAGTAAATTAAACCTGGAAGATGTCATCATCAAAACGACCGTGCTTAAACGATCCGAACAACTTTTGTTACGGTTGTGGCGAGTATACAGTGAAAAAATTTCGAAAACTCTTATCTGAATTTGTATAAAATACGTGTTTCGCATATTTTAACTTGAAAATCCAACACGCTGGTAAACCATGGATTCCAAACAATGTTTGCAAAATGTATAGTGAACATTTAAGGTAATGGAGGAATGATAAAACAAGACAATTGAAGTTTGGTATGCCTATGAGTTGGAGTGAACCAAACAATCACTACAATGACTGTTATTTTTGCTTAGCCAAGGTACATGGTATTAACCGAAAAAGATGACCAATCCCGATCTGGTATCTACTAAAGGCATGTTTCTCATTCAGAAGACGTCCCAGTTCCAACTTTTCATGGCCTGTCTGATTTTTCAGATACAGAATGTAGTACAACCGAAGATAGCTAAACTTGTACTAGCAAAGAAAGTGATAATGTTGAAGCTATGTCGTCAAAAGCTCTACTTTTTACTCAAGACTTTAAGTGACCTTATCAGAGACCTCAACCTTTCAAAAGAAAGATCAGAGCTGATGGCATCCAGACTCAAAGACAGGAATTTTCTTTCTCCGGGTACTCAAATGACATGTTATCATACTCGAGAAAAAGAACTGGTTCCGTTTTTTGTTAAGAAAATAATGTTTTGTTTTTTGTAATGATGTCGATGATCTTTTACTAAAAATGGGTTTCTTGAACTACCAGTCAAATGAATGAGATTTTTATGGTCAGTTCCAAGCGGTGCTTGTGCTGCGGCTATACGAAATTTCTGTTTTCTCTGTTTGTGGGCTAGCAGAGCTAAAGAAAAGAATTGACATTTGGGTAACAAAATATCATAAATACAGCGTTAGTTACTATACAGCGTTACTATCATAATACAGCGTTAGTACTAGAGAAAAAATAATTTTGCCCCCATTGCACATAAACTTGAGACCAATGAAACGGTATGTCAAAGCATAGGATAAAAATGGTTCATTTTTGAATTATATATTGATTAAAAGAGAACAAAGCAAGGAAACACGTAAAGCTGGCATTTTCGTTGGGCCGGAAATTAGGCTTTTGGTGAAAGATAACGATTTCGAGCATTCCATGAATTGAATAGAATCAACGATATAGAATAATTAGTCTGGTAAAATCCTAGGCAATTATAAATCCGAAAATTATAGCGAATTGGTGCAAAATATGTTGGACAATTTCTAAAAGCTTGGATGTAATATGAGCATCAAAGTTTATTCTCTCTCCACAATTTCAACAATGACAATCTTGGCTCTTACACTGACAAGGAGGGCGATTTCATCAGGACATAGAAAATATGGAAGAAAGGTGCCACGGTTGATGGGATGAACACATCATGGCTGATTACTGCTGGATTATTATGAGTGAGTACCCGGAAGCAACTATCTCGAAGAAATCACGAAAAAGAAGCTTTCTCCATGTTCAATGATGTAACAAAAGATAAAAAATATGAAATAATCGTATTTTTTCGACACCTATAAAATCTCGAAAACTACATATATATATATATATATATATATATATATATATATATATATATATATATATATATATATATATATATATATATATATATATATATATATACCGTTAGAACCAGAATAACGGGCGTATTCTAAAATATTTTTAGTCTTTCCGGCACTAAATCCACTGTAGACCTGTGCAATTTTTTCATATATAGTGGAAATTTGACGAGTCAATTATTTGATTTAAAAATACTACTAATACTCTAAATACTATAAAAGTACAGTTAATACATCCAATGAACGTGACTTATCAATGTCAACTGATGTTGATTGATTTACAGGCATAATTCAATCATATTGATGAATCTGATGTAAATTTCCAACAAAGTGGTGTTACTTGTCACACAACTTGAGAGAACATTTAATTTTTATGATCAAAATTCACGTATATTCACAATATTAAGATTTCAATTGGCTTTGAAGAGCATATCATTTGACACCATTAGATTATTTGTGCAGTTTTTTGAACAGTTTATTTTGAGGCGTCAAAGTAAAAACAACTAATTTATAACTCAAGAACAATATTCAAATTTTGGTTTGTATTGGCTTCTACTTGATCAACTTTTGACTTCTTTTCTTTTCTAATATCCACTTTATTTTATTTATATTGATTCCACATTGACACTTTTCACTAATATTTTTGTATTATTAGAATAATGTTGACAGAAATAAATGTATCCGAACGAGTGGTATTTTTGGTCAACTTTATTTCGACGAAGCTACAATGATAACATAACGGTTCAAATATAATTTGTTAAACATATGTTAGATTACAGAACACAAAGAAATAGATAGAAAACTTTAGTTTTTCCAATATTGCTATATCCCCCTGAAACATGGACTATTAAAAACGTCCATTGATTCTTTTGAAATTTCATGCTGAAGATGGGTCCTTCACATTCCATGAACAGCCAGACGAACAAACGCATTCATTTTTCAAGAAGTTAATAAATCCACAAGACTAACCCGGATTATTCATGAACGAATACAGTCAAAGTTCCTAATTCGCGAGGGATACGTTCCGTAAATATGCAGTGAATACCGAAACCGTGAATACGGAATGGTAATTTGTACGGGATTGAAGGGGATATGTTCCAAGGTGATAAAATACAAAGGAAAATCTATAACAAAAGCAATTTAATGAGGATTATTTTAAAAATATGAATAATAATTATCAGGCTTGGAATAGTTTAAAGAATTTAGCAATGTTTTTGTCCTTGTCTTTGTTTGTCTAATGTAATAGAACTTAACGGCTTGTATTAATCCTTGGTCCATAGGTTGAGTAAGGCTGTCGTGTTAGGAGGCCAAAATATCAATACATTATATTTGGATGCATAGCTTCAAGCTTACGAGGGTGACCTGGGGCATTGTCCAAAAGTAGAACTGCTTTGAAAGCTAATTATTATTTTTTTAAATAAGTTTCAATTTCAGGAACCTAACAATACTAGAACCAGTCACAGAAAATTGCACTCGTAAGCCATGATTTCTTGTTTGAACGCCGTCCTTGTTTTGATTTTTCAAAGCACGAGGATTTAGCGATCTGTTAAGCATACGTGGCTTAATTAATCAATCTCCCGATGCATTAGAACAGAGTAGCAATGTAACTTTATCTTTTGTTGCCTTAAACCCAGAGACGGACTTTTCACTTTTGGATATAAAAGTTTTGTTTAGCATACTTTTCCAAAACAGGATAGTTTCGTCTGTATTAAACACTTGTTCAGGTTTGTATCCACCATCAGCAATTAACTTTGAAAATGTCTGCAGATGAAGCTTCTCCAACAATTTTGATATTATGTACCTTAAACTTATTGAACCTTCCGATGCTTGAAATTCTCCATCGATACGTTTATTACCAGGTTCTTTAAACTTTGCGTAAAGACGCTTAGCTTTCTCACGGATTATAGCTCCATTTAGAGACACTCTTCTGGCTATAATCTTTAATCTATAATGTTAATGCAGTTACCATTTTTTCAATTACCAGATCATGAACAGTTTTTGCTAACAGTGAGGTTGAAGCTGTAGAATTCCATATTTTGTGTTCTGATTTCTGAATCGATCGTGAAGCTGATTCATCGACATTTAAAAAAACGTGATATGGATGCAAACCACTCGCCAAGACGTATAAGGGTCAAGCATTTCTATTTTTACCTTAAGCGGTAACATGACTTTTTTCCGTGAAGGAACTAATTTTCCTTTGCTTTTACTTGACATTATAAATCGGGAACAGAACAGAAAACACACGTGCTATTCATTGGAAATTATTGCGACGAATGACGAGTTGAAGCAATAAAATAAAATATTCGGCACCGATCATGCGAAGATGGCTTTTAACCATAGCGCCACGTGTAACCCGACCGCGCAATAAGCGCGACTAAGAGGCAATAAGACTTGTTTGTTTATAAATACTTAGATACTTGTTTGTTTTGAAATGTAACTAGTAAATAAATATATATTATTTTAAAAATAAAATATGTAACATTAGTTTTGGAATAAAGAAATTTCAGCCGCGAATATTAGAAGTGATCATAATTTTATAATCCGCGAGTAAGAGAACCGTTAATAAGGAGCTTTGACTGTACTAAGATTATCAGGTCACATTAAAGGCAGGAATGACAGTAACCTAGAAAGACTGATGCGGCAGGGGCTGATTTTCGCGGCAGATTTCCAAAACGACGTACAGACGAAATCAAAGACCTAACTAGTTCATCTTTCCGTTATGCAACTAAGGCAGTCAGAAACGGAGAACGATGGCGAGAAATAGTTCGAAAAAGTAGCAAATGGAATTAGTTTTTATAGGTTACCACTCTTCTGTAAAGAGGAAGACGAAGAGGGACAAGAAACATAAGTTGTAGTTCGTGCAATAATTCGAACATGTCTGAAAGCCATTGAAAAGGTTTATTTTTAGAATTAATGCCTCCTGGCGCAACAACGGTTGGTATTTGAAGGTTACTCTTTACTAATTCATACATACAATAATGCAATATTCAACAAAACTAATAACTTGAAAAAAATCAAAATTGTTTGTGTTTTATTGAAAAGAAATGATAGGTGTCATAAGAATAAATTGAATCCATTATACATATTAAATACGAATAAATACAAGCGATATATAAAGCAAGTATGTTAACAAGCAGAAGTAAATCTATGTTAGCAATAAATACATTATGATTATCCCCCATAGTGTAAGTGTGGTGCGGAATAACACATTTAAGGAAATTTATATGAGAATTTAAATGAAACGCCCGAGTACGATTTTATTTCCTAATTAAAATCGGAATGCATTTGCATATATATTAAATGGGCAAATTTGTACACCACAACGTATATTTGTCTATTTGAAATTAATTGTTTGAAAGGGTAAATATAATTCTTTTGGCTTGCGTTAACCATTTTAAGAGTAATTTTATAAAATATATTTAGCATAATCATTAGGATGGAGTGAAAAAACGAATATTTCATTTTTATTTCTAATAGCGCGCAACAGTTGAGTTTGGTATTTTGTAATATTTTACTATTTTTATTTTTGACGTCAAAAGTTTTTTTTGGTGCCTTCCCGGCGGAGTCTGATTTTTATCTAATTATTATCCAATTCTCAAACATTTTAAATTAAACTTTTTTAACTAAAAGTAAGGATTATTATTATTTCGTATAATGCAAGATCGAGTACACAACAAACCAAATGTAGAAACATAGAAAAACAAACTATTACCACACTACATCTAACATAAGAATACAAAATATTAAAACACTAAATCTAAACTAAAAATATATTGTACAGCTGAGGCAGATGCTCGGTGGAGTTCGATCAGATCATAAACAAAGAGTCTTACGGAACATTCGTTTACTATGTGGTTCGTACTATAAAAGATCAAAGACCTATGTTTTGATATACATGTTGCATTACTCTTAGTAAGTACATATTGTTAAATAATAGAGCGTTTTTGAAAAACGGGAATGGGGTTTTGAAAAAACTATCCTGCTTTTACCCTAATGCGTTAGAGCTTGAATAAATCCATGAATTTATGAATCTATGAATGTCCACGCTATTTGAATTAATTAACTAAAAATATTTTTGGTATACTGTTGATAATAGGAGTACTCCTAAGTATGAAAATCAAATGGTAATTAATGATTATTTTTGCTAGTCTCTTACCACTTATAAACTATTCAATTAATGAATAATAAAAAAACTTCCTAATTTAACCACCAAATTTAAATTTCCCAAGAGGAACTATATACAGTTCGAATCTCAAGTTAAAACAAACCATAACGACTATACCTATACCTTCAGTTGGAATGAATACCCATAGAAAATATTATCGAAAACTTTTGCGGCGAAAGTTTTAATGAATGCAGATCCGCTCGTGAACCTTAATGGCGTTTCCTCAAGCGTATTAGGTTTCCTTTTGATTAAGTAACTGCAATAATAAACTTATCTGGAAATAAAGTTCTGGATTTGTGTCACTGAAAAATGAAACGGTAATTGTAAATCTTCAGAGATTCGTAACACAAAGCACAAAATCAAAATTGGTAAATAGGTTACTTCGGTTTTTTTATAGTACAGTGAGATAGAATTTGTGTAATATAAAAAAAACATACTCTAATAAGAGAGAGAGAATTTTAGTAGTTTAGGTCGCATCGATATCGAGATCATTTAGCGACCATAAAATCAAATTATGAGTCTATTACTCATGGAAAAATAAGGATTAGATATGTATATAAGCTAACTATGTATAAATGTAAAAACATAAATGTATAATTATAAAATGTATAAAGTGTATATATAAAATGGGTCGTAGGTTACTATATCACATATGGGTTGTATCACAAGTAGGAGGTAGGAGAATCACAGATGGTTATGTCACAATTGTTATTATCACAGGAAGTTGACTAGTTTGCTTACGCTTTGCTACAATCATTTGGGTGAAAGCGAAGCGCTTGAAATGACTATATCTTAGTAAAATAATTTATTTCTTTTATGTAAGCAAATGTGTTGATATATAAATAATCATCGTGTAAGATCTTGGCTTAAGCCGAAGAAGGATCTGAGAGGAGATAAGACTGTGCAGTCAGTCAGAATGTGTTTGATTGTTAGAGAATCATGGCAATATTCGCAGAGGGGAGGGCCTCCTCGTTTTAGCAGGAATTCATGAGAAAATCTGCAGTGGCCTATCATGAGTCTTATCCATTTAACTGTGGCTTTTCTATCCCGCAGTAGCTCTGGAGGGGATTGAAAGAATGAAGGTTTAAGGACTCTCAGTTTGTTTGGTCTCTCAAGATCCTCCCAATATGACTGCATTGAGATTTGTGCAAAAGTTTTTGCAAAAGAGAGATGGTCTTTTGGGTGGAAGCTGCGCATGTATGGTAGTCCGTGCTCTATTGAGCGCTTTGCGAGCTGGTCAGCTTCCTCACTACCCTTGATGCCCTTATGACCGGGGCACCAAACGAAAAGAATAGTAGAATCCTGAGAGATGATGTCTTCTACAAGTTCTGTAATTTGTGCAATTACTGGATGAGAAATGAAGCGATTTTGAATCATGAGCAGAGCATTTTTGGAATTAGAAAATACAATCCAGGAATTTTCAGGGTTTAATCTGATATATGAGAGACATTTTTCTATTGCCACTAATTCAGCAGTAAGTATACTGGTTGAAGTCGGCAGTTTAAATCCTGAAGTGGTTCTATTGTGTACAAAACCGCAGCCAACTCCTTGGTCCATTTTAGATCCGTCCGTAAAAATTGATTGGCATGGGGAGTGAGAATCGAGTAAGGTGTTTATAATGGATTTATATATGGAGGAACTCGTGGATTCTTTATCATATTTTAATAGAGAGAAGTCTACCTGGATTGGATGAAGCAACCAAGGAGGAGAAGAAATAGGACGGATTGGAACAGGGACATGCAGTTGTATATCTGACTCTATTAGCAATTGTTGAAAAAGGATTCTGGGGTGGTGGGCCAAATTGTGAGTAGATGGAAAAGGGGGGATAGGAGGGGGGTATGGAAAAATGACTGATAGCCAGGGATGAATGGTCTTTGCCAGAGATATGTACCATATTTTAAGAGAAGGTATTTTCTTCTGGTGGATAAGAGCTCTAAACTCGTGATACAATGTAGGCTGGGGATTGGACTAGTGGGGAATGCTCCAGTTATGAGTCTTAAGGACGTATTCTGTATGACATCCAGAGAGCGCAAGTAAGATTTAGGAGCCGTTGCGAAGATTATGCAGCCATACTCTAATTTGGATCTAATTATAGCCTTGTATAGTTTAAGTAAACAGTGGTGATCCGAGCCCCAAGTATTCTTCGAGAGCATCTTGAGTATTCCCATGTCTCAAGCACATTTAGCTTTCAAATAGTGAATGTGGTCTTTCCAGGATAGTCTATAATCAAATATGAGACCTAAGAAGTTGTGACACGGAACTGTAGGGATAATATTGTTTGATAGAGTGATGGCGTGTAAGCGAGGACAATTGCGTCTTCTGCAGAAATGAACAACTGTTGATTTTTCAGAAGAGAGCAAGAGACCTGTGGAATTGGACCATTTTCTCAGAGAAGTTAGATTTGACTGAATGATTCTTTCGCAGACTCTTGAATTGGGGGAAGAATACTATAGCAGGAGATCATCAGCATAAAGTCTGTGCGAGATCGTAGGGCTAAGATATCTTTGGATATTATTCATTGCTATATTAAACAGAGTGGGGCTCAGTACTGAACCTTGAGGGACACCATTTAATAGTGGGAATTGATCAGACATATGTCCGTCAATCCTGATTGCAAAGAATCTATCAGCGAGGAAATTAGAAATAAATTTGGGAAGCCGTCCTCTAAAAACATTATGGAATTCTAGGTGCCATGTAAGGCGATTGTTGACCATTCTTTCAAAGATTTTACCTAAATGATATGTTAGCTAGATTGGTCTATAGCTACTGGTTAAAGAGCGAGGTTTACCAAATTTGTGTAAGAGAATCAGAATGGGTTCTTTCCAAGCAGAAAGGTAGGTGCCACTATTCCAATATCCGTTATACAAATCCAGCAACTTTTCTAATGCAGCTTGAGGAAGGTTGCGAATCATGGGGACTAGAATAGAATCAGGACCCGGTGCACTGTTTCTGCTTCTAGAGAGAGAATATAGAAGTTCGTCAAGACTAAAAGGGAGATTGTAACGCTGTAGGGGAGAGTCTTCAATGTCGAAATTTACAATTTGAGAGGATCTATGATTTCGCTGAGAAAGACTTATGTGATCGTCTTCCGATACTTCAAAAAAGAATTTTGCAAAGCAATTTCGACTCTGTTAGAGATCCACTTGTTGTCATATATTAATCCTTGAATTGGTTGAAGAGGTCTACCTCGGAATCTTTTAATTTTGTGCCAAAAGTTGCCACTACTAAGAGTTGAGTTTATAGAACCGACGTAGTTAGGCCAGGAAGTTCTCTTAGAATTTAAAATTATCCTGCGAGCTTTTGCACGACATCACTTATAGTGGATGAGATATTCCAGGATGGGACAGTGTTCAAAGCGGTTTAAAACTGACTTTCTCTCTCTGATCGCAGCTTTGCATTCATTATTCCACCAGGGGACTGGAGATTTATGATGGAGTATTTGGCGATGAGGAATGCTGGTGTTAGCAGCAGATAGAATAGAGGAAACAAAGGATTCCAATGTCAGATCTTCGTCAACAGATTCTAAGTTCGGAAGAATGAAGTCATCACGAAATTTGGACCAGTCTGCTTTGGAAACGTTATAGGTTTTCCTGGGCAGATTAGAGTCGTGCCATCCAATACGGGAGATTTTGATTGGGAAATGATCACTGCCATGTAAATCCTCCATGATGTCCCATTGAAGGATAGGATATAGGTCTGGAGAGCATAAGGAAAGGTCTAGGGATGAGAAGGATAAGGAAGATAAGCAAACATGTATATGGGCTGGAGGATTAAGGAGCGAAATATTGTTAGAAATTAAGAAGTCCTGAAGGGTTGATCCTCTGGTATCTGTTTTGACAGATCTCCACATAATATTGTGGGAATTAAAGTCTCCGCATATGATGTAAGGGGAAGGTAGTTTAATTAAGATGTTATTTAGGTCTTGCAGGGAAAAGGGAGTGGGTGGAGGAATATACACATTGCAAATGGTAACTTTCTTTAGCAGGTAGGAAAAAATTGCGACAACCTCTAGATTTGAATCTATTTTGATGGTAGAGAAAGACTTCTCTACCAGTCTTTAGACAAAGACTCATGTGCCAAGATGGCAACTCCACCTGATGATCGTAAGGCTAGTTCCCTATCTTTTCTTATTATATTGTAATTTTTGAACCTGGTTCGGGACGATTCATTGAAATTTGTTTCTTGTAATAGGATTATGGCAGGTTCAAAATTTGATGTGATCAATTTCAGTTCTTCAATTTTTTTTATAGAAACCATTAATGTTCCATTGAAGAATGAATGGATTGAATGTGATGTTTGAAAGTTTTATTTAGCCTGATAATAGATTAGAAGGAGTAGATACTACCTTTTAATATTGGGTTTTCGTGAGGATGATTTGCTATATTCTGTCCTTGTTTGCGACAAGTAGTCTAAGTCCATATCTTCCATAGAGGAAGATTTATTAAAAGATTGGGATAGCGATCTGGAACTTTTGTGTATCTCATTGCGCTGGGGAGATTTTGAAGGACGTGTAGTAGAAGTTTTTGACGGAGTAGGAGTAGAAGAAGGAGGAGGAGCGGAAGTTTTGTGAGGAATATGTAGGGAAGATTTGGAGATGGGGGTACGAGAGGATGGAAGAGTAGAGAGAGGGCGGGAGGAAGAGGGAGGGAGTAGGGAATCACGAGGTATGGGAGGTTGCACCTTAAAAGATGCTTTGGGAGGACGTATGTCTATATTGAGGTCACATTGAGTAGAGGTGGACACCATTGTTTTACTGCGACTTGCTACGGTTGCATAGCTAGGTATATTTAAACTGTGGTGGAACTTTTGACTTTCGCTTTAGCAACAAAGTAAGGAATTTTTTCTGAAACTTTGACATGTTGTATTTGAAATTCTTCCTTCTAGACTGGGCAACCTCTATACCTTGGGGTTGATCCCCCTCACAATTGGGGCAAGTTGGTGTAGGGAGACATGGGGAGTCATTATGGACGGCTTTACCACAAGAGGGGCATAGTGGAGAAAAAGTGCAGTTCTGTGAAATGTGGCCGAATCTTTGGCACTGATAGCACCTCATTGGGTTTGGAACATATTGTCTAACTTTAAGCGATAAGTAACCATCTTTAATTCTATCAGGCAAGGATGATTTTCTAAAGGTTAATATTAGACTGCTAGTTGGTACAATTGAACCTTCTTTTTTTGTGAGTATTCTCTTAACTGCTTCGACGCCAAATTGTTTCAAGTTATCTAGTATTTCTGACTCTTGACAATTTAAAAGATCTAGACTAGAGATAACTCCCTTGCAATAATTTCAAGATTTATGCGTCTTGACCTTGACATCATATGTATGAATTTTTTTGAGATCTAGGATGTTTTTTGCTTGTTTGGCATTTGAGACTACAGCTAACAATGTTCCGTCTTTTAATTTTTTTAATGATTCCAAGTCGCCTACGTTTCCATGAATAGTTTTGGGGATTATAAATGAAGAAACATTTTTTAATCAACCTTCAGTACTTTTAATTATGTAATATTTATCAAAATCAGAACCAGTGTTGTTCCTTTCTAGAGGAGACGCGATTCGGGGTCTCTTTGACCCTGAAGATAGGGGGGAAGTTGAATTAATGGACATAGATATTCCACGAGTATGGAAGAAAAATACGTCGACTGCAACAGTCCTCCTTGTTACAGCAACCCTAAATACTCCAAAGGGACGGGAGGTACTTTGGAGGCCCCGTTCGCGACAGCTGATACCCTCAGCTGCCATCCAGCCGTCACCACGGGTCGCACGACAATTTGGCTTAAGGGAAAACAGATAGTTAGGACAATACAGGCCCGTATTCAGAGGAAGGAGGAAAACTCCTCCTCTGAACCCCTGAGGGGACTCTAATAAGAGTATCAGAACTTTGAAATGAGACACGATGAATAACTACAAGTGCAAAATCCGGTAATTTATATATTATCTTGAAGAACAATTGATGGCATCATATTACGAAAATGATGTCGTTAAAATGTAACACTCGGCTTGGTCTGGTGGAATGCATTCTAGAGACGCAATGTTCGATTACTATTTACTACTTTTATATATACCACATATCGCGTGGTATATTTTTAATAGTGGTGGTTGTTCGAGGTTTATTTCTATAAATCAGAGATTTAACATAACTACACAAAAATCCAATCAATAATCCAAGGACGTGAGATCGCACGATTTTGGTGAGTAGTTGACATTACCATTTTGCAATATAACGGGCCTAAAAAACTTTTCTTGCAATAAATCGATTTGAATCGATTAACCTTATTGAAATAGAACATTGTTTATATCCACATTTATCAGTTCAGGTCAAATATATTCTGTTCACCCTTAACAGTAACACGATTTATATTATTGTCTTTAAACAAAGAAGGCCCGATCACCCCTTCAGCCTAAACAGTGACTTTCTCAGAATGATAAGGTGACTTCTGGATTACTTGAGGATATATTGGGCCAAATCGCGCAGTTCTGCACTAGTTTCTGAACTATCACAAACTAAGCCAGAAATACGATTCGTTGGAAAAAATTATGTTTTCCCAAAATGGCGATCGCCTTCCAACTACTCTAGACCCCAATGCGTTTATGTATGTATCTTTCCATAATATGTATATTTCCATAGTGAATGGACACCATATACTGAATATAGACATGTATCGGATTACTGATAAGATCCGAAATATAAAAATGCTCTGTTTTAGGGATAAGTAATTTTTTAAGGGATTATCAAATAATATCAACAAAAACCATATATCGTATAGCACATCTTTTCTATCAATTCATCTCTTTCAAATTGTGGCCACAATCTAATAATGCTGGGGAATCAAGAAAGTGCAACACTTAGTATATGTACATATTTAAATCAAACTGAAAATATACTCACTATAGTATATTTTCTCTCTATGCGATTGACATAAGTGCGCGTCAACAAGTATTTGTCGGCAAAGATTATTTTCCCCAAAGTGGGGATCGCCTTGCAACTTATAATTTCTACGCGCTGTTGAGTAGTTTATATTTCCATTGTGAATATATATATATATATATATATATATATATATATATATATATATATATATATATATATAAATGCTAAGGAAGTTCACCCGTACTCCATGTCGTGCTTTGCCATTCCTTCACCCGCAATTCAAAGCGCCAGCAAGAGTCTCCCAAGACCGGTTTCTGGCCTTAAGCCGTCATCAGTTGGGCTCAAGCTGGACACCCGAAGAGCGGATGAAGGAACGACTAAAGCCATGACCATTTAAATTGGCCATGTCGAATGGAGGCCGCAGCAGTCAGAGTGTGCGAAACCGTTCGTGACCCGTCTAACCTCGAGTAAGTATGAACTTAACAGGTAATACTTTTCTCCACGGGCCCAGTTCACAATTTTTCGATCATATATATATATTATATATATAGTTGCTTCAACAAACATGCCTTAATTTTTTTTAGTTTGTTCGAACTTTCGAATCCTTGTTATTTTGTCCGAGCTTTCAGTAACCCTTCTTCAAATGAAAGGTTATTTAACTTCACCGTAAAACGTATTTTTCTAGTATATAATTCGACATATTCAAAGTTATGAAAAACTTTGTTTCTTGCACAATGACAATTAATAACGACCTGGCTTTTGATGGTGTATGTTTACACTTCAGAACGTCATAGACGTCATTAGTCTATACTATCCAACAAATGTATCAATTACGCCATCTCTTAGCAAAATCGACATTATTAACCACAATACCTATTATTAAATGAAAATTCTTGATTTTTATTATTAAATGATCCCGTCACGTTATATTACACAAAAATTTAATAATTTATCCAATAAAATATATATTGTATACGAGGGTTGCTATTTATGTATCCGGAATTGGCAATAATGGTCTTGTTGCATGTTTTCTGACATATACATCATAAAATTTTTACATTGTTGACAGTATACGTACTCAGAACGTTTTGTTGTCATTCGGGCGCTATTTCTGTTATTTAATGACTTGAAAATTTCATCTCAGTCTCAAAAAGTGGAATTAACTCGTGAGAATTTTCGTGCGATGATTTACTACGACTTTCGACGTGCTTTTTCTCAACAACAGTACATCAATCAAGTCACTTTTGGCAATGAAGCACAATCTAAAACCAGTGTATATCATTGGTTTAGTGAATTCAATAGGGGCCGTCCTTCGCTCACGGGCGAGTTTAAGGAAGGTCGTCGAAAATCGGTTGTTGTGCTAGAAAATATCCGTACTTAATGGACGAATGTGCGTGAACTGACAAAGCAAGATCGTTATGTGACACAATAGGAGATTGAGGCACCCCTGGGCATTAGTATGCCAACCATACACAAAAATGTCTATGAACATTTAGCCGAGAAAAGGATTAGTGCGCGTTGAATTCCGCATAATTTGATAATAACTCAGAAAATCTCGTGTCGATTAGTGCAAGGAAATGCTCAAAAAATACACTCGTGGTGCATCTAAAGCCGTATTTAACATCTACACGGGTGACGAATCTTGGATCTATGCGCATGAGTCTGAAAGTAAACAGCAGTCGACTTTATGGGTCTTTTAAAAGAGCCAAATCCAACAATAGCTCCTCCAGCAAGAAACAATTCGAAGCAAATAGCCGCCTGTTTTTTGGGATAAATAGGCATGTGGCTACAGTGCCACTAGAAAATCGTCGAAGGGTCAATTCTGAATGGTACACAACCATTTGTTTGCCACGTGTATTTGGAGAAATTAGAAAAAAAAACAACCAGCGAGGCAGGATCATTCTTCACCATGACAACGCAAGCTTTCACACATCGGATCGAACAACTCAATATTTGACCGGTCAAAACGTCGAATTGATGATTTGTGGATTCTTTTTCAATTATTTATTTTTGTTTCCGTGTCTGCCGTGAAGAATAAACTACGTGGTCAACGATTTTCGAAGCTTCTGGCTTCGAAAATTTTGATTCGAAAAGCGATTGGTTTAAAATGCATGTTTTGGAGATAGCTCAATCGGAATGGAAAAAGTGTTATGAAAGTTGGTTCAAACTTCAGCAAAAATGAATGAATCATCGCAGATAATATTTTGAAAAACAATAAAACCATTTTCAATGATAAATATTTGCTTTTATTTATTATTACGGATACATAAATAGGAACCTTCGTAGTCTTATAATTTTCTTATTGTTGGTCTCCAGTAGAAATAAGATAAATAATTAAACTTAAGTCACTTTACATTCAGCTGTAGAATAATTGTTTTATCCTAAATATGGATAATTGGACATGCAATTTCTGCTCTATACTGGCCAATTTTGTATTAAACTAAACTAAGAAAATAATTTTCAGTACCATCACTGGCTGTTATTTATACTTCCAACTAATCGTAATACTTGTGAAGTATATGAATCAAAATATTATGTTATTAAACATGAAGAGGGAAACACACACAAACACACATGCAGATCGAATAATGTCGAATAATGTATCCTAAAGGAGCTATCTAATCCTAAGCTATTAAAGACGGGTTTTCACAAATATTTCCGAAACCGTTTGCAATAAAATTATTAAATTTGATGAGTGTTGTAAACTTTGGGTGCCGAAACAAGCTGTATATTTAAAATTTAAAAATTTTAATCAGGGGCGAAACATAGTTAATAATGCCCATTTTTTGTACGGATTTTTTTGCAATTTTTATCCACGTCAGACTGAACTGAGCTGAAAGAGAGCATCTACTATTGTGTCCAGCTAGTCCGGATAAGAAGGAGATAGGCGGTTAAAACTCTTCAGGTTTCCCATGACTGTTCTATATGGCCTACCCACGGGTCGTTATCAAACTCATCACAGAGTTTCTTCCATCGACGGCGTCTGTTGTTTATGATAGCCTTATTAAGAGCACGACGGGCCTCTGAGTGATCTTGTCTTAGGTCCTCATAAGTTGTTCGTCCTCTTACTCTTTGTGCTGGTGTTCTAGTTCGGTGACATAATCATCGTAGCTGTCGTATCTCCTCATTCTACCAGTAAACTGGTAAATTGCTACCACCCTTCGCACGTTTCGACATGCATGCACGTTTTTGATGCATCATATGCATTGACAATCAGTAACATCAATTGTAATGTTTTGTTTTCAGGAAAAGCTGTGGGGTCCTGAAGCAATGAAAAAAGCTGTTGGAGCTCTACGAAGGAAAGAAATGGATTATAAAAAGGCTGTTAAGTTATTTAGCGTTCCGAGAGCTACTTTGAAAGATTACGTAAAAAATCTGAAAAATGTATAGAAGATGTAGTTTCCGGGAAAATGCAAATGGAGAATAATTACTATGGTGTCATCGCTTCTGATTTAAAACGAATGACTTTCCAATTAGCTATCAGGAATAATATTCCTCACTCATTTTCACAGACCAAAAAAAAGGCAGGCAAAAAATGGATGAAGCTATTCATGGCACGTCATCCTGTCTTGTCATTTCGTAAACTAGAGTTATTATCACGAGTTCGTGTACAAGGTACACGAACAGCAGAAAATGTTAAGTCTTTTTTTTATATATTGAAACCTGAATTGCAAAAAATTAACTTCAACCCTAATAAAATATTCAATGTAGACGAAACTGGAATTAGCACCGTTCAGCATAAAGTTAGAAAAATCTTGACTATAAAAGGCAAGAGAGAAGTTCACAAATTGTCGTCTGCTGAAAGGGGAGCATTCGTAACTATTGTGACTTGTATGTCAGCTTCTGGTCAGTTTATTCCTCCATTAATTGTGTTTCCAAGAAAAAACATGAAAGCTGAACTGTTTGATGGAGCACCTCAAGCCACCATTGGTGGATGTTATCTGTCTGATTGGATCCAGCCTGAGCTGTTCACAAAATGGCTAAGGAATTTTATGTCTGTAGTAAAACGATCTAAAGAAGACCATATTTTGCTGGTGTTAGATGGCCATTACAGCCATACAAGAAATTTAGACGTGATTGACATTGCGCGTGACAATGGTGTGTCTGTGATCTGCTTCCCCCCCGTTCAACTGATCATATGCAGCCTTTGGATATCTCATTTATGTTTATTTTAAAAACATTTTATGCCCAACAAATAGAGAATTGGTTGATAAATCATCCAGGACGGGTTATTACTCACAACCAAATTGGACAAATATTTAGAAAAGCTTATTCAAAAGCCCGCAAAATCGATACGGCTGTAAATGAATATTTATATAAGAAATATTTCCACTTAACGAAAACATTTTCGTCGACTCACCACATGCTCCTTCTTCCACCGATGTAAGCAGTAACACCTTCGGTAAATAATGTCCCGTTACCTTCGGATTCCACAAGGTCAACCCCAAAAACTTCAACTATTTTGCTACGATTAGGAAACACTCCATCCCCATTGATAGTTTCAGCTGATGTGGACCCCACAATTCATATCGTTGAGCCACCTA
Organism: Cosmopolites sordidus; assembly: GCA_031761425.1. Classification (NCBI taxonomy): domain Eukaryota; kingdom Metazoa; phylum Arthropoda; class Insecta; order Coleoptera; family Curculionidae; genus Cosmopolites; species Cosmopolites sordidus. The sequence continues at coordinate 362,064 of JARFXV010001563.1, forward strand.
CTAGTCAATTAGATGGGACAAAGCCATGATAGTCACGGCTTCACCGCATAAACGAGATCACAGGTGCAGAAAAGAAGCGGAAGGAAAAGGACGAAAGAAAAGAAGGAAAAAAAGAGCTAGCAACTAAAAACAGACAAAACTGTAGGAAACAACAAAAATAGAATCAAGAAGCGATGAAAGAGACAGTCTTCTGATGAGGACACGTCTGACGATGTCCCAAAAAACCTCTACTAATGAAGGAAAGAGTGACAATGATGACACTGAATGCCTTGTTTGTCATGCCAGCTTTTCCAGGATAAAAATGGAGAGAAATTGATAAGATGCCCTAAATGTTTCCAATGGATGCATGAGGATTGTGTTGCCAATCCAGGACCTACATTTATTTGTATATATATTATTAAAAATACAATTTAAGTTCAAGTAGGATTATTGGGTTCTGATTATTGCGATTTCAATGTCGTCCCCGGGACGACGTAATGAGGCGCCCAAAAATATATTTGTAGAATGTCAACTTTATTGGTAAAGCAATTCTGGAAGAAATAGTAGCAAACTTAGCGTGTTTTTGATTATTGTTAATAATAAAAAAATGTTCTCCCTATTCTTTGACGTTTTATTTATTATTATACTCTAATAGTAATTTTTTTTTCTACATTTCTTTTACAAAAAGAGGGCGATATTTGGCGACTGTATCTTACCGTATTTAGCCGTAAAACACACTGGTAAAGTTTGGCCCATACAATTTTGGACACACTGTATAAAAACTTATATTTGTTATATTTGTAAATATAAAATATATTTACTTCCATTAAGAAACAAAAATACAGTTATACTATTATATTAATTTGCATATGATAAATTGAAAAAAAAACAGCATAAAATAGTAGATTCATAGATTCATAAAATTATTACTGTGCTTTTAAATTTCTAATTACATAAACTTTCGTGAACTTTTAAACCAGTTAAGATGAAATAAAGGCAGAATATTGCGAATAAATTTGATAACCATGCCATGAATATTAGCATAGCAAAATTTTATACTTTCACGACACAAATCTCAAAGTTTCAAGATAAGTTTATTACTGTAGTTCGCTAATCAAAATGAAACTTAATATGCTTGAGAAAATGTCGTTAGACTTCAGAAACGATTTGCTTTCACTTAAAACTTTCTGGAGAAGATTGTTCCTTGATATTTTCCAGATGCATTGTTTTATTTCACTAAGTTATTATCCAGATAATTTGTAAAATTGTTCATTTGAATGTAATACTTACAGCATAAAAAATTGTTTCCATCATACAGTACTCGATTTCAATATATAATTTCGACCTGAAAAGCCCTTTTGTAATTTCGTTTTTAGAAATTATTAATAACAATAAATAAATATTAATCAATATGATTTTCGACCCTTTCTTGATTGTAATTTTAGTAGTTATCCCTTTAGTCTTGGGAATTTGAATAACTTTTGAATAAGTTTTTTTAACAGAAAAGGGAAATATAGGGTTGCACAATAAGAGTGTCACAACTTTAAAATGAGGCACAATGATAATTACAACCGATAATCTAGTAATTTTAATTTTATTTTGAACAAATAATGGCATTATGTTTTGAAAATAATGTTCAAATGGCCTCCTTCAAACGGCTGTTTGACGCAGGAAACTTTTCTTGTAAAAAATTCATTGTCTAACAAGATGTGTGAGATCGCACTGCCTTGTTGAAATAAAACATTGTTTATGTCAACATTTATTAATTCAAGCCAAAGTTATTCTGTTAGCGTTCACCGTAAACAGTGTCACAATTTCCATCATTGTCTTCAATAAAATAACGTTCAAATAATCACTTCTTCGGCCCTTGAATTGACACAACGTACTGAATAAAGCCCTATGAGTAACAGAGTAGAGTCTATGAGTAACATCTACATTTTAAATAGTGTTACCGCTTAAATGTTGCAAAGTTCTGACACTCTTATTGGAAAACTCTATAAACTGGGTTTCTCACGGTAGCCGTTCATTAGTTTTTCGTGGTTTTCTAAGTTTTCGTGGTTAGAAAAAAATTAGAATTCTGAATTTTTGGACTTCGGAGTTATTTAAGATTCTCTTTCATTTTAAAATGTTTTCAAGGTTATAGCACTTCCGGTTATCCGGGAAGTCGCCAGTAACTTCTTTATTTTAAGAGGGACGTTACTTCATTTTTGGATTTCTGAGAAAATTTCAAGATGAGCTCCATCAGGTTACCTATTATGAACTGTTTCTTAAATTTCTTGATTCTTTTGCAAATTTTGAAAGATGTAACCTTATTTTCAACACTGCACCTTTTACCCATTTACGACTGGTGCTAAGCGCTTCTGGGGTAGACGGCAGCACAAGAATGCTACTTTCGAAATCCACATTGATAATTAATTTATCGCATACAGGGTGTCCAAAATTTGATGACCAATTACATTATTTTCAAAGTTATAAACACTTCGTCTTTTCAACACTCTGACATTGTGGATGTATACTATTCACACTCTGTATATTATTGAATGGTCGCATGCAGAATTTAATTCTGCATCGATTCGCTATAACTTATACCTATACCTGTTTCCAACTGTTTTCTTGTTAATGCGTATGTATTTTTCATCAAAAGCCGATGAAACTCCAGAAATCCTATTTAGTAAGCCTTGATTTTGACAGGAATTAAAACAATGTTGATATCAAAGCAGTATCAGCTCAACAATTCATGAGGTATCTAGTTACAGTATTAGCGATTTTGTTAATTTTTTCAAGACCAGTTTATAATGGAGAATAATGAAGAATATTCCAATACTGATTTGTTAAATTTGTTTTATACGCATTATGAATATGGACGAATTGTCAGATGAATATGCAGATTACTTAACAAACGATATCCGGATCTACCAACAATGACTCCCGGAAAATTCGCAAGAATCAAAGCTCGGTTTTTGGCAACTGGGAGTTTAAGGGCAACACGAAATCATCTAAAGCCGGTAATAGATAATAAAGATAACGAGCTGAATGTGTTGGCTTATTTTGAAGCTTATCCATGGAGTTCAACTACAGCAGCAGTCCTGGTGATTAGGCAAGATGAGTCGACTTTTGCGAGTTCATGTACATAAAAATGACCGAAGATCCGAGATTTTGTGGACTGATGAATCAAAATTCAGCAGACAAGGAATTATAAATCGCCGAAATAATCACTACTGGGCACAGGACAATCCACATGTCATAAGGGAACATAATAACTAAGACCACTTTAGTTTTAACTTTTTTTGCTTAATTATGGACAATAGAGTGGCATATTAAATGTACGATAAAAATTTGAATTGGGCTAGATATTTAGCACCAGTCGAAAATGGGTAAAAGGCGCAGTGTTCAAAATAAGATTACATCTTTCAAAATTTGCAAAAAAATTAAGATATTTGAGAAACAGTTCAAAATAGGTATAGGGAAACCAGATGGAGCTCATTATGAAATTTTCTCAAAAATTCAAAAATGAAATAATATACCGGATGTCCCTCTTAAAATAAAAAAGTTACTGGCCACTTTCGGGATAACCGAAAGTGCTATGACCTTGAAAATATTTTAAAATGAAAGAATCTTAAATAAAGCCGAAGTTCAAAAATTCAGAATTCTAAGTTTTTTCTAACCACGAAAACTTCTAACGAACGCCTACCGTGAGATACCCGGAATTCTTCTACGTTTAACGTTTCCAATTTTTCAGAGACAATTTCTCAGCTGCTTTAGACATATGAAGTTTTTTATAATTATCCTGCTCGAAAATCACTCTGTCCATTGGCTTCAAAGATTGAGTATTCCTATTCTATTAGAGCACGTAGAATTTTTCCATACAATCGTCTGAATGTGTTGAGTTATTATGATTTCTTTACAATTTTCACAACTTTGATGGTCTAATTTTCTCAATATATGAGGGCACGAAAACTAAAGAATGACTAAGCGCATTGTTTAAAGAAATGCTGACAACATTCCGAATCCCAATTCCACCACAATCACAAAATTGTTTAATAGAACATAGTAAGTAATAGTCATTCTGAAATCTGTTAAAGACGGTAGCGAAGCGGTTTGAGATAATCATCGAGTAACGATAATTTTTTATGCTCTAAAAGTTCTGCACATAAAGTTGTTAAAAAGGTTTTAAAATAACTTTTGTGCAGCGGTTACCCTAAAAATATTTCTAATAAACACAGTGTTTAATGTCAGTCACCTGCTGTAGCAGTTTGCACTAACAGGATAATAAGTTGTTTAAATTTAAAATAATAAGAGCCGCCGACACCTTAGCCTACATTTTCTCAAGCAGGCTCTGATTTCACTTGTGTATTATTCTTTGCACTAAAGCAAAATGAACAAAAAATTGCAACACTACAAAAATATTAGGTCGAGTCATAAACAACTTTTATTTTGCTTTCATTAAATAACAACATTATATTAATTCTTTATGTATTCACCACTATTATGTATGACTTTCTCCCATCTTATTTGCGGTTTATCAGTTCCTTCCTTGTAAAATGTGGTTGGTTTGGACTGGAAGAAAATCTGCAGTCTGCTCTTCAGAATCGAAGGCTTTTCCATTTAAAAAGTTTTAAATAACTATAAGGTTGTTTAGAGCATAAGGTAGTTGTAACTACCATAAAAGATAGTGGTCTGTCGGAGCAAAGTCCGGGGAGTAAGAGGGCTGTGGTAAAACAGGGCATCCAAGCTCAATAATATTTGTTGAATCACCGTTCCTGTACGTGATGGCGCATTGTCGCTTAAAAGAATAGAGATTTTTACCATTGACGAGTAAAGGACGCTTTTCATGAAGTTTATCTTCCACTCTTTGCAGTTGCTGGGCGTATGTATCCGTAGTAATCGTTAAATTTGACTTCAACAACTCGTGACACAATAAAATCCCACCATGTACACAATATAATATTTTTCCCATGGATGTTTGATTTCGGATCTGGTAGGGGTGGTTGATCCTTATCAAGCCACTGTCTGTTGCGGACGATATTGTCATAGGTAACCCATTTTTCATCATCTGTTATAATCCTGTCTAAAAAAAGTTCATTTTTTACCCGTGAGAGCAGACTTGTAGCGACTGATATGCGATCTTTGTTATTCCGCTCAATGAGATTGTGAAGTACCCATACTCCTAACTTGCTAACTTTACCTAATTTCTCCAGGTGGCGGCAAACCGTTGATTGTGATGTATCGAACCTTTCTGCTATATCTCTTTTTGACTGACGTGGATTTTGCTCTAATATTGCTTTTAAAAGGTTGTCGTCAAGGTCAGAAGGACGGCCCGCCCTCGGTTCGTCTTTAAGGTCGTATCTCCAGAATGGAATTTGGTAAACCAATTTCCAACTACCCGATCGGTTCTTAGTCCTTCACAGTAAATACTGTATATTTCTAAGATGTTGCCTTAGCACTATTGCTTTGTTTAAATTCTCAAAGCATCAAGTAACGAATATGCACTATTTCACTCTCATTTTAAGGTTTAGGAATAACAGTTTAATGTAACGTACACCACACAAACCAGTTAGCAGAAAACTAACTGAATCCTTATCTATTTAGTGAAAGTAAAAACTCGGGTGTTCGTGTGACTCATAGTGAGTAGATACGGACAATAGATTCTACCTAGCTGCATCAGAAGTTGATGACGGAAATGACTCGACTAATGAAACCTAACATTTTAGGATTTATTTTGTAATTTTTGTGTACAGCATGGCAATATTAAATAATGATAAAACAATCAAAACATTTCATTTACATTTGACATAAAAAAATATCCTATTGAGTACGCCAATGTTATTATAATTTACGAGGGTTGATCAATAAGTACCCGTGTTTGAAATAAAGAGGTAATTTTTTTCAACAAAAATTTATTTTTATTTTTCAACGTAGTCTTCTTTTAGGTATACACTTTTCCAAGCGTTTCTCCAACTTTTTTAAGCCGTCTAAGAAATACGACTTTTAAAACTCTCCAAAATACACTTCTGTCTTGGCGATAACCTCTTCATTTGAGCTGATTTTTTTTTCTGCGAGCCATGTTTTCAAGTTAGGGAACAGAAAAAGTCGCTGGGTGTCAGGTCGGGCGAGTAAGGTGGGTTAGAATGCAATGCGCCGGTAAGTTATCGTGATGGAAAAGCTCCTTTTTCTTAACCAAATGGGGTCGTATCTCCTTCAATTTCTTATCGAATCTGTCCAACAACTCACTGTAATACTGCCCTGAGACATCAATGAGGATTATTCCTTTGGAATCCCAAAAATCGTGGCCATAACCTTTCCGGACGATAGAACCGTTTCTGCCTTCTTCGGAGCAGATTCACAAGGAAAAACCCATTGTTTTGACTCTCTCTTGGTCTCTGGTGTGTAATAATGTATCCAGATTTTATCAACGGTGATGACTCGACGTAAAAAGTCCTGCGAATTTCGCTTAAAGCGAACTAAACACTGCTTTGACATTGTTAGTCGTACCCCCTTGTTGTCTAACGTGAGCAATCGTGGCACCCATCGGTCCGACACTTTCCTCACACCTATCTTACCATTTAAAATCTTGATTGCCGTTCCGTACGAGACATCTACAGCCTCAGCTACTTCGCGCACTTTTGTTCGGCGATCAGCGAGAATCATGGCATGGACATTTTCGACAATTTCCTCGATAACCACATCTGACGGGCATCCTGGCCGTTTTTCATCGAAAACAGTTGTACGACCATGCTTAAACTCGTTAAACCAATATCTCACGCTTGTCATAGATGGTGAAGGATCCCCAAAGACAGCATCCAACTTCACTTTTATTTATTCGCATGTCTTTCCATCCTCCAAAAATAAAAAAAACGAATTACGGATCGATATTGCTCTTTTCCCATCTTATCGAGAAATACAAAACACGAATGATATAACTGGCTGTCAAAAAAATACTAATCTATGAATTTATCTGAAATTCAGCATGACGTCGTTTAACAGTCTGCAGTACACTGTAGTAATGTCAATTTTATTCGTCAACACCATTTGTTATCAAACATGGGTACTTATAGATCAACCCTCGTAATAATAATATTTAGCTCTACAGGCCTAGTGGCCTTTTGTTTCGAGTTTTTTCACTCTTCTTTTCCATCTTTTTCGGCCAAAAGCATCATTCTTCCAACCCCTGACTCCCTCTTTCCGCAAATCATTCATCACCTCATCCAGCCATTTCTCCTTCGGTCGCTCTCTACTTCTCTTTCCCCCTTCACCTCTCAATAGTATTCCTTTAACCCATCTCTAGCCGGGCATCCTCGCAATGTGCCCCAGCCATCTAGCTCTCTGCGCTCTCACGACCTTAACAATGTTTGATTTTTTGTACAGTTCTGTCTTCCAATGTCAATACAACATTCCTTAACTATGCCAGGCATGGAATTAGATGATATATGTTAAATTATCCCAAGAGAATTGTACACATGCTTCAAGTCACTTGAGGATGAGACAATCTTACAAGTCAACAATCCGACAACAATTGTCGGATTGTCGAGTGTAGTCCTACTTTTCAAAATGACATCTGACGAGCTTCCAAATTCGACCAAATGATTGACAGCAATATTATTAACGAGACTAGAAAACTGAGAATATTAATGAGACTAGAAAACAGACCGCCAATGTTATTAGACAAACTAAGAGGAAGTACATGAAGGAACAGTTAGACTCTATAGAGGAGAATTTCCGCAATTATAACACGAGAGACTTTTATAGGACTTTCGCAAGAGAAATCCGTGGGTACACACCACAAAATATTTGCTTTAGAAAGCGGAATGGGAGATTAGCGCTAAACAATCAGGAGAATTGTCAGGAGCTGGCATAAGATTTCTCTGATCTCAATAGCCCTGAACACGACACAAGATTCCCTAAGGAAAATTGTATCTATACCCACTCAGAATCACCACCACCAACACAGGAAGAGATTCACAGGCACATATAAAAACTGAAGAATAACAGGACATCCGGTGAAGATGGTATCACCGCGGTACTATTGAATAACCTCGGATCAAACTCACTGCGGGAACTCACGCAAATTATCACGAACATCTGGTAAACAGAAAAATTACCAGATGAATGAAAATGTGCTCTTATACACCCGCTGCACAAGAAAGGAGACAAAACAGATGTGAACAACTACAGAGGAATCTCCTTACTACAAGTGACTTACAAAATCTTCTCAGCATGTCCTCTCCAGAGAACACAGGAACAACTGGAACACAAAATTGGCGAGTATCAGGCAGGCTTTCGCCCTGGTCGCTCATGCACTAAACAAATCCTTAACTTAAAAACAATACTGAAATACAAAGCTATTAGGAACGTCCCAATTATCTGCACATTCGTTGACTTCAAGAAAGTATACAACTGCATTGACCGAAAATATCTGTTCAACATCCTAGAAGAACAATGACTCGACCCCAAAACACTACGATTGATCAAGCAGACACTGACCGACACAATCTCTGAAGTGAAATTTATGGGAGAAATTTCCGAACCCTTCCTGATTAAAACCGGAGTACGCCAAGGAGATGGGTTATCCCCACTCCTCTTCAACCTGGTCCTGGACAAAGTCATAAGGGAATGGGAAAAGGAACTAAAAAGTCAAGGGCACTGGAAACCAATACGACTCGGACGAACCAAAAACAACATAAAAATATTATGCCTAGCCTTCGCAGACGATCTAGTAATACCCGCAGACAATGAAAAAAGGGCAACCAAACAGATCGAAGTCCTCAAGGAATGTGCAGAGAAAGTTGACCTACAAATATCCTTTCAAAAAACCGAATTCTTCTGCTCAAAATTAAATGTCCAAAATTGAAACACCAAACACGGCAAAATAAATGGGGTCACTCACTTCAAATACCTAGGAGAGATCCTCGAACCCACAGGAGGAGAGAAGATAGCACAGAAGACTCGATTGCAGAAGATGAAGAGGACATACGGCAAGAGACACAATATCTACAATAAGAAATGCCTATCCACACACGCAGAAATAAGACACTACAACACAGTAATCAAACCAGAGGTACTATACGCCAGCGAGACACTTACACTCCATTCCAAAAGCGGCATAGAAAACATACTAAAAGAAGAACGCAAAATTATGAGGAAAATTATCGGCTCAAAACTGACAGAGAAAGGATACAGACTACATTCTAGAAAGACCACAGAGAGAATATCCAACGTAGCGGCGGACATAAGAAAAAGAAGGTTGAAATTCTATGGACATATCAGTAGACTCCCTACGACAAGACTCACCAACAGAATTACGTACATACAAGGGGTCAAGTCAACAGTACCATGGATCGCACAAGTCAGAGCTGATCCTGGAAAGGCACAAATCCTACAGAGATTGAGGATAGAAGAACGTACAGACACAAAATACATATGTGGAACGTTGCATCAGAGAGCGAAGTTTCGAGGAGTGGACGGAGGAAAGAAAGGGAATCCACGTAGAGAGGATGAGAGAGGTGTGGAGGATCAGAAAGAACACTCGAAAATGAGTCAGGATGTTTTGCGTGATCCAACCGGGTCTATACGCACCTAATAATAATATATATAGCGACTATCAATTTTCTTGGGGTGGTCTGGATTTTTTAATGAATCTCTTTTTTCCCAAACGCCGAGCTTTCGGAAATGTATTGTTTCTTTTTTCAAGGCTGCAATACAGAGTGGATTAATATAATTTCACATCTTGTGGCTAATGAGTTTTAATAAATTGTTGGTACTAATTATAAGATCTTTTTTTTTTAATTGTTACGTTAATTAATTGATTTTAACTTAGGTGCAAAGCTCTGTTCTATTTGGCTCAAGTTATTAAAAAATATCAGGTCAATCTTCTGTTTGTCCGATTTTATTATATTAAAATTTTAATTCAAGGTGTAGTGTGAGAATCATGATTTATTATTAAACTTTAAAACACTGTTTAAAGAATGAACACACGTTATAAAATGGGATTTTATCGATATTCGCGAAGCAGACTGCATTTCATCATATCAACAAGTTTTTTATGGATGGATGTGGAACTGTTGGCAGATTAATTTGATTCGTTGAGTGTAGTTAATGGATACAAATAAATAATGCTGAGATCGTCTACGTCACTTTGTTTGTTAAGAGATGTGTTGGCCAAGTGGATTTCAACCATTTCCAAGAACCGCCTTTTGTTAATATTACAAAACATATAATTGACATATAATTTCAGTATTTTGAAAATTCATGATGTGGTTAGTTTCAATGACATGTTTTTTTCCCAATCTATAATCACTTTTGTGTCTGGCAATTCTGTCTTGCAGCACTGTTGATGTTTGTCCTATATAGGTTCGGGCACAGTCATTACACTCAATTCTATATATTACATTAGGTTTTTTAAATGTATCGTCTTTATCTTTTAGGTTGGAGAAAGTGCCTCCCACAGTAAGTGTGTGTTTCCCACATACTTTTATACTAGTCTGTTTAGTGAGATTTTTTTCTCATTTAAATGTGAGATCTATATGGTAACGAGAAATAATATTTAGGCCGAGCATCAGCTGAACAGGCGTCAATGCCAGGTGCATTTTGAGAATCTGAAATTGCATGATCATTCTGTGTCATAGGATTGACCTGATATTTTTTAATAACTTGAGCCAAATAGAACTTGCTTTGTATGTAAGTTAAAATCAATTAATTAATGTAACAATTAAAAAAAAAAAGATCTTATAATTAGTACCAACAATGCATTAAAACACATTAGCCATGAGATGTGAAATTATAATAATACACTCTGTATTGCAGCCTTGGGAAAGGAACCAATTTCTTATATTTTTTACAAACAAAAAGTCTTACAATTTTCTCGTTGCCCAACATAGTTTTGTAAAAATCATTTTTTTCTAAACTTTTATACAAATTTGTTGCTAAACAAAAGTTGTCACATTTTTGGTCAGTAGCAATATTGAAAGTACTGATAGGCTACATAATTAAAGAGAACTATTTATAAACTAAACCTGACACCTTTTGCCTATATAATCTACATTATATGTTATTCTACCTATTTATATCTGGAAAAGTAAGTGTTTAACATTTTATAGGTCCAATAGTGTATAAAACGAAGGTTACTATTATAGTTATGTATCCGGACTAAAAACTAAAAAAAAAATATCACTGAAAATAGTTGTATTGTTTTTCAAATGTTTTCCGCGATGGTCGATACACTTTTGCTTACGTTTGAACCAATTTTTATAGCACTTTTTCTATTCCGATTGAGATATCCCAAAGACATGCATTTTCAACGCATCAACTGCTTCTTCTGGTGTCGAAAATCGTTGGCCACGTAGTTTATTCTTTACAGAGAGGAACAAAAAGAAATCATTGTGTGTGATGTCGGAACTGTACGGCGGATGGCCCATCAATTCAATGTTTTGACCGGTCAAATATTGAGTTGTTTGGTCAGATGTGCGAGAGCTCGCTTTATTATAAAGAAAAATTATCCTACGTCATTAATTTTTTTAATATGTTCATCAATTTCTTCAAAGATTTCTGGAAAACAAATGGTTGTGTACTATTCAGGATTAAACATTCAACGATTTTATGCCCATTTATCCCAAAAACCCATCACATGCCCATTTATCCCAAAAAAACAGGCAACCACAAACAGTCAACTACTGTTTACTTTCGGGCTCATACGCATAGATCCAAGATTCATCACCCGTGTAGAAGTAATACACGGTTTTTGACGCACCACGGTTGTTTTTTTTTGAGCATTTCTTTGCCCCAATCGACACAAGCCTTTTTTGAGCGATTGTCAAATTATGCGGAATCCAACGTGCACAAATATTTTTCACAGCTAAATGTTCATATAAAATCTTCAATACTAATGCCCAGTGATGCCTCAATATTACGATATGTCATATGACGATCTTGCTTTATCAGTTCGCGCACAGTATCCATGTTTTCTTGCACAACAATCGATTTTGGACGACCTTCTTTAAATTCCTCCGTGAGCGAACAACGGTGAATACTGAATTCACTAAACTAGTGATATACAGTGGTTTTAGATGGTCCTTCATCGCTAAAAGTCGAAGTATCGAAGTCGAAAGTTGTAGTAAATCATTGCACGAAAATTCTCACGAATTAATTACATATTTTAACTGAGATGAAATTTTCGAGTCACTAAACAACACAAATAATATCCGAATGATAAAACGTTTCAGAGTGCGCATACAGTTAACATTGTCAAACTTTACGATGTATATGTCAGATGGCACCTAGCAACACCATTGTTGCCAATTCCGAATACATAAATATCAACCTTCGTAAACTAAATTCCAAACTTTCAGGTTTGCCAATATCCCGATAGTCTTCTAACTTTAACATCAAATTATAGTTTGACACCAGAATACATCGTATAGCTCTTATCCAAATTAAAATAACCTGTAACGACCATGTCATTAACTTCAGTGGAAACAAAATCGCTCTGCGAAGAAGTTATCGAATGGTGTGGAAGTTTTAATGAACACAGCCTGTCTCATGGAGCCCCAGTCACATTTTCACAAGCATATTGGATTTCCATTCGATTAGATGCAAATACGGATGCAACATTAGCAAAGTGTATTACAGGAGTGTATTAGCAGACAACGTCCTTGTTTTGCAATTAATATTGAAGTAATTTCTTTAAAGTAATTTACATGGTCGTATAGTTCTAAATAAATTTATTCGACAGGGTTACCTGAATATACAGCAAATTTTGCTAGAAACTAACTAGTTGAACGAATGAAAATGGAATGAGTAGTAAGTAGTATCGACTCTCCCTAGGATGCTGTTTAGTATGCGTCATATCACTGAGGACCCGAGAGCACCGCATTTCATTATGATATGTTTGTTAAAAGTGGTTAGTTCGTAATTAAAACACAACAGCTTTTCGCGAATTGTGCCAAAGAAAACTAGACAGTCGAAAAAGAATGGTATGGTATGGTATTGGTAAATGGAGAAATTTTAAACCATTTTTTTTTGCTACAAGATGTAATCGATAGCCATTAATTCTGCTAGCTATGTAATCATGTTTAAAAACTTGGTTGAATCAACAGGAAGGATGTGTGGTTTCAACAAGATGTCGCCATATCTCATATGGCCAAAGCTTCCGTGAACGTTGTTCAAGCTGCATTCCCAAATTAAACAATTTCTGTGAGATTGTGTGATTTTTATCAACGTGTGGAAATTATCTTGGGGGTTCCTTGAAATCGTATGTGTGAAGGTAAACCTCGCGCATTACAGCGAATTAAAGAAACCAATTAAGAAAAATTGCAAAGAGTATTTTAGCGAAAATGACCATACTGAATGGTCACTTGAATGACAATATCGGAAATCACAAAAAAATCGTATATGCCATGAAAAATATACAAAAGAAACCTTATTGCCAGATTGAAACTTTTTTCCGTTAAAGAAAAAAAAAGGATACAACTTGACTGTAGAACGATGAGTTAATTGAATAAACAGATATCTAGTACATTACCACGACAATCCCCGACCATAAGAAAGACTTGAGTAAAAGAAGCATTGTTGAAATTTGAAGACTCGAATGTCGTTTGGCCACAACTCATATTTCAGCAAGATAATGCCAGACCGCTTGTATATACATATAGGGTGTCCCGAAATATCTTCGAAATATTTTGGGCGGTAACTCTAGGGATTAAAACATAAATAAAAGTTCCTATAAACTTACCCCAAAAATTGCGGACTAGAACCCCTTAAAGGGGGAACTCTAAAGTTGGTTTTTTCAGAATATTTTCGAAACGGTTTTCGCTAAAGTCGTGAAAATCGGCATACTTCAATAAGTTGGAATGGAAAAACGTTTTTTTGTGTTAATAATTGAATATTTTAGTCAGGGGCGTCACATAGGGGTATCTCCTTGATAAATGCTGCCATACCTTTCTTGTTTATAAATTTTTTTAATTTTTTTAAACCAAATTATTGAATCGCAAATATTTTTAGGTAAAATGGTCCTCTTATTTCATCGCGTTAGGATAGACCGTTTTGCAGAAAATTGACTTTTTCTAAATCAATGCACGATTATATGAATATCGAAATGCATCTTAATAATTAACTAGGCACCCTTGTACGAAAATATCTATTTAGTAACCAACAATAACAAGACTAATTACCATTAACAGATGTTCAAAATCACCTCCATTTATGTCAATGCACCCTCTAATTATTTTCTTTATAGAAGATCTTACCCTGCCGAAAATACGAGGCTTATTTTTTATATAACCATAACTAATGCCTTCAAGTATACCCATAGAAAGTAATCGAGAGGATTTAAATCTGGGGAATGTGGTGGCCAATGCACTGGTCCACCACATCCAATTCATCCTCCTGGATATAACCGATCTAAATGCGGATCCCCATCGTGCATATAAAACATGCCATATCTGAATTGATATGGTACATCTTCCATTAGGTCCAGCAAATGGTTTTCCAAGAAGTTGAAATAATTTGTGTCCATTTGAACTGTTGGCAAGCACAAACGGTTCAATCAAAAAATTCCCTAGTATCCCTGCCCCCATATTGAGGGAAAACTTGTCCTGATGCCAGGATTCGAAAAATTCCTGTGGATTTTCTCCCGCCCACACATAAGAATATTGTGAGAATTAAAAGTCCATTGTGTGTGAACATAGCTTCGCTTATAAAAAGAATATTTTGTACAAAATTTTCATTTAAACGCAATTGTTCCCTTAACTATTAGCAAAACTGGATTCTTTGTGGTAGGTTATCAGGCTTTAAGGCTTTTACGAATGCCTTCTAGAACAGTTATCGTCTGACACTTCTTCCTGGGTTTTCTGCTACATTTTCTAAAACTCGTTCTTCATTTTCTGCAGTTCTGTTGCTCCGGCTTTTTCCACAGTCATGTTTAAAAGGTATGAAAGAACCCTTTTCGCATAATCTTATATGCAGGTTTGTCTGTACAAATATGCAAATATGTGCAAATATGTCTTTACAAGGAAGTACCCTTTCGGGAAAGCCTCTGTATACAATCTTCTAGCTTCTCACGCCTTCCTATTCACCGTCCCGTACATAAAATGCATATTCGCCATTTCTTCGAAGAATTAATGGGCCATGTTGCACTTTAAAATTAAAAATCTAGACTTTATTGCGTAAAAGGTCCAGTTTTACGAAATGTCAAAGACAAAGTTTAACAGTGACAGTCGCCTACTTAATTATTAAGATGTGTTTGATATTCAAGTAATCGTGCATCGATTTTGAAAAAAGTCAGTTTTCTGGAAAACGGTCTATCCTAACGAGATAAAATAAGAGGACCTTTTTTACCTAAGAATCTTAGCAATTCAAAAATTTGATTTAAAAAGTTAACAAACACTATGTATGTGATGCCCCTGGCTAAAATATTCAATTATTAACACAATAAAATGTTTTTTCATTCCAATTTATTGAAGAGTACCGAATTTCACGACTTTAGCATAAACCGTTTCGAAAATATTGCGAAAAAAAAACCATCTTCAGAGTTGACCATTTAAGGGGTTCTAGCCCTTTAAGAAGCAATTTTTGGGATATGTTTATAGGAACCTGTTTTATGTTTTAAACCATAGAGTTACCGTCCAAAATATTTCGACGTTATTTCCGGACACCCTATATACACGGGCCTATGGCTTGGTTGATCCTTCCAGTTCACCATCTCATCCATCCATCCATCCAAATCCTTGGTTGATTATTTATAGCTATTTGTTCTTATCCCTTGCTTTTTCCTTCTAGTTCACCATCTCATCCATCCATCCATTCCAAGAATTCCCTGGAATTCTACATCTTCACATATGATAAACATGCCAGTCTATGTCTTTTTATGATCACTACTATATCGTGGTATTTGTATATTTGTCACACTGCATAACTTGTTCTCCTTTCGCGTCTATCTCCTACTTTATCTATCTCCTATCTATATATCTTTTTCATAACGATTTCCTTTCCCACCCCGCAAGCATTTTTTGTTCAGTCCCACTCAACGTCCATTACTTCGCAACCTAATACTATTGTTAATTTTATAATAGATTCGTATATAGCAACAGCTTTACAGTCCTGGACAATATTTTGCAATTTATTACTTTTCTGAGCTCATATATACATTTGTTTTCTTTGAATATTTTTTTATTGCGCCTTATATGTTCGGTTTCCTGCCAAATTATTTATCTAGGTATGTTTACGACTCTACGTCTTCGAATTTGAACACCTTTCCCTTAGCTTAATTTTTCTTGAATTCTAATCCGTATTCCGTGTCGTTGCTTGAAATCGCAGCAAAATTTCTTGTAATTTTCACTTACTTATAGTTATTAACGCTGCATCAACTGCAAAAGCAAGGTCCTGATGACGTTTGAATGGTATAGCAATACATTTCTCTTAATGGTGTGTTAACAGCCTTAGGAAGTGCCTTAGTCCTTCTTCGACGTCAAATTCTTCAGTTCAGTTCTTCCTCGACATGCATTTTCTGTTAACTTGTTATAGTTTGGCTCTCTTGGTTGCCTGTTTAATATCTACAAATACGATAAATCAGTGGCGGCTCGTAAGGGAGAACGTTGGGGCGCCACCCCTCCAGCATTTATCGCAGTAAACAATTTTTCAGGGCAAAATACTATATTTTACTTCCGTTCAGTTTCTTTCCTTTAACTCATTTTCATGGTTCACCTTGTGTATAGGGTTTCAATAGCACGAAAAGTAAAAAGAAAGAAGGGGAAAGCAAATAAAAAATACTTCAGCAGCACTATTTTCTTCTACTTTAAAAACCCACGGGCTGCCACTGCTACAAAAGTCCCTTTTTGATGTTCTTAGCTCTCAGCCTGTGTTTTTAAAGTACTAATACTTGATCTACAACAAATTTTTCCATCCTGATGTTTCCGATAGATTCGTTTTCCCTGTAGCTTCCACATTCGCTCCTTTTTTATATATGACGTAAAGTATATCTTTTTTTCATTTTCTCGACATTTTTTCTTGTAACCGTATTTCTTTTAGCAGTTGTTTAAACATTCGTGTAATTTCTCCACCATATTTAAATATTTCTGCCGTTATGCTATCTTTGCCTCAACTTTGGATATTTCTGAGTGAAATATGTTTCATACTTTATTTGGATTTGGTGATTTCTCCTCTACCTCTTGGTCTTGAACCTTAATTTTATTTGTCTTTCGTGAATTAAGCAACTCTTCAGAGTATGTTTTCCATCCTATTATTATCTCTGCATTTCGACACAATATTATCTGTCGGTTTATATTTTATATAAATATATATGAGTATAAACTATATTAACTGAGTTTTAGATTCGTGTTCTTTCCTTTCTGTTTGAATCCCTTGGCAAAATTGTCATACTTTCTTTTTATTTTGTTAACTATCTTCTACTTCTACATATTTTTATTACAGTCTTATATCTCCTTCTCAACTCTTCATATCCTTCTTCATCTGTTCTATGTCATCAGTATTTTTCTAGTTTTCTTTTATTTCTTACTATCAACTCATATCTGAACCCTTCACCAAATGATTATCTATTACTCTTTTGCTTCCTCAGATAACATCCTTCCACTATTTTTGTCATTTTATAAATTATTTCTTCCCACATAATTCTTTTATCTTTTGGGTCCTGCATCTGTTCTAGGTTATTTTTCTAAGTTATGTCTGTATTTTTCCCTTTCTTCTCCTGCTTGTCATATTTTACCTTGTATTATAGTACCATTAATGTTAATATTCTTTTACGATTTTTTATGACCAGTATTTCCTGTTTGATTATTAATCCTAAACTAAAATAAATTCATACCTTTCTATATTATGTGCTATCAATAAGTTACCTGCCTAGTATGAAATTATTCCTTTGTAGATTGCTTTCCTTTGAAAGTAAGTGCTTTTTATTATCATCTCGTTTTCTCCTCATATGCCATTAAACAGAGCAGTTCTTCAAAGAATCAACGATAGCGACAGTCCACTAACCGACGAGATCCCAAGATTTATCTGGGATGGGATCGATGGAGTATGTACGGGATAGCATTGGTCGAACTATTAAGCAACTATCTCGGTAGTCACCAATACCAAATATCTTGCGATAAGAGGATAAATACCACCTAAATCGGTCCATCCCACTAAAATGAATTTCATGTTTTTTTTATCATTAAATAACATCGTTATAGCGTCAACAAAAGTTACAAAATTAATCCAATAAAATATCAGATTATATTGATCATTGTGTTGTTATTTTTAATTTCCAGAATATATGTTTCAATTAAACGAGTGGTAAATAAAATTCGCATGTGTACATGTATTACAGCGAGAAAGATAAATCCGAAAAGAGATTAAATATATTTTTGATAAATACATTTTTGCTTTGCATTTGTTAAAACCTTTGAATATAAAACTACAGGAATGAGCATATGATTCTGTAAGTGGGGCCAGAATGGTATCAGCATATGGCCGACTACTGTTTCCGGTTTGATAGTGGCGTAGGGCAGTATGAATAAAAACAAGAAACTGATACAATTTTACAGTTTAAAACAATAAATGATTGTAAGATCATCGTTACTGTATTAAGTTAACGAGGACTTACTAGATACGACAGAGAAATGTAAAAATTTAAATTAATTAAAAAAAATATTTTTTCAAAGAGTAAAGTGTCTTTTAGTTATTAAGAAATTGGAATATCCTGTCATAAAATGATATTATTTCCAAAAATTGGTTAGGTAATCAGTTGAATCTTGCACCGAGTTGATGTTCATATTTAAATTAAGTATATATATATATATATATATATATATATATATATATATATATATATATATATATATATATATATATATATATATATATATATATATATATATATTGATAGAGCAAGTTGAAATAATAAGAACCAATTCTTTACATATATTCAAACAACATTTAAAGGCAGTGGAAATCTCCCATGGTGAAAGTTTTAACGAACCTACCTTCACTTTCTCACCCTAACGATATTTTCTCGAGCGTGTTGGGTTGTCTTCTGATTATGTAACTACGGCAATGAAATTATCTTGAAAGAAAATGGTGGAAATTTGTACCACAGGGAAATGAAAATTATGTTTTGTCGAAGCTTAAACTTCCAACTTCGAATCGTTATAATAAAATTACACATTACCCTATTCCAAATGATTTTGATATGGTTTCACGTAAAATCTACATTTTCTCTTCACATCGAATATATTTAACAATTCAAATTATCTCAATTAATGGTGAGAAAGATTTATATATTTAAAAAAGCCTGTAGTTTAAAATTAGTACTAATTATTTATTTATAATGTTATTACTATTCTGTAATAAGTTGGATTGAATGTAAAAGCTCATCCCATTTTTCTAATATAGTATGTTCTGTTTGATAACCTCTCTCTATCTTTCCAGTAGTTCTGAGGTTTCTGATTAATGAACTGATCCATGTAATTAAAATATTATTTCAAAAGTAAAGTTGTTATAGTGCGTTTCAAGATATATCGCTGACCGATTGACTGCAATAAACTCTTAACAATCCTTGCTTTAACGAAACCCGACAAAGTTGCAAGAAACGTAAACAGGGCCGGGTCTAATAAAATAACAATTAAAAGATATATGTATTTTTAATCAAACTGAGCATATGTGGCATCAGGTAAAATCCAATGTTAGAGCAGAAAACATTTCTCCAACTCTAAGAGTAAGTGCTGCAACATTAATTAGGAAGGTTGTAAATAGCATTCCCAAAGAATCGTGGATAAATTCGATTAACCATGTTATTAAAATAGAAAATTCCTATGTATCATTTACTAATAATATAGAACCACTTATAAATGTAGATCGAAGTGACAGAGAGCAAAACCGAATTAAATTATATAATTATTATATATAATTAAATTTAAGTTATAATTTTTATTGTACTAATAAATTCAAAATACACAAACCAATAAATAATGTTTTAGTCATACATAATAATAATAATAATTTAATCATAATTTAACAATATTTTATTTTTCCCAAAATGATTCAGAAGTGACTCCGGCTCTGGTGCCTTTTATGAAACTAGAAATATTTTTATTGAGATTTATTGGGACAATTAGCATTTTGCCGAAAGGCAACGAAATTTCTTAAACGGACTTTACCATTTAAGCTGTTTTGAAGCGATTGAAATGAATGGTAGTTGGAAGACGCAAAGTCGAGAGAGTAGGTTGGATGGACCATATTATCCTTGTCAAGTTGTGTCTGGTAGTAAAACAGACGTATAATCTAACACGGCCTGAATGAAACGCAATGCCCTTTCTGTTGACTAATTGATATATTATCTAATACTACTATACTGCTATAGCCCGTAAGTAGAAGTGTTACGGAGTAAGTGAGACAGCAAGCGACTGCTTGTATCTTTTTTTCTACTACTCGACCTGTTGTGCGCAAGCATCGCGACTTTAGTGGTTGAATTGTGAGCATGCTCAATTCTGAGATATGCGCATAAGACTCGAAGTAGTTGTGAGAGAGCGAGACAGACGCATATATGTCTGGACCGTAATGGTTTCGTCCTTCTCCAGATCCCTATTAGCAATATAGTAGTATTAGATATATTGACTAATACAGGTCATTTCTGGTCGATATCTGGTCCATTGTTAAACTAGCTGTTAACAGCATTTCTGCGTACTAAAGGTCTCGAGTGTCAACAAATTCATAACAACTTTCTTCGAACGTAAATTGGCTTTTGCGCTCGTTGAAGAGGCATTTCCATGCTTAAATAATGATCTTGTTACGTTATTTTTACATTATTAATAACATTATTACACACAGTCCATTTTTCATCACCTGCACCATCTGCTTTAAAAATGTATCTGTTTCGTAGCACTTCAATGGAGAAACTCAAGCAGAAATTCTCCGCTCTTGAAATTCTTGCACTGTTGACTGGTTCAATGCTAAAGTTTTTGCGATCTCTTGAGTTGCTCTATGTGGATCACATTTTTTCAATTAACGCCAGTGTTTCGTTGTCATTAGCCTCGGTGGGTCATCCGAAACGTGGTGCATCGGCAAAAATTATAATTACTTTCACGAAAATAAAATTATTTTCACGTGGAATCGTCAACGGAGTCCTCACCGTGTTCACCAAAATCTTCTTTTGCGCTCGCGAAGCATATATTTTCGGATATAAAAAAGGATAACATTTCGAAAATGTTCCATAATTTGCATTTCTGATAAGAATGTATTCAGTATTCAGGACTATTTTTTTATTTTAAATGTAATTTGCAATTAATAATTTGGTTCCGTGCCTATTGTTGTTTTTCAAAGACTTTTTTGCACTTCATTATAAATGAATTTAAATTTATAAAATTGAAAATAAAATCACGTGATTATGAAAGCGCCACGATTGGCTGTTTGTGACGTAATTATGTTAAAATGTTTTCACATAAGCACTGTTAACGGCTTTTATCTGTGTATATACTGTCAAAAGTATTAAAGTTTAAAAAATATTGTTGACTAATTTAATTCAGTAATGTGTGACAAAGGGTTCATAAAGACCAATTCCAATAATATACCTAGTGTGGACATTTTTACGATCACAGATTTTCTTAAAATAAGTTTTTAAAAAAATATTAATGTCAATGTAAATAAGAAACAAAATATTTCTATTAAATATAATTAAATGATTTGTAGGAAGTCCACGAAAGTTGCGATGACAAGGCGACAGGTTATGTTCAATTTAACTGCAAAAATTGTATTTGCACGGTGAAAGGACGTGTATTTCCAGAACATAAAGTTCTGAGCAAAGCTGATACAGTTACCTTAATTATTAATGAAAAACTAAGAAAAGACACTCAATGTCACGATTATGTAACTTCAGCAGCTAACAAATCAGCAGCTAAACATACATTGATATAATGTTATAAATAATAATCTTGAGATATATTTGATAACAAGGTTGTACAAATTCGATGTAGTTTTAGGATGAATACGTCGTATTGGAACCATCCATTTTGACTTTTAACATCTTATGGTACATTGTGGCAAAAAATCGGAAGTTGTTTTTGTAGTATTTGTACAAAATGGTACGAAACAAGCATGATAAATAATTAAATCTGACATTTCCAATAAATTTATCAGTACACTGATGATAAGAACAAGAATAAGTTGATTAAAAACTGAAACACTCGTATCAGCTGTCTGTAATGTTGAGAAGAAATAAACATTGTTACACCCAGACGTTACACCAGAACTGTCGGCGCGTCATCGGTACTAGGTTTAAAAATGTATTTTCAATTTGATATAACTTTTTGATTACAAGAAAAAAAAAATAGTTTTGTTGTAAAACTTATAGATGAACTTTACATTTATGACAATTATTTTTTCAAATCCCCAAATGGCCACTAAGATCATGCGGATTATGTTAAATCTCTGGTCTATATCTACAGACATAAACCCAGAACAATTTTTGACCCTAAATGAAACATTCAGGTCACTACTGAAAATTTATCACGCGATCGAAGAATAATCGAAAATTGGGTGTCTTCAAAACTCATCTCAAAGCATAATGACATTATTTGATTTCAAGATAAAAAATAAATTATCGGATTATCACTTGTAATTTTCATTGTGCCTCATTTTAAATTTCTGACACACTTATTAGACAACTATTTGGAATGTCAGTTGGTTTTCTGTTATGTATTAAGTATTTTGATCAAACTGTATATAATTTAATAATCACAATTACATAGTTACCGTAAATTGATTTTTTAATTTTTAAAAAGTTCCGTTTAAAAACAAATTAAGAATCAATGTCCGAAATTAGGGGCGATAATCAGCTGATAAACCTTAAATTAAACATATTAAAGCTAACCAAATAATATAAATGGGATGATAACAATTTTCGAGTGATTTATTAACCGACTAGTGCCTCCCATAATGCCGGGGACAGTGGAAATGGCGATTTCCTTTCTTTAATGTCGCTTGATGGGAAGCGCGATAATCCCCTAATCTTCCCTCTGATCTGAACGGCACAAAATTAAGGATTATGGCGGATTTTTTCACATAAAATGTCTTATCTAGTCCATTTATAAATTGATTGGGTTAAATGTACTAAGCAATATGGCGTTTCTTTTAAATTAGGGAGTCTTCTAATGTTTATTGAGGAAAAAGGTCACTCTGACCATCGGTGAATTGCGGAAATGATTACGCTGATACGTTATCAGTAAGATTAAGAAGTTTTTTCTTTTTCGTGTTTGGTGATTTCCAGTAATGGAAAAATGTCTAAAATAAACTTTCATTTTATTCATTTAGTCCCAATTGAAAGGGGATTGAATATGCTTTCAAATTAACTTTTGAGAGATTTTCGAACAAAAAAAAACAATAAAAAGCAAAGCCAAAATATTAGTATATGATATCAAAATATCTAGCAGTAGTTACTATATACTTGTACATACTCTACTGGCATGTCTGTGTATTGTGTGTTGTCTACAGTTTTGGCAATAAAATTAACTAGTCAATTTTCTGAGGAACATGCCAAAGTTAAAAGGTCGTGAGAATTAGGACGATTGGGCGTTCACGGTAGAAAATTTGCTGGTACTTGAAGGCATGGACAAGTACCTGAAGCAAGAAACTCCTGACGCTGCTGGAACAATAGACACGGCATATATAAAACCATGAACAAAAGTAATTTTGACGATCGATTTATCGTTATTTGTGCACATAAAGAACGCAAAAACCATGAATGAATTGTGGACGAAAGACGAATTGAAGTCTTTGTTCGACGAATTAGAATTTTTGAGGAGAATTACTTTGCTTCGTCATTTGATATCAATCAGATTAGAAAGCTGTGAAAATATGACGAATTACGTGACGCAAATAGTGGAAACCTCTCAGTGATTAAGGGTTTCAACGATTAATGAGTTGGGTCATTAATGCTAGCCGGTTTACCAGAACGGTTTATGCCTATGATTATGATCATCGAGCACTCTGGAATCAAAATAAGGGCCGATTCAATTAAAACCATACTACTAGATATGGAATCTACCGCAGTGAGTGAGTTCTGCATTAGTTGCAAAAAGTTGGCTCAAAAAGAAAGGTAAAAATTGTAACACTAGCAAACATGGGCTACAAACTTCGCATACGTCAAATTCAAATGTCAAAAACAAGAAAACAATAACATGTTACAAATGCAAGGAAATTTCGATAAAAGTGATTTGTACTTGGATTCTGGAGCCAGTATGCTGTATCCACTGAGTTTCCCAGAAATGTTCATTGCAAATGAGACAAAAGTTTCTATTTTATATTCGGAAGACGCAGAGATCACAAGTCACAATTATGAGATTAACGTGAATATTGTATTGTGCGTGCCAAGTCTTGCGATTAACCTTTTATCAGTCAATGAACTGATGAAAACAAAACAATATCATCTTCAAACCCAATAAATGAATATACGAAATAAATTAGGTGATTTAGTTGCGAAGGCTGAACTTATTGATGAAGTTTACAAGCTGAACCTAAAAACAACACAGAGCTGTCTATTAACTCCGTCAGTGGTTGATGGTGACACATGGCACACACATATAAACAGCAACGACATGAACAAAATGAAATATGGATTGGTTGAAGGAATAGCATTCTGACACATTTGTAACTAGTAAGTTAAACTGCGACGTATGCTGTGAAAGAAAACATACAAGGTTATCCTTCCCCATGGGTATACGAGCCACAGAGACAATTCAAATCGTTCATTCTGACATTTGTGATCCCATAGAGAACAATTCAATTGGTGGTGCAAGATATTTTCCACTGTTTATCGATGACTTTTACAGAATGACCTTCATATATTTTCTAACAGCTAAAAATGAAGTATTAAATTATTTTAAAGAATTCAAGTCCATGGGAGGAAATAATTAAAACAATAAAATTAAAATCTTGAAGACTGGCAACGGAGGTGAGTACAGTAACAAATATTTTGAAGATTTCTTGAAGAGTGGAGGCATAATACACCAGAAGACGAATCACTCTACACCCGAACAAAATGGACTTTATGAGAGGTCACACGGAACCATTGTGGAGAGAGCAATATGTCAAATTTTCAAAGCTGATTTACTAAAGAAGTTTTGGGTGGAAGCTGCCAATACTGCAGTTTATTATCAGTAACTTCGAACTTAGCAAACACTTCATACATTTTCTTCACTTCATTTCATGTGGAAATTTAGAACACAAAAAAACTTTTGGTAATCCAGTTGTGGTACATGTCCCGAAAGAAAAAATGGATTAACTGGGATAGAATGATCGATTTAATGATATAGATGTCCAAGAAACACAAACTTGTACGATTTTGTGGGAATATTACATAGAATTTATATATTATTACATAACATAGATCCAGTGATGAACCTAGCAAAAACTAGTAGAGATGTAGTGATTCAAAAAAAGAAAAATATTCAAGATATGTTTACTATCTGTATAAAAAACACAGATTCAGTGGGGGGAGTTAATGAAGAAATATTTTATTAAATAGAACCCTTTGACCAATCAAGCTTAAGTGAATCAGATTACCTAGATGTTGAAGATGCGAGCGTGCAGACAGAACAGGAAAATTTAGAAGATACTTCATACAAAACAAAGACAATTAATTCACCAATGACTCTAAATGAAGAGAGGCAACCTGAGCGGTATGGGTTTGCTAATAGACATATGCACCAGCTATCTAGGGGACGATGGAATGACATATAGAGAGTGGTCCTGATAATCAACAGTGGTTGCTGGCGATGGCAGAGGAACTGCAGCCATTTGAATACAACCAAATATGGAATGTCATTGATGCACCAGATAACTAGAGTTAAAAATAAAATACGATTAGTCTACAAAATAGACAACAGACTTCGAAGAGGCGAAATGGACAATAGAGTGAGATATCTTCCGCGATTAGTAGCACAAAATAAAGCCGGTGTGGACTATCAAAAAACTTTTTCTCCGGTTATTAGACATTCAACTTTGCGGTTACTATTTGCTTTGAGTGTACAGTTAGATATAAACATTACTCATTTAGATGTCACAGCAGCATTTCTTAATGGTCACCTAAAAGAGAGCATCTTTATCATTTGACATAAGGTTTTCCTTCACAGATCACAAATTCGAATAAGGTGTTAGAATTATAAAAAGCTGTTTATGGCTTGAAACAGTCATCACTTGCATGGTACGAAAGAGTAGAGGAAACATTATGTAATTTAGGATTTAGTAAGAGTAAACTAGAGCCTTGTGTTTTTATAAAGAATCATAACCATGAGAGCCAGAGTGCATTGAAGCTGGCAAATAGTCATCGGTCTCACAAACGTTCTAAACATATTGATTTTAAAAATGTTTTTTGTTTTTTTTTAAGTACAATTATAAGGTTGTTCATTATAATGCTAATGCAATTATTAGGAATGCAATCAAATGGTCACCATGTGTAATTGCTATAGTTTTGAAAGAATCAAGTGTAACCCAAAAAAAAACCAAAAAAGAAAGGCCGTCGAAGAAAAACGAAAAAATGGATAATCGTATTGTACCCGAAGCTAAAGGATCCTTTTGTTACCTCTATCAGTATAACATAAAATCTTGATCTACGTATCAAGTAAAGTAACCAGAAAAGTTTCGTTTTTATGTAAACAGAATATAAAGTACAGGTTAAAATTTGTGAAAAGAAACTGTAGTGAAGATTTCCAACGTAACTGAAAAAATATTGCTTTTGGCGATGAAAGCCAAATTAACTTATTGGTTCTGAAGGAAAATTATATGTGAAAATACGTATTAATGAAGAATTCAATCCATGTAATACTTTGGGTACAATGAAGCACGGTGAATGGGGGTACTTTTCATATAACGGTATAGGTCCAATATTTTGCACAAAAGAAAATATGTGCTTAGATACCATTATGCAACCTAACGCTGAAGAGTATATGCTTTTACAGTGGGTCTACCAACAAGACAATGATCTCAAACATACAGCTCATGGAATGAAGCAGTGATTCGAGAAGAAAAATATTAAAGTGTTGCGGCCTGTAAAGAGTGGCCTTCGCAGTCATTGGATCTAAATCCAATCGAGAACCTTTGAAAGAAGTTAAAATGACGACTTGCTGGTAAAAAATGTATTGTGGATCACGAATTAATGATTCTGAGCAATGTTTGGAGCTGTTTAAGAAAAATAAAAAGGATGTTTTCATGCGGTGTGAGACAATGAATCAAACATGGGTCCATCACTACACTCTGGAGTTAAATCGGCAGTCAGCTGAGTAGACAGAAGCTGGTGAAAGTCGTCCAAAGCGACCAAAAACACAACGATAGGCAGTATAGGGTATGTATTTTGGGAAAGGCATGGGTTAGTGTTCATCGATTATCTCGAGAAAGGAAAAACCATCTGTAGAGAATTAGATAGCGTTAGCGTTGCATTTGAAGGACCACATCGCCAAAAAGGCTCCAAATGAACAAAAACGTGCTGTTTCGCCAAGACAATGCACCGTGTCAAGAATCGTTGCCAACGATGACTACATTGCATGAATTGCACTTCGAATTGTTTCCTCATCCACCGTATTCTCCAGATCTGGGCCCCAGCGACTATTCGTCAAAGTCGAAATTTCTAAAAAAGGTGTATTTTATTTGTCAGACAGTATTGTGTGTGTTAACCGATGTGTTAATAATTAATAAAGTAATTATTTATATTCAGATTAATATCATGTACGCTTTTATTCAGTATGCCTCATTCTGGAAAATTAATATTGTCAACAAATTTGCGTCAATGCAAATGCAAATGCTTGATGTTTCAAAAACTGAAACCTATGATAGCAAAAGGCGTCAACACGATTTCGAACTCGAGCTGTGCATAAAAACATTATACAATACACTTAGTATTGTGCAGCCTTACAAGGGAACTATTTAAAATAAAAAGTAATGCAAAATATAAACAAATAACGTTTTGTCAATCCGTATCAGTCTCTTTTTCTTGGTATTTGCTGAACGTGAGAAGCCTCTATTTTTGAATTCGACGAATTCGAATTGTATACAAAGTTGTATAGTGGGGCGGTAGAGAATATTTTAAATGTTCAATCGGTACTTAGACACGGCCTGGAAAGGTCACGGACGGTTTCATGCAGTCTGACTGTTGCGCACGTTCACTACACGATGGAGTGAGCTGCATTATACTACAGCTTACATCCGATAGACCCCCTTCCTCCTTCCTCCCCCTCTATTCCTCCATCCTCCCTCCCTGTCAATCTCCCCTCGCCCACTCCTCCTACTGCATCCAAAGCTCCCCCACTCGTCGTCCCCAAGCCCACCCTCCCTCCTCCTCCTTCTTCCCTTTCTCTCTCCACTACACAAACTCCCTCAAATTCCCTTCCCACCCATCATCCAAAAATACCCTCAAATAAAACAGCTCACAAAAACCCGAGATCTCTATCCCAGTCCTCTAACAAATCCTCTTCCACTGAGGACATGGATCTAGACTGCTCGTCAAAACCAAAGACAAAAGAGAGCAAACCAACTTCTCGACGACCTAACATTAGAAGGTAGTACTTACTCCTTTTATAGGTGTCACCAGGCTTATCTAACCTCCTAAAATTCACATTCAATCCAACCATAATTCAATGGAATATTAATGGCTTCAACAAAAAGTTCGAAGAATTGAAGTTAATCGCCTCAAGTTATAAGCCTGCCATTATTCTTTTACAAGAAACAAATTTTAACGATTCTTCCTGCCCTAGTTTTAAGAACTATAACATTATAAGAAAAGACAGGGAACAAGCCCTGCGATCTTCAGGAGGTGTAGCTATTCTGGTACACGAGTCCCTAGACTATTCCACTATCCAAATTGATTCCGGTGTAGAAGTCATAGCAATTTCCACTCACTTTGTCAAGAAAGTATCCATCTGCAACGTCTATATCCCTCCTTCCACGCCATTTTCTCTACAGGATCTCAACAATATCCTTTCAAAACTCCCTCCCCCCTTCATAATGTGCGGAGACTTTAACTCCCATAATGTAATGTGGGGTTCCTCTAGAACAGATAGCAGAGGATTAATCCTTCAGGACTTCCTAATCTCAAACAACATTTCCCTCCTAAATCCTCCAGTCCATACCCATGCATGCCTAGCTTCTTTAACCTTTTCATCCTTAGACCTTTCCCTCTGTTCTCCTGACCTTTTCACTACCCTACAGTGGGATATCATGGAAGATCTACACGGAAGTGATCACTTCCCAATCAGAATCTCCTCTATAGGCTGGCATCAACCTAAATTGCCTAGAAAAACTTTTAATCTATCCAAAGCAGATTGGACCAAATTTCGAGACTCGTACATCCTTCCAAACTTAACGTTTGCCGATGAGGACTCAGCCCTTGATACCTTTGTCCATTCAATCATTGCTGCAGCAGATTCCAGCATTCCTCACTGTAATATCCAACACCACAAACCCCCAGTCCCCTGGTGGAACGATGACTGTAGAATGGTGATCAGGGAAAGAAAATCGGCACTGAATCGCTTCAAACACTGTCCTACTTTGGAAAATATTATCATCTTCAAAAGATGCCGAGCAAAAGCTCGTAGGACGATTTTAAACGCAAAGCGATCTTCCTGGGCTGAATACATCAAATCTATAAATTCGTCTCTCAGCAGTGGGGAATTTTGGCAAAAAATCAAAAGGTTTCGAGGTAGTCCTCTTCAGTCAATACAGGGCCTAATTAGTGATGATCAATGGATCTCCAATAGGGTTGATATTGCGAACTGTTTTGCGAATTTTTTCTCCAATATATCTGGCGACAATAACCTTAGCACTTCCCAGCTAAATCAGAGATCTTCCCAATCAGTAAACTTCGACGTTGACGATTCTCCCCTCCAGCACTACAACCTCCCTTTTAGCTTTGATGAACTCTTAAATTCTCTCTCTAGAAGCAGAAATAGTGCCCCGGGGCCTGACTTAATCCTAATTCCCATGATCCGCAATCTCCCTCAAGCGGCTCTAGACAATTTGCTGGATCTTTATAACGGCTACTGGAGAACAGGCACGTACCCATCTGCCTGGAAGAAATCTATCATGATTCCAATACATAAACATGGCAAACCTCGTTCCTCACCTGGTAGTTACCGTCCAATCTCGCT
Organism: Cosmopolites sordidus; assembly: GCA_031761425.1. NCBI lineage: Eukaryota > Metazoa > Arthropoda > Insecta > Coleoptera > Curculionidae > Cosmopolites > Cosmopolites sordidus. The sequence continues at coordinate 392,156 of JARFXV010001563.1, forward strand.
GACTGACCATCTGGGCAAGATCTTTGAAAGAATGGTAAATACTCGCCTTGCCTGGTACATTGAATCTCACAATCTATTAGATCCTTATCAACTGGGATTCAGGCAATCGAGATCTACCATTGATCATCTCACGGGCTTCCATAATGATGTTTGTACTTCATTCCAAAGGAAAAACCATTTAGTTGCTGCTTTCTTAGACATTTCCAATGCTTTTGATATGGTATGGCGGCCCACCATCCTGAACACTTTACATCAGTGGGGCCTCAGAGGCCGGTTACCTAAATTCATATCAAACTTCCTCTCTGATAGACTTTTTAATGTCAGGATTGATGGTCATCTATCTGATCCACTCCCCTTACTAAATGGAGTCCCTCAGGGTTCAGTGCTGAGCCCTACCCTTTTTAATATAGCCATGAACAACATTCAAAGATACCTTAGCCCTACGATCACTCACAGATTATACGCAGATGACATCCTACTATATTACCAGTCTCCCAATCCAAGAGTCTGCGAAAGAATCCTCCAATCTAACTTGAACTCACTGGAAAAATGGACCAAAGCCACAGGTCTCTCTTTGTCGTCCACAAAATCCGCTATTGTGCATTTTTGCAGAAGACAAAAATGTTCCCGTCTGCATTCAATAACTCTTCAAAACAAAACTTTACCAACAGTTTCGTCTCACAAGTTTCTCGGACTCACCTTCGATTACAGACTATCATGGAAAGATCACATCCAATCTCTGAAGGCTAAATGTACTCGCGACTTGGGAATATTAAAGATGCTTTCAAACCACAACTGGGGTTCGGATCATCTCTGCCTTCTTAAATTATATAAAGCAATTATTAGATCCAAACTGGACTATGGCAGCATAATTTTTGCTACGGCTCCCAAATCTTATCTGCGCTCACTGGATGTCATCCAGAATACATCACTAAGACTTATAACTGGAGCTTTTATCACCAGCCCAACTCCCAGTTTACATAGCATCATGAGTTTAGAGCCCCTATCCATCAGGAGGAAGTATCTACTCTTAAAGTATGCTACGGATCTCTGGCAGAGACCATTCATTCCTGGACATCAGTCATTCTTCCATCCTCCCCCAATACCCCCAATAGCCTCCACTCATAACCTAACCCTAGACCTCAGACGCACCTTCCAGCAACTATCTGAAGAGTCCAACACCCAATTGCAAGTTCCTCTCCCAATTAGCACTACTTCTACTCCTCCGTGGTTATTACATCCCATCCAGGTTGATTTTTCCTTACTAAAATATGATAAAGAATCTACGTGCTCTTCTGTCTACAAATCCAGTATAAACAACATTATCCAGTCCAAATCTCCATGCCAAACAATTTATACAGATGGATCTAAGTCAGACCATGGAGTCGGTTGTGGCTTTGTTCATGACAGATCCTCCTCAGGCTTTAAGTTGCCCGCCACAACAAGTGTACTAACCGCTGAGCTAGTGGCCATTGAAAGATCCCTCAGCTATATCAAGTTAAATCCCGCAAATTGCTGGATCATATTCTCAGATTCTAAGAATGCACTATCCATGATCCAAAATCGCATCATTTCCCATCCAGTTATAGTGCTAATTATGGATCTTATAGAAGATATTATAGCACATGATTCTTCTCTTCTCTTCGTTTGGTGTCCCGGTCACAAGGCCATCAAAGGTAATGAGGAAGCAGATTTACTTGCAAAATACTCCATTCAGCATGGTCAACCTTATATGCGCTGCTTCTATCCAAAAGACCATCTCTCATCGGTGAAATCCTTCTCGCAATCTTTAATGCAATCCTACTGGGATGATCCACAGAAAGTCAATAAGCTGAGATATATTAAACCATTATTCTCCCAACCTCCACCAGAACATCTGGTAAGTAGGAAAATTACAGTAAAATGGATGAGACTCATGATTGGTCACTGCAGATTTACACATGAATATCTACTAAAACGAGAAGGTCCCCCGCTCTGCGAATTTTGCAACGATCCCCTATCCGTCAAGCACATTCTTACCGAATGCACGGCATTATACCCTCTCAGATCCTTTTTTGACCTCAATCAGGACCTTTCTCGAAACCTTTGCTCAGACAACATATCTAACACCTTAGCTTATCTGAAAGAAATTAACTATCTCACTAAAATCTAGTCACTGCTAGCGACATTTCATTCTAGTGTGAGTTATTTGCAGCAAAATCAAACTTATCAACACATCTGTGATAGCTTATCCTGCGACGAAACCCATCTGTGATAGAAGTCATCTGTGATAGAACTGATCTGTGATACTAATAACCTGTGATATTTATTAATCCATTCAATGTCTGTCTTTTAAGTGAGTTCCATACATAAGTTAAAGTTCCTGGTCGCTAAATGATCTTGATATCGATGCGACCTAAACTTGAAAATTCTCTCTCTCTCTTACATCCGATATGGCCGAACCTGTGGTCGTTCCTTTAGCTGCTTTCCGAATGCTCGCGTCCGAGTGATGACGACTTAAAGCCAGAAACCGGACTCGGTTGACACTTGCTGACGTTTTGGTGGCGGCTGAAGGAATGGACAATTTTTGTGTGGGGCACGCAAAAACTTTCTTTTTTGAAATATATTTACTGTTTATTCGAACAATGTCTATATAGTGAATAGTGGCAAACTCGAATAAATGAACAACCTTCGGTACTTAATACGAGGGATAATATTTATATATACGAGGGATGATATAAGTATCCGGAATTGGCAACAATGATGTTGCTAGGCGTCATCTGATATATACATCGTAAAGTTTGAATTGTTAACTGTATACGTACTAAGGTTTTGTCATGCTGACGCTATTTGTTAGCAAGAACTAGCATAGCAAGAACAGATGTAGAAAAGGTTAAAGTATTTTCCAAACTCTTACAAAAAGTATTTGAACCCTTCCCTCCCGAATTACCGATCGAGGAAAAAAACAAAACAACAGAGTCACTGGAGGCATCTTTCCAAATGGATTTGTCAAACCCGAAAATCAAAGTTGTTTAGTGACTTAAAAATATTTTGAATTGAAAATTTCATCTCAGTTAAAAAATGGAATTAACTTATGAGAATTTTCGTGCGCTGATTTACTAAACTTTCGACTTGGATTATCTCAACAACAGTGCACTGATTAACTCACTTCAAGTTTTGGCGATAAAGCACCATCTAAACCACATATTATCACTGGTTTGGTGAATTCTATCGTGGCCGTCTTTCACTTACAGACGAATTTAAAGAAAATCGTCCAAAATCGGTTGTTGCACCAGAAAACATCGATACTGTGCACGTAGTGATAAAGCAAGATCTTCATGTGACAAATCGTGAGATTGAGGCATCCTTGGACATTAGTATGATAAGTGCAAAACAATTTGAGAGCGCAATCACTCAAAGAAAAGGGTCAGTTTTGGTGCAAAAAATGCTCAACAAATACAATCGTGGTGCGTCGAAAGCCACATATAATATCTACACAGGTGACAAATCTTGGATCTATGCGTATGAGACGAAAAGTAAACTACAGCTGACTGTATGGGTCTTTCAAAATTTGCCGAACACAACAAAAGTTGTTCGCGCAAGAAGCACTTCGAAGCAAATGGTCGCCTGTCTTTTTGGGATAAATGGGCATGTGGCTACAGTGCCACTAGACAATCGTAGAACTATCAATTTTGAATGGAACACAACCATTGTTGCTAGAAGCCTTTGGTTTTTAGTTTCTAAAAACAACCAGCGATGCAGGATTATTCTTCACTACGATAACGCGAGCTCTCACATATCGAACTGAACAACTTAATATTTGACCAGTCAAGAGATCGAGTTGATGGGTCATCTACCGTACAGTCATGATTTGGCACCCAATTATTTCTTTTTGTTCCTGTCCGAAAAGAATAAACTACGTGGTCTACGAATTTCGACGCCAGAAGTGGCTGAATTCAAAACGCAATTTTTTTGGAGATACCTCAATCGGAATGGAAAAAGTGCTATGAAAATTGGTTCAAACGTATGCAAAAGTGTATTGACCATTGCGGAGAACATTTTGAAAAACAATAAAACAATTTTCAATGATAAATATTTGTATTTATTTATTATTAACAATACAAAAATAGCAACTCTCGTATTTTAACGAAGTTCCGAAACCGATGTGTTTCCGATGTGTTCCGATGTGTTTTCAGTAAGCGATGAGTGGTCACAAAGATTCAAGCGCACATTTTACACTAAATTTGTAAACATATTTGGAAAATTTATCTGCGAATTCTGAAGTAATAGCTTCGTTTCATCAAGACCATCATTCATTTGTCAGAACTAGCGAATTTCAAGTCATAAACTTGGAAACTCGTTTTTTTTATAAGTCTCGCTCGTATCTTCGTAACTGAGGTTGAGGTATTATACAGAATAGTTATTAAATTTCTACTTTTCACTAAAATAAAGAGTAAAAAGATGTTTAAATAATCCAGGGTATACTGTATGAATTTTTAAATTGAAAATTATATTTTAATTCCAGTTTTGAACGGTTTTACAATATATAATAACTGTGCATTCAAGTTTTTCCGGACGCTAAATTGGAAGTTCAATAAGAAGTTTTCATAACAAATAACGCCAAATTATAGTTAAAAACTTGCTCACAATCGAAACAAATATGACCATTACTTTTTACAGTACCTTATATAGCAAAAAGAAAGACATGATAGAAAAGAATAAAATTCAACAGGCCGACACAAAGACAATTACCCAGATAGTTTCGGTGGGATTGCAAGCGAAGGACATTTCGAGAATGGGAAAACTCCGGCACATCCGACTAGTGCATTCAGTTGAACTTTCTGCCATTATAAAATTCCCAGTTATAACATTAACGAAATAAAACCAAACCAACGTCCGTTGTACTCGTCAACTTTGGTGTTATTTAACTTTACTTGAATTATCTCGAATCTGATGCAATAGTTTTTCGTAACAGGTTCGTCCTGACTTAAACAATCTTAATATTTTAACAAAATTAGTCTTAATTGAAACACTCACTATTGCTAACATTATATTAAAGTTACGGGAATACATTAAAATAATGACAAATTGAGTTACCACACAAGTGGTAAACGGTGTCGATACTGATATTACAAAACCACTCATTAAATAATAAGTTTATGAATTTTTTAAAGTAAATGTAAAAATTATACGGGGCTTGCAATTTATGTATCCGGAATTGGTAACAATTGTGCAATGAAACACCGTATAAACCGGTGTATATCGCGGGTTTAGTGAATTCAATCGTGACCGTCGTTCGCTCACGGATGAATTTAAAGAAGGTCGTCCAAAATCGGTTGCTGTGCCAGAAAATATCGATACTCAGC
>JARFXV010001563.1:402500-413593 GCA_031761425.1 Cosmopolites sordidus
TCGTATTGGTTTCCAGTGTCCTTGATTTTTCAGTTCCTTTTCCCATTCCCTTATGACTTCGTCCAGGACCAGGTTAAAGAGGAGTGGGGATAACTTATCTTCTTGGCATACTCCAATTTTAATCAGGAACCGTTCAGAAATTTCTCCTATAAATTTCACTTTAGAGATTGTGTCGGTCAGTGTCTGCTTGATCAATCGTAGTGTTTTGGACAGACAGACAACAGAGATTTTCGGTGGATGCAGTCGTATGCTTTCTTGAAATCCACGAACGTGCAGATGATTGGGACGTTCCTGATAGCTTTGTATTTCAGTATTATTTTTAAGTTAAATATTTGTTCAGAGCATGAGAGACCATGGCGAAAGCCTGCCTGGTACTCGCCAATTTTGTGTTCTAATTGTTCATGTCAACTCACAACTTGTAGTAAGGAGATTCCTCTGTAGTTGTTCACATCTGTTATGTCTCTCTTCTTGTGCAGCGGGTGGATAAGTGCTCACACAGACACATATAAATATATATATATATATATATATATATATATATATATATATATATATATATATATATATATATATATATATATATATATATATATAGATATACCGGTCCCAAAACTCAACGTCAAGCGGGTGCCGGGCGAAAGGTCAGGTTATACCAGTTCTGACAAAAATAAGAAAAAAAATCCAGTGATAAGTGATAATACGCTAAAATAGGATAAAATCTTGAAATTCGACACCCTAGGCTACATAGGCTATGTACTTTCCCTTATACCTTGTACCTCTTTATGTCGTCAGAAATCTATTATTTATTCAAGGGGATTGTTTTAAGCTACAAATAAATCTATTGCGTAATATTAAGTAGATGTAAATTAAATTTAAATTCAATAACTTACACTTTTTAAAGTATTTATAATTGTCGGTAGTTAATACAAAATTACGATTTGTGAATGTTAATTTATTTTAAAGGATGTATCGGAAGTACAATCGGAAGCAAAAGTGCTGAAAATTAATATTAATAAAACTGTGCAAAATTGGTTCTAAATAATTTAAGTTGCAATCTGAAAGTTTGGAACATTTGATAGCTTTTCTTTGTATATTTGTAACGTGTTTAACTTATTATGTTAGTGCATCTTCATAAGATCGCGTATAAAATTACGATAATTTTAAAATGCAATAACTTTTGAATTTGCTTAGTCGATCGATCTGAAATTTTCAGTGGCTTAAGGATTGAATAAAGGGTATTATGTTAAATTTTTAAACGTTTTGTACCATTTTGACATACCTTATATACATCCTTAATGTTTAAAATAATTAACAAAAATAATTTAAAGGTTTTAATTAATATTTAAGAATTATTAAAAATTCCATGTCCATAGTTCTAAATATTTAAACTTTTTTGCCGAAAAGTAAAAATCAAGGCGTATTCACTGCTAAAAATTAGTTAATTATTTTTCATATTATTTGTTATTATTAATTTAATTCTAGATTATAGATGAAATTTGCTCTTTCTTTTTTAATTATACATTATTTTCTAGCAATATCTTTGTAAATTTTTTTCAGTACTTTTGCCTCCGATTGTACCTCCGATACATTCTTAAACTATTACATAAGCAAAATTGTTTTTGGTCTCTAGAATTTTAACTTCCTTGTAATTAAAATTTTGTAATTAGAATTTTGATTACTATATATATTTCGTTGTATTTCATTAGCAGTGTAATTCTATCCTTTTTTCTTGTAAACAAATCGCCAGTTTTTTAAATAATTATGTATTTTAACGTTGGTTATTCCCTTAAAGGGATTCACCACACTGTTCGTTAAAATGCTATGTTAAGTCAGCTTTTTATTCTTTAATGTTGTTCAAACATCTGATGGACCATTTAATACATCAAAAGTAGACATTACATTTTTTTTTAATAACTTTACTGAAAAATCATTATTACAAACTAATTTAATTAATTTATTCAAATTATCCTTTAGAAAGCGATCTTTAGGGATAAGTAAAATTTTATTTTTGATTGCTAGGATAGTGTTGATTTTGTGGTTTAACGAATGATTGAAATAATAGTTCAAATATCTGCTGAAGGACATCAGATTTTTGTACCAATTTAATATAATGCCGTCAACTCTCGATCTTATAACTAATGTGTTCAAAAAAGAAACGCTAATCTTGTTTCAATAACAAGTTTAATGTGTTTGTTGACTCAATTATAAGTAGCCAACATATTATCCAGGTAGTTTTTGGGCAATGCGCAAATCAAATAATCAATAGACTTGCAAATAAAGTGTAAATAAAATGGTAATTTTGTAACCACAACGTGAAGAATGTGTTAATGTAGAACTTTTGGGAGATCCCAAAGAGAAATACGAGTTATTGTAAACATAGATCAATAAGAATAAAAAATTTAATTTGGATAGAATTGTACGACTTTTTACTCATACCAGTGTTCTTCCGATATGTCCAAAGCAGACCTACAAAAAATGTTCGTAAATAAAAATATCACATCCAGAGAAACCAATACATAATCATTTGGTAGGATCATCCCCCTTACAGAATCAACGAAAGAAAAGGTGTCTTGAATGTTATCAATTCTATGAAACAAGCCATTTTTCAAAATATTATCTAACCAGTTTGATGAGTTAAATATTACAAAACCGATAGAGCCGACTGTTAGTCGCACTGGGATATTTTCTTTGAGAATTTTTGGTAACCGATAGAATTTAAGTGGCTCTGAAATGTAAAATATTAAATGCTTTTTTTTGTATTGTTATCCAAATCTTCCAAGTTATTGATTGACTATTGACTATTCATTTGTTCACTGACAACAAAGAGCTGGGATATGTTTTGATTTTTTTATTAATATCAGGTATCCTGGACACCCTGTATAACGTAGACAAACTTTGCTTGCTAAACTTGAAGAGATTTGCCACTAAACACCAAATCACTGTTTTAACTTCTCGACGCACGTTTCGCTAAACATGTTAGCATCATCAGAAGATGATTTAATTTAACTTTAACCAAACTTTGTTTGCATTAAAAGTTAAATTATAGTTTCACTAATATCCCTATCAAAAATGATAATCCTATATCAAAAAATAAGTGATATATAACACTGCAAAATAAAGTCTGCAACTCCGATATTTTTTACAAAATGGCGGATATCGGTAAAACCATTGGGTTAGGTCTATATATATAATCAAGAAATATATTTAGAACCCTAGCAGAATGCAAAAATGGATGGACATATAGAGTATTCGATAAGAAAAAACAAAACTATACCTAAAAAAGGAATAAAACAATTTTTTACTTTGTTATTTATCACTTATAGATATAAAATAAAAAATTGTTTTATTCCTTTTTAAAAAATGAACTATCACAAAGTAACGGACAAATCAATCAATAAAATTATACTTCTCCACGGTTTTGTGTGGCATCCTGTATAAATTAGATTATTAGTAAAGTTAAATTATTAATTACTATTTTATTGTATAACTCGCATATTTATACTTTTTCTGTATCGCCAGCCCTGATCAAGATATTAACCGATATCGCACTATTAGGACACGCTCTATATATACACATATGTCCAAAAGTTTGGAATGGTTATTTGTGAATGAAAAGGAAAAACATTTTTTGCTTCGTACGGGAATCGAACCCGCTCCGCGCTAACTACCGTATCGTCAGGCTGACGCCTTAGAGAGCGTGGCTCCAAAATATTGTTTTGCTGATAACACAGGTATATCGATTTTGCCCATTCCGTTGATACTGGTATTTGCACATAATTTCAGTTTTTTTCAATTTTTAATCAATCGATTTACAAATGCCTAAAAACATATCTTATTTTAACAGATCAATAGTAATTGAATTGTAACAACAGGGCTTTAATCAAGGTAATATCGCAGAAATTGTAGATTTTTCCAAAAATGCTACATCGAAAATTCATAAAAAATTTCAACAGACAAATTACGTAAAGGATCGCCCCAGAAGTGGTAGAAAACGATGTACACATATCAATGATAGCTCGAAGAAATCGTCTGGAATCTACAAATATATCAAGGTAGCTTGTTAGGCTTGAAGGGGTAAATGTTTCACGACAAACGATAACACGCAGACTTAAAGCGTTAAATTTGCATCGCAGAAAACCTTTACATGTTCCCAAACTAACCCTTCAACAAAAAAATGTAAGATTGTAATGGGCTCAAGAAATTGTGGATCATAATCCTAACTGAAATAACATGATGTTCTCCGATTAGACGAGAATTGGCTTGGTTTCTGATTTACGAAGAAAATTCGTTTTGAGAGCTCCAGGTCGACAAGCCCGACTAGAAACAGCTCAACCACGCATCGAATTTGAAGGAAGCATGATGTTTTGGGGTGGTATAACGGGTACACAGACACCTCTACTGGTCCTGGAGAGAAGAGTCACTGGTGCTGTCACTGTTAAAATGATGTTGTGCATCTGTTCCGAGGCGCAACGGGCGACAGATTTGTTTTCATGTATGACAACGAACTTCTTCATCGAACAGCAGCAGTACAAAATTTTCTTGTAGGGGAGGGAATAACCAAGTTAGGGTGGTCAGCAAATTTCCCTGACATCAATATCATTGAACATGCTTAAGACATTCTGAAAACATACACAAAAACATACAAAAAACAATCCTGCTCTTACCCTATGACAACGAAAAGATGCTGCTAGTGGAGAATGGAAGAGAATTGTACAAGCCCAAATTGATTATTTAATCGACAGTATCGCTTACAGGCATGCATACAAACCCATCGAGGAACCACTGCTTATTAGTTGTATTGAAAATTGTTCTTTTAAATTTTAAATTAGTTTTGAAGGCAATTGGTCTATTGTAATTTTTTGACTCCAAAATAATAAATCAATGTCACACACATTGGTCATTTGGTGTCGAGTTTTATTTGGCACCAATAAGAGTTGTAATAAAATGATGATTATGTAAACGAGTAAAAGAAAATTTTAATACCTATAAAAAAGGGAAATGTTTAAATATTCCAAACTTTTGGATATATATGTGTGTGTGTGTGTGTGTGTGTGTTGTATATATATATATATATATATATATATATATATATATATATATATATATATATATATATATATATATATTATACCTACATTAGGCTGTTCTTTAAAAACTGCATATTTTCATCATATAACTTTTGTTGATTTAAGTGTTTGTCAAATATTTAGTAATATTGTTAGTAGTTTCAGCCCTCAAATGTCTTTGTTATCATTCGGTACTTTTATTACATACATTGTAAAAAGGGACACTTGCCAAAAAATTGGTAAAGTTGTTATTAATGTCAAAGTTAAAATTAGAAGCACTAATTTTTTACACAATTTTACTACCTTTATATACTTATTACGCTCTATATTATTTATATCAATTTTTTTCAGTTTCAGATTTAAATAAGTAATTCTAAAAAGAGCCTTAATTAACATTTTTCAGTTATGAGAAGCTTTTTCCTGGAAAAAGGGAACAACTTTTAATTAATTAAAGCGAGGTAGGCTCTTGATGTTGGAAACTAACTTGGGATGGTATAGTTGTAAATATAAAACTCGGAAAAAGCTATTAAAATATTTGCGAAATTAAAATTTCGCCATTATTAATGGTTCTTTAGTATTGTTCCTACCGCTCAACAACACTTATTATTTTGCAGCATTCTTTTATATCAGGATGGGCAAGAAAAAATGAGAGCGCGAAATATAGTTTCATGTATAAACTTAAAGTATATTAATTATTACACTTTTTTTCTCAGTTAATTATTTTTGATTGGTTAGGTTGATTTACATATATCACAGAAGCCCATATTTTTTCTTATTATTTGCATCAAGCAAAAGTTTGCCTTCCTTTTTGTGGGTTTTATTTACTAAATATTATACTTAATTAATATAGTATTCTGTTCTATGATCTTTCTCCATAGAAGTACTGAGGTTTCTAGCTAAAGAACCGATCTAGGTGATTTTTCCAAGTGTTCCAAGGAAGTAAAGTTTGTACAATCTAAGCTGTTTTGAAGCTGTCTATTAGCTTTCAGAAGGGGGCTGCAAGATCAAGGGGAGGGTCAAAGGATGGACCAAAACATCCCAGTCAAGTATTAAAAGTTTTTGTTGGGTGACCAATGATACGTATGGTCAAGCATTGTCTCGAAGGAATGCAATACCCTTTTTGTTGATTAATTCAAGCCGCTTCTGGATCCCTCACTTTAATTCACTTAGTTGTGAACAGTATTTCTTCGAATTAATGGTATGGTTTTCAGGTAACAGCCCACAATAAACGATTCCCTTGCAGTACTACCAAATGTACAACACAACCTTCTTCGGATGCAAAATTGACAAATATTTACATTTCTTATGCTTAACATTATTATAATAAATCAATTCCGCTTAAGGGGATCAATTTCGTTGCGCTAGAGTATCGCAATCAGATATTCGGTCTATTTAATTTTCAGACATGCTAACAATTCCAAATTAACATAAGCGCCTTTATACCGTTGGCTGGTTATATACAAGAATTTTTGGACCTCTGATATTATTCTATGCCAGTCACTTTCAAGTACAACAATATTCCTTGCTATTACTCTCGGCCGTTCGTTCACAATGTGGTGAGTGAACTATTAAAGTTATTTTCACAATTTTTTTTGAACCACTTACGACACGTGAAATCATTGGCGACATTCTCACCGTACACAGCACACATCATAATACGCCAAAAATGTTTTATTTTTTAATTTCGTTATTTTCTGCCATTGTCACTATTTATCAAAAAACAAAACAAAACAACATATTCAAGTATTCGATGAGAGAGATTCCTTCTATCAAACTTTACACGTGTAAAGTAAAACACTTCCGTTTTGCGATACAATGTCACCTAGCAGAGAAAAACGAGACGAATATTTGCATTGACCTAATAAAATGTTCAAATTTGTATTTATTTTGTTATGCTACTTTCAGTTTTTAATGCCGTAAGTGATTTTTTTCAGAATAATGTACAAGTTAATTTAATTCCTTTATTCATAATCTGATCTGTGGAAAAGATGGCATTTTTAAAAGTTCTATGAAGGAGGGTTCTCTTGTGGAGATCTACTAAGAAAATCCTACGAAAATCGGAAGAGATCCCATCTCTTCTGGTTAATAATATATTACTACATAGCGATGAAGAGAAATGTACTGCTTTTGGTGACCACTTGGAAACACTGTTTGATCAACAGCATACACAACAGGCCTTTGCAAATTTGGTACAAAATGAAGTGAAAACCCACAGACCACTAGCTGGTGTAGACATCAAACCTACATCGCCACAGGAGATAATGTCAGTAATTAAAACCCTATCGATTAAAAAAGTACCGGGCCATGACCAAATACCGAATTTAATACTCAAAAATGCAAGCAAAAAGCTGATTGCCTAAGTTCACTTTTTAACTCTTGTCTAAAATTGGGATATTTTCCACAAACATGGAAGCACTCATACATTTTGCTTTTCCCAAAGCCAGGAAAAGATCACAAACTTATTTCAAGTTATAGGCCAATAAGCCTCCTATCTACAATGGCTAAACTCTTTGAAAAAATTATATACGACAGATTAAACCAAGCGATTGTCAACGAGAACATAATTCCAGCCTTCCAATTTGGTTTCAAACAAGGGCATTCTACGTGTCATCAACTTCAACGCTTAACAGAAACTATAGAAGAGGGGTTTGAGAACAAGGAGTACACTCTAACCATATTCTTAGATTTGGCCCAAGCCTTTGATAGTGTATGGCATGACGGACTAAAACATAAAATAACATCGGCTAAGATTCCAGAATATTTAAAAGCCATCCTTTTTTCATATATAAACGACAGATCCTTCCAAACATCCATACACAACGCAACATCAACTATTAGAAAAATTAAAACCGGCGTGCCACAGGGGAGTGGCCCAAGAGATACTTGGCCCAATTCTTTTTAACCTATATACACACGACATACCAGAAACAGAAGCCTCTCTTCTAATGTTTGCAGATGACACAGCTATTCTAATCAAGGAACAGAATCTTGAACTAGGGGTAACCAAACTTCAAGAAGCTACAAATACCATTGTAAAATGGCTCAATAAATGAAATTTAAAAATCAATACAGAAAAGTGCGCAGCAAAAATTTTTACTTTAAGGAGAATCAATAACCCTCCGATTATTCACATAAATCAACACCCAGTCGCTTGGAAAACAAACGAAGAATATGTTAAATATCTGGGTGTACACCTGGATACCAGATTAACGTGGAGAATACACATAATTCGCAAACACAACGAAGGGTATGCCAGACTCTCTCAACTCTACCCGCTTATCAATAGGAGATCCTCATTAAAAACAGAATGTACCTTATTGCTACACAAATCACTAATTCGGCCTTTAATCCTTTATGCATGCGTTATCTGGGGCAACGCATCGCCTACCAATGTACATAAAATGCAGGTTCTTCAAAACAAAATATTACGAATAGCTGTGAATGCCGAATGGTACGTAACTAATCGACAACTGCACCAAGAACTCGGTCTACTAACAGTGTCAGAGTATATTAAAAAGCGAACGATCATCTTTCATCAGAGGCTAGAGCAATCTCCCAGCACTGAACATTATCTACTAGGACGCAGAAACTTACATACAATACTGAAGAGGAAACTACCTCAAGATATGTATTTAGAATAGATTTGTGATGTTAATGTTAAAACTTTCATTACAACACTGTCTTGTAGAACAATTGTAATTGTTGAGCAGACATTTCCATAAATAAAAAAAAAAGTTCTATGAAGAAAAAAACAGTATTGGAAGATCGAGCTTACAGATTATGTTTTAATTGGTTAAGACTGTAATAAATGAGAAATTTTGGTTGGAATTAAGCAATCAGTGATTTGCACGATTTCGGATCTTTTCAATTGGTTTGCAAGATTTTGTATTTACGGAAAGAATATTGCTTTTCGATAACAGTTGTTATGTTGCGCGTTGTGTCAATTCCATGCCTCTGGTGGGTACTCCCAAAATTCGAAACTGGCGATGAAATCAAAGCATCCCCTATAAAACTGCAATAATAATCTAATTTATGCTTTTTAGATTAAAATCTACTTGTAAGGTGAGATGAAAGATGCGTCTAAAGTTTTCTGCTGGGCGTTGACATTGTTTGGTTTGTTGCTCGGCAATTAGAACGTAACTCCAGTCTTCCCATATATTTCTACGATTACCTTGAGACTAACTCATTTACAGTGCCAACTTAAAGGTCATGATTGATAACACAATACAAATCATGCAGCATTAATTATGATCCTGGCCACTTTTGACTGGTATATCATCCGTATTTCTATATTTTATCAGAAAAGGAAAGGAAAGCTGTAAACTACAATTTGATACTTTATTTCCAGATTGGCTTCAGGACAGTTTTGAATACAGGAACTTTTTTCTATAGGATAGTATCCTATAAAAGGATGTTTAACTTACGATCTAACAGCCAGAATAATTAGCAGAGTATTAATCCCAAATGTTCCGGATGGGTGACAATATGTTTTCTCTTATCTATATGCAGGCCCAAGTATTTAACGCCCTTTTATTGTTGATGCCAATTAGATGAATCGGGGGACAGATATCTGTTCTATTTGCGAGTGTAATATGTACTGATTTGGTTTTATTAGATCTCGTATGTCACGTTATTAACCATGTTTGTATTTTATCAAGGTTTGTCTGCAGACGCTAAGATGCTATGATTCGATTTTGATGTGATTGTAAGCTGCCTGCATCCGCGTTAGTGACTGTGATTGTTAAAAGTGAATATGACTAGCCCAAGAACGCTTCTTTCGAGAATTTTGATTAGATTTGGTACATTGGTCTTGATATTTTGCAACTTAATGTCGATGGTGTAGTAAAGGATTTGAAAATAGTTATCAGGAATTATTTATATAATTTTATAAAGTAAAATAAGATGCCATATATTATCAAATGCTTGCAATATGTCCAAGAAGTAAGAATACTCTAGAATAGTACCCCTTGTTTTCTAAAAAATTGTTAATCCGTTTGCAGACTTTGTGAACTTGTTCATGTTGCGGACGAAAGACAAACCGAAAATCAGGTATAACTTGACGGTTTATTAATATTAGTTATATTCTTTCCAGTAGCAGCATTTCTAGTAACTTTGGTATTACCGGAAGTAAGCTAATAGGTGTATATGACTTCGCATCGTCTCAGGGTTTGCCCCGTTTTTGAATTACAATAACTCTCTGGTATGTTCAATAGAAGAGGAAAGTTACTTGTTCTAAAGCCGGCGCTACACTTTGACCATAGGATAGGCAAATGTCACTTGGCCAATCTGTGGATGATAAAATTGGCGTTTGTGAAGTCGCTGGCTGAGGTTGGCGCTTGTGAAGGAGCTAGCTGAGATTGGCGCTTGCGTTGGCCACTTACCGATAGATTGTTGGTTTTGTATCCCAAATCAAACATAGTGTGCCTTGTTTTGAAAGCACCCAGATCGTTTCTAATTTGTTTTATCAGTGATGTTGTTCTTAGCTCAGTTACTTGAGAACTGATGATATGGCAAGTGTATAGCCAATATCTGGATGACCACTTGTGAAGTGCGTAAAAACAGTCAACGTTTGATCAAACGTTGGCCTGGCCTGATCAAATGTGTGGCGCCGGCTTTATAACAGCATTATAAAGCGGAGTGAGGAACAAGAATCCGTTTCTTTCAGGCTCCCAAAGCTAACAGGGAATTCCTTTGGATTTAATTTGATACTTGCACCTTGAACTTCATTTATAGTGAATTTATCTAGGGGTTATTCAAGCTGACATGTGTTTTTAGCTAGCGCTCTATTTCATTCAGATACTTTATACATATTTATATTGCTATATGCAGGGATAGGGTTGGAATACATTTGAAGGTACGTCGCAAAAACTTCACCTTGGCTCATGTTCTAGCCCTTCTATTTTCTTCAGTGCGAATATCAGAATTCTGAGATGAATGTAGAATTTCCTATTAAAATTAATTATACGGTATAAGACGGCCGGAATTGTTGTTTTATAACAATTATTTTCGTGAGCTGGATATTTGTAG